>CP094632.1:15817900-16297299 GCA_023657505.1 Camelina hispida | reverse complement strand
GGTGCTGAGTGTATTAGATAAATATGATTACAATGTTCGATATTCAACGCCCGTTTTGTTAATCGTTGAGTGTTGGGTAAAAGGTTGTAAATGGAGAATACGGGCTTCAACCATGGGTGATTCGCCGGTGTTTCATATTCGCATATATTGCGTGAACATACTTGCTCATATTAACGATATGGCCGTAGCCGTAATGCTAAACCACCAATCCTAGCTCAATTATACAAGGATTATGTTGGTGGTGTGGGAAGTTCGTTTGCCAAATCTTGTTGGGGATGGGCTCAACCTACGATATGGTGTACAGGTTGGCTACTGGAATACTTGAATATGTTTGTTTTTTGGTTGGCTCTATGAGTGTACTTGTTTGTAGGGTGTACAAACAGATCGTAGCTTAATAAGTTTGTTGAGTTTGTCGAAATTAGTTGATTCTATGGCCTGCACTGCACATATATATAATTCGATCTAGTTGATATTGTTTAGTGCTGATGTCTTTTACTGACCATTTTCATATAATAGCTTGGCTACTGGAAGGCACATCGTAACTTATAAAGGCGCGGGAGTATGTTAGGGGTACACCTGAAAGTGGATACGCTGAATTACCGGCATATTTATACAGGCTGAGGTCCTCTAATCCGGGGACCCTTACTAGACTGGTCGTTGATGGCGATTCAAGTATGTTTTCATTGCGATTGCTGGATGCATTAAGGGTTTCAGGTATATGCGGAAAGTTGTAGTTGTAGATGGAACCTTTTTGAAAGGTGAATTCAGGGACTCTTCTGATAGCGACAACACAAGATGGGAATTTTAATATTTTCCCTCCGGCGTATGGTTGTTGATACAGAGAACGACGTGTCGTGGGAATGGTTCTTACTCAATTAAGTAGTGTCATTCTGATGATGAAGAGCTTGCACTGATATCTGACCGGCATAAATCTATTGGTAAAGCTATCGCTAAAGTGTACCCCTCGGCAAGTCGAGGAATCTGCACTTATCATCTTCACAAGAATATTATCCTGAGATTTAGTGGGAGCGAAACATTCCGGCTGGTAAAAAAGCAGCTGCAGCGTACGTGTAGTTGATTTCGAAGAAATCTTCCAGCAAATTCAAGAAGCGAATCCACAACTGCATGCTTACTTGGTTCGTGCAGATGTAACCAAGTGGAGCAGGCGCACTTTCTGTGTGATAGGTACAACTTCACCACGAGCAACATTGCGAATCGCTAAACAAAGTTCGAATCCTGCCAGAGCCTATCCCATTGTAGAGTTACTAGAAGCTGTTCGGAATATGTTGACACGTTGGTTTGCTACAAGGAGAAAACAAGCTGCCGCAATGCCAACTTTACTCACCAAAGGAGTGGAGAACCTGTTACAGGTGTGACATTCATTAACATATCCATCAATATATATGTTAACGAAAGGCCTGAAAAATGTTAGTGGATATGTTTTGTTGTTTTGGTTATATGAACTTACGCTTTGATTTACTCATAGGCACGTATTGAAAGTCAAGGCGTCTAAAGGTTCAAGAAATTGATGAAGATCGATTTGAAGTAAGTGGTGGTAACTCAACGCATGTTGTCAATCCTGAGGTATAAGAGGTGTTCATGTAGGCGTTTTGATCTAGAGAGGATGCCATGCGTACATGCTTATCGCAGCCGCATATACGGCCAACGTATCGTTATAAACCAGCACCATCCATACTGCAGAGACAGCCTCTGCAGTGGGTATGCGGAGGCGATAATGCCGATAGATACATCTGCATCGTTCCTACTGATATTACACCGTCCAGATGTAAACCGCCTTTGTTAGGAATCCTCCAGGAAGGCCAAAGATGACGAGGAGGAAGTCTTTTGTCGAGGTTGCGTTGGAGACGAAGCGGCCCGCAAACAGCATGCTTGTTCTCAGTGTCAACAGGTTGGCCACAACCGTACAACATGTCCAGCTAATACGTAGTGCACAGCGTTTTTTACAATAGACGTGTTATCTTTATTGGCGTGAGGATACTCTTTTCGTAAGTTTAACATAGCCCTTTTTTTTTCTAAGCCCACAATTTTGTTTAACTATAATTGTTGGAGAAATTGGCCGGCTGCCCTAAATGGGCCTATTACTCGTGTGGGCTTTTTAGAAATCTCAAGCAATCGGTTTTCTGTTTGAATAAGAAGTTTTTTAAATATATATCTGTTTGTGGGCTTTATATGGTCCATTAGAGAGAACATAATGCGATGGTTGGATAGTGTTGACATGTTCAGCTTATCGTAGATAACTATTGTTATGTACGTACATATATGGGAGTACTAAATTTTATATTTTGTTGACAAAACATAACCATACATTATCCATAATCAGCGTAACATTGGGTTCACTCAAAAGTACAAACACACCGGGAAAAAAAGTTAATAAATTGCATAGATCTGTGCCGGTTCTTTAAATAAATATGGTACACTCCTTTGAGTTCTCCTTTCGCCCATATAGTTCCTTTATTCTCAAGGTACTGCATTCTCCCCACGTGCTCCATTACATGTTCTATATAGTAACGTCCAGCGATTTCAGATCTGCGGTAAATATAGAAAGTGTATTAACGTATTTGATAGTTTCAACAAATACAATTAGGTCTTTTAGTAGGAAAACAAAGAGCTTACATCTCCTTGTGATGTTCCATTCCCTCGAAATCTGGTTTTATATAGAACAGCGAAGAGTCGGTTGACGAGGCAAGGAGAACCTCTGAACATTTACAAAATTAGTTGTATATGGTTTCACAAGGCTGGTTTCCTTATCTGATCTATCAAATCGAACATACCTTCGTAGCTTCCAACCTTCCGAACCGCAAAATACAAAAGACAGGTTCGGATGTAAAAGTAAGATGACACCCGAGTGCTTCCCAAGCATTTATGAAGCGAGCAGCATAATCATCTAGGGCACGACACTTGAGGGTTTCATTCCTACGATTTTCTCAGGTTAATATTGAACGGGTATACGAAATAACTTTAAATGTAAATGTATTGAAAAGGTAGCACAAATCTCCTTTACCTCCCATTCAGTAGGGTGAGGACAACTTCATTGGCCGCATTTGCCCCCTCGAGTAATCTTTGTCTTCCACCCCAACTACACACCCACAGACATCTGATTCGGGGACACATACTTTAAATGTTACGACCTATGTATTTTGATATAAAAATTGTCTACTAACCTATTTATTTAGTATGAGGCCTAAAAACTAGTGATAATCACAAATATATCAATTAAAAATTTCAACCGATTTGTGTAATTGAAAATTGAAGATAAGCGTACCGAATGATATGGGATGGGTAATTCTCCCTCTCACCCAAATCTTCGAAACGGAAGTAGTGTTTTTGATTCACCTGTGAGAGCAGGCCCATCGTCGACTCATCAGTAAATTTGATTTGGAAAGGATGATGTGTGTTCCTCTCCCTAAGTGTTGGCTGGATGACCTTGAAATTTCTAATTTCATACCAATCACCATCATAGATATACTTCCTCATTTTCTTATAGGTCCCTGGTAAAAACGCCACCTCGATTGTGTCACCCTACAAGTTGCATATCAATTGTGTATAAGACCACTGCGTTGGTTAACAACTTCGCAAATATTTTACATAGCAAAGTGGACTAACCCGTATATCAGCAAGGAGCAGAACCCGCTTCCAAAAGAACTCAGTAACATACCACGAATTCAAGACCTTCGCTTGGATAATCCAATTCGTTTTTCCGGGTCTAAGATCAGCGATGGCATCAACTCTATACCTCCATTTTTTCTCGATAAGATCCAGTTACTCGTGTCTACCCTGGGTTTGGAAAGGAGAGGGTGATGCTATTTAAAGAAAACAAAACGTCGCGACTCTTGGCTTTCTTTGTTTTTCTTCGGGTTTATATTTCAAATTTACTTTAATTCGTAGTTTACGTATTAAAAACCCAATAAATTGCCGGTCCAGCAACATTTGAGGCCCAATGCGAAAGGAAATTGTATTGTTTACTTTTAAATTGTTTTTCTCAGTAAGGCCGATGTAATTTTTGAAATTTTTAAAAGGGTTCTCAACTCAAACTCTAAAAATTGAGGCCTTCTGATGTGCATTCGAATGGGCTTATTAAATTTGACCGAATGTTGTTTGAGTTCAAGAAATAAACAACAAATCCATACCTAATGGGCTTATCAAAATTGAGGCCCGAGACCTTGAAATCATAGGGATGTGAACACTTGACTTCACCAACCGAATGCACAGTAGTAACAAAACTATACATTTCTCGCAAACGTAAGGACCCATGTACCCACACACACTTTGTTGTACATAGACAATTGGCAGATATATTCAGTGTATAGTTCTTTTGCAAGATAGAACAGTTACAAAAGGAAAGGAAACAACATCAAGTGGTACATGCTTAAAAATAAGTGAAGAGAAAACCATTGAAACAAAAGGCCGGATTCAGTTCGCGTAAAGCCTATGACGTAGATATTGGTACTGCGTTTATAACAGAAGGCATTTAGATGAAACGTTTAGGGCGAAACATCTAAAGAGATAATATAACTAAAGGATCTCGGATATAGATTTCGCCAACCACCAAAGGCCGCAATTGTTGCACACCATGTCATAGTCTCGATAGTTGAGAGAGTACAGACCATGGTCCAATAATTTAGCACATTCCGGAGAAGGGATCAAAGGGGCTATCGGATAGACGAATGTATCCTTGTACGTGTTTTGTCGCGCCGTCGATATCTACCCAGCAACATGAACAACTCCCTGCCCAAAATCCTTGTTTGAGTTGTATTTAGTTGGTAGTGGTATTCCAAAACAGGTACATATAATGACCCGCCATGTCGAGGTTCCCATGTAACATGAAAAAATCCACATGCTAGTGTGGCATCATCTCGCGGGTACGTTACGACTTAGAAGTGCAATACCTCCTCAATGTCGCTTTCTCGGCAACAACCCGGAGACCTTCGTAATAGATTGCCTTTCGTTCCCAGCGTCAAGGCATTTTTCGAAGATACGCCGGTGCATCCCTTCCTCTTTTATTCTACGATTTCGATGATGTAATTTTTGGAACCAAGAAGGATGGCAAGTAATGCTGGAGATGTTAGCATCCTTGAGAACTTGATAAGCGCTGTTTTGACTCCTCGAGGTCCTGCCTTGACTATTGGAGCTAGGTAGTTCAAACCATCAACTGCGAAACCGAAGATGATAATCAACATCTCATCTGGTAGATGAGGCATTTTTGAGACGCAGACGCCATCTTGCTGTGATTTTTCAGTAGAACTACAACTTGTACAGAAGGGTGTTTGAAGAACACAAAGTTCAGGTCAGTGGCCTCGGTGGGTCTGTAATTATAATTTATAGAACGCTAACGAGATACGTATTTAAGCTAACACCCTACCCGTTTATTGTTGTAATGCGCCGAGACAAACGTCACTTACTACTGTTTAGGGTAAAACTCGCTGAGATATAAATCACATCACGCCGAGATAACACGACTGGGGGTAGGAGTTGTCACTTCTTTCAACCTACTGCTGTCATGTCTACCCTAAGTAGAGCCTAGCGGAATTTAAGAGAAATAATTGTCTAAGTAGTGTATAACGATTTGACATCCGTTATTATGGTGGCGCCACGTATATACTAATAAATAAGAATCTGGTCACCGGATATATTTTAATTAATTTGCATAAAGGGGGTTTTGCTCACCCAAACAATATTGCAGTATAAAGGAGATAATGCCTCAACTATTCCATCCCATTGTACGAACACGCAAATTGCAAAATCTAATACGTACAAGGCCTTAAAGTATATACTATTGTACGACATTAAACGTACATCTATTAACGTACACTAAATATTAAACGTTGTTATTACACTAATTCTTTCAGGTTGTGTACGTCTTAGTATTATATATAAGTGGTTAGGTATGAGTTTTAAAACCCAACCTCTTAGTTCGTAAACAACATATTAAGTAGCGATAGATTCCGTTCTATTTTGGATACAACCTACGTGTTACATGAACCAAATGGTACTACAACAGGGAGACATTGTAAACGGATTTAGTTGCCGTAGAAGGATTATAGAAGATTATAAGAGTAGACTTCAAACCCGTAATATGGTTATGACACGTGTATACTAATAGGGGATGTGGGGATCATATATTGTTATGATGTAAAGAGGCCTAAAATATTAACGGCCCATTAAGATTCTCAAAACGACACTCCATCTACTTTGTTAGTGGATGTTTTAAAATCTTAATAATTAGTGGTTTGATGTCACCTCGCCATATTTGCTTAAATTATAAACTTTTGTACGTACACTAAACGTACTTACTCTTGAACGCACAGAAATTTAAAACGTTGTTATTACACTAACATCTTTCAGGTTGTTAACGTCTTACTATCCTATTTAAGTGATCTTGCAAAGTGAAGGTACGAGTTATATAGTTTTATATTCATAAATCATCTCCGATGGTCACATTTAGGCACCCAACCTCTTAGCTTTCGTAAACAACATATTAAGTAGCGATAGATTCCGCGTTCTTATAATAATGATAGGCCAGAAGGATTCTAGAAGATATAAGAACTGCGTTGACAACAGGAAATTGTTAGATATTAAATTTACGGCGAAACATATTATGAAAAAAATTACTACAGGATCTCGGACATAGCATTCAACAACCACCAGAGGCCGCAATTTTGCAGACAATGTCATAATCTTGATAGTTGAGAGAGTAGAAACCATGCTCCAATAAACACAATTTAGCACATTCACGATCAGGGATAAAGGGAGCAATAGGATAGACGATTTTGCCCTGTATGTGTCTACACGCGCCGCTCGATATCTACTGAGCATCCGGAACACCGCCTTGGCCAGAAACCTTGCTCGTAGAGATTTAAGTGGGTAGTGATGTGAATCAAACAGTTGAAGAAAATGTGTAGCCATCTCGCAGTTCCCATCTAACATCGAAAAAACCCACAAGCGAGTGTCGGTATACATTCCGCGGAACGATACGTGTTAGAATTGCGATACCTTCCTTAATGTCTTCCACCTCGGCAACAACCCGGAAACCTTCGAAAAAATTGCACGAGGGTTGCCAGCAAGTAGGCATTTCTCGAAGATACGCCTGTGGATCCCTTCATTTTGGACTCTACCATTTGGGTGATGTGGTGCTTGAATCCTCGTCGTATCCCAGCATAAGCTGAAGATGTTAGCAACCTTTAAAACTTGGGGAGAGAGCGCCGTTTCTACACCTCGATGACCTGCCTTCAGTATTGAGCGAGGTACTCCAAACCATCAACTGCGAGAAAGCCGAGGATTTTAATCAATATATCATCGGGTATATCAGGCATTTTTCGAGTTGTAGTCGTCATTTTCACTTGATTTTTTAAAACAATGTTTCGTATGTGTTGTAACTTGTGGAGGGTACTGTAAATAAAGGGAGAGTTGTAGTTGGGAGTTGCAGGGTTTTTAATAATTATGGCAATGAACGGCGACATGCATAAGTCCCTTTTAAGTTTTTTTTTTTTAAATCCGCGTTATGCATAATTTGATTTTCCTATTTTGTTTAATACTAATACAAGTTACTGAACGCACATAATTCGACATAGAGAGAGGTCAAACTATAGCCTAAATACGAACCACGTGTGAATATATTATTTGTTCACACTTAGTTCTCACCGTGACCAGATTTCGTAATCTAATGATTACAAACACATCATGTTAAACGTACTCATCAAGACACATCGATGACATATAAGTCACATCCCTTAAACAACTCTTCTACGTCTTCCCATACAAGACTTTGCGGGTATCAGTTGTCACATCGCAGTTGCCAACTGATGTCATGTCCGACAATTGACGTTAAGCTGAGCGGGTAGTGAATAATCGAGATTGAGATAGTAGATTATAGTAGTAGACTTCAAACCCGTAATATGGTTATGACACGTGTATACTAATAGGGGATGTGGGGGATCATATATTGTTATGATGTAAAGAGGCCTAAAATATTAACGGCCCATTAAGATTCTCAAAACGACACTCCATCTACTTTGTTAGTGGATGTTTTAAAATCTTAATAATTAGTGGTTTGATGTCACCTCGCCATCTTGTCACGCAGTTATATCAAGTATCATTTATATCCAAACCAAATACTTCCCAACCATATCAAACGATTGTATTATAAAATCGTTTGCATTACAAAATGCACATAATACTTTCACTACAAATATGACCAACCCAAATCTTCCTGACGATCTGTTGGCGCGAATAGCTAAACTAATGGCAGCAAAACACTGGTGGTACATGCAGTCACTCCTACGGGAAATAGAGGCAAAACTATAGTTTACCGTCGCGACGTCTTGAAAGAGGCAAACATCTTCAACATGTGCAGTGACCCCGATGATATCATGTTTGGTGGTCGACACCGGAAGTTTTTGAAAGGTGCCTTCAAGCGGAAAATCCAACGGCCATATATTATGAAGGCCTTCGGCTTGCAACAAAAGATGGGAACTTTGAAGGGGCCGTAAATTTACTCCTGCGTAACGTACCAACACATGCCGACGCTACTTGCGTCTGCCATGTTGTGCATCTGTAAAGGGTCCGGAGTCCAGGCGGGTCATTTGCTTCAGCTGTTTTCTATAAAACACTACCCACTTGACTCCGAAGAGGTTGGAGATATGTGTGAAGAACTCATCACTGAGCTTACTCACTATGGAGCATCACACAATACAACTTATGGTGGGTATTTTGACTACCCTGATGTTGGGGAAATAACAACTCCTAAGTGCGCACTAAAATGCGCGCTTTCAATCAGGAAGAAATACGTACGCCGTATGGTGGCCCCTTACAAGCATCGTTGCAGGAAATGCACAATCTGGTGGTGCGCTCGCCGAATTAGTCAAATGCTTTGGTAGTTTTAAAACGAAACATGTTTGCATTTCCTCTTCCGTGTACACCTTATATCCTATCAATTCTGATTTTAATATTTAAGTATTTTGTCAGCGACTACTCTTAGCAGAATAAGTCAAGCTAATAAAGGTAACCACGAACTTTGTTAGATGTGATAACTGCCTATTAGGGTTTAGTAAAACTAATAGTTTATCGAATATCTTATTCTGTACGATACATGGCTAAGACCTACATCAACAGTTACATGCACGTGTAGCTCGAATTGATACCCTTTTATACTTACAATTGAAACCACTATATCTAATATATAATATAGGGAAATTAACAATATGTTTGTATCTAATAGTTGCGTATTTAATGCAATGACATGTTGCTATTTTTAATGCAAACTGATTTGACGTCCATATAAGTGAATTTTACTTATATACGTACACGAGTACCAAAGAACCAACATAGCTTGTTGGCTACTTTTCGTGTCTAATAACACATAATTGAATCATTACATTTTTATATAAATATATTCCTATACAATCAGTACATTTTACTGTTAAATACCACCGAGTTAATTACCTGTTATAGTAAAAATAAAATTACCACTGTTCTCACTATATATAGATGTGTGTACGTAAGAAGATGTTTTATTCCCTACACACAGCAAATACCATCCACAGCCCATATCGTCTCCAAGATAAAAAAAAAAAAAAAAAAAAAAAAAAAACAATGACCCCTCCCTTCGAGATATTCCTGCCCATCAAGCTGCCAAACCCTACAAGCCTCCTTGTCAATTTTATTCCCGTATCTGTCACTCCTATCCCCGTATTGGTCGAGGCGCTGAACACTGTCGACCTCCAAACTGTTCAACTTCGTCCGTTCATCACGTGGCCACGGTTCATCACTATGGAGTCTAAGTTCAGGCCCTACTTTGAGCTCCTATACAGGGGCCACATCGTAGCGAACTATCTTGAGGGCGTCAGGCTAGCTTCAAACTCCCCCACCTTTGCTGAAGGTATGGCAAAGCTACGCTATTTTGCACCAACGGATCCGTATGCGAATTTTGCTTATGTGCTGTTCGCAACGTTTACCGGCCAAGTGACGGAGGCCGAGGCGTTTGGCAACATTTTCTGGTTCATGGTCCCTCACATGAACACCGCCGTTGAAGTCGCTGGCCTGGTTATGTACCATGTTGCGAACCTCCATCTCGGTGGTCCCCTTTTGAAGTGATATCGTCGCCTTCTCGTTTCCTCCACCGTAGGTGTACTTGCAGTAGCTACCTCACCGGGTGTAAGTCCTGTTTTTTCTACTGGTATGCACAGGAGTTGCGCCCGTACTTTTAAGATCCTCTTTTCATGTTTTTATTTTTTTGCGGATTAACCTTAGTGACGACGTTTTCAAATAGGTTAATGTATAAATATTATGTACTTGATGGTTGTTTTTTCTTTTTGGGTCCCCGAACCGTTATCCGGTGTATGCCGGAGTTTTTTTAAGAATCAACGTATGTAATCAACGTACGTCTTGTTTTATTTAATAACATACCCTACAAATTTTCGATGTACGTACGACCGCTCATATAAGTTCACATGTGCGTACCAGACGTATACAACAGCACATTAAAACACTAAAAATAAAAAACTTTAATATTTATACATTGGAGATTATAGAACTAAAGGATCTCACATATAGATTTCGCCAACCACCAAAGTCCGCAATTAGTACAGAAGATGTCGTAATCTCGAAAGTTTATAGAGAAGAAACCGGATTGGATACAACAAATGGCGGCACAGTCCGGGTTAGGGATGAGGTGAGTAGATGGATAGACGAATGTATCCTTGTACGTGTTTTGAATTGCCACCTGGTATGTAAACAACAGGCGAAACACAGACTTGCCTACAAATCTGACCCCATGCGATTTGAGAGGAAAGTGATGTGCATCAAATAAGTGAAGAAAATGAACCGCCATCTGTTCGTCCATATAAAATAGAAAAGATACCGCATGCCAGTGTTGCCTCAGCGTCCGCGGAACGTTACGAGATAGAACAGAAATGGCTCGCTTGATGTCTCTCTCCTCCGAAACAATCCGGAGGCCCTCGTAGTAGATTGCAACTTCGTTTCCAGCTTTAAAGCATTTTTTGAATATACGCCTATGAATCCCTTTATCTTGAGGGCCACCATTTGGGTCGTCTGACGTTTGGATCAATATCGGATCCCAACAGATGTTGTAGATGTTTGCATCCTTTAGAACATAGGGGTCGAGCACCGTCTTCAGTCCTCGCCGACCCGACTTCAAAATTGGAGCAAGGTGCGACAGCCCATCTACTGCGAGAAGCCTAAAGATTTCGAGTAAAATATCATCAGGGAGATATGGGAGCTTATTGTGTGCTTTCGGCATTTTTTCTTTTTTTGAGATTTCGTTATCGGAGCTATTATATATGCTTCAACAATAAAGGAGGTAGGTTGTGAAATTTGTATATATACTGTACAATATAATTACTCTGCGTGTCCTTTTAGCACAATGCGGCTTGAAGAATAAAGTTACACAGAGTAATTAGTTGGGAAAAGGTGTACGTAATGCTTACGCAACATCATAGTGATTCACACGATAAAGGTTTTTCTCTCGTCGTCTCGGTAACCAGAAATATATACTGTACTCGTTCGGCAAAGTTTATAATTATTACTTGCTTAAAAAGTGATCAGTAAACACTATGATGAGATAATAGTCATTTCAAAATATAAGTAATAATGATTTTACACAAAAGAAGATGTCAAATCCCTGCATGTACTTGTCGCATTTAATGCTATAGCTATTGGCTGTTCCGGACGTCAAATTGGAAAGTTGTGTAGTTCGTATATCTTTGTCTCAAATCCGGTTTGTAGAAAAAGACACGTCGTACTAGCATATTTTACAAATAATATTACACGAGTTCTCTAACTTTTTAAATCCAATATGTTGCTGTTCAAGATAGATATTACTTTTTAACTGCAGTTTATTTGTCTTTTTGTGGTTAATGCATGAGAAAGACATGCATAAATTGTATACCTTATTATTATGCTCTTCACCCTTAATCTAGAAAAGCTAAATATTTGATCTACCTTTACTCTGCTTGTAAATCTCAAACCGCTAATAACCGAATATTATTTAAAACAAGCCCGATTAAACCATCTCTTGAAGTGTTTATCACAATTATGGTACAGGGTTTCGAATTGAGGGAAACATATATATATTTATAATTTCTTTACTCATCCCGTTTCTTTCGGTATGTTTTATCTATAATCTCAAACTCGTGGCAGAGTTACTCATCCCGTTTCTTTCGGTATGTTTTATCTATAATTTCTTTAATATATATATTTATGTTCGTGGAATTATTAACTTGCGATGGTTGCTGAGATTCATTTAGTGGTCGTTTGGTCAGTTGAGGACGTTACTTTTAAGTGTATCATTTGCAAAAGTACAAAATAAACGTTACATCCACATTTTATTTTCCCGTTAGATGTTTGTGGGTGCATCGTAAATGTGGACGTCATAAGAAGACGGTTCGATGGCAGGTGTATTGAAGTTGTCTTCACTACTCCTGAATGGCAGGTTAAGTACCTATTATGCTATACACATAGTAATATACATATATATATATATATTTGAATTTCATAGGTTTAAATGGGAAAGCAACTGAGCGTTAATGCAGGAATGAAAGTGTCAAATGTCGTCTCACAAATTCTATGCCCATCAATTCCTCTCTGATTGGGAATCAAAGGGATGTCATTTGTTTTCCACAAATCCGAGCCAGTGTTTTGTGTCTTCCGGTTCTTTAAGGTTGGGAGTTATGAAGGTACGTCAGATGAAATTGATATTATGATAGAAGCAAGTACATGTAATTTGTCTAGCAACTCAATTACGTAATTGTGTGTAGGCGTACCATGTCTTGTACACACCGAAGCGTCTTCTAAATTCTTCATTCGAGCAGATTTCGAAGGACTTGGACATCACAAGGAGATGTAAGTTGATATTATATTAATAATTGGTATGAAAGCGTATGTGTTCTTATCTGTTCAGAGTCTCACATGTACATTTAATTTTTAAACTTATAGAAGTGAGTTTGCTGCAAAACACTACATTAACAATGTGATGGGACACGATGGGACAACAATTGAAACAATTGCCCAGGAAGGAGAAAGCTCCGGAACCCATACAGAATCTGCACGGACGTTCGTCGACTGTCCGCGGAATGAGGAATGAAAGTGTCAAATGTTGTTTTCTATTTTAAATATTTGTTTAATTTCGTGAGAATATGTACAATGGTTTTATTATTACAACGTACTCTATCCTATTTATTCAATATTCGAATAATTGTTGAAATTAAGATAGAAAATAATAGGGAGAGTTTTATTAAAATTGTTATTATTAGTAGCTATTTCACAAAAATATTAGTAAATGTTTATTTCTTCTTGGACATTAAATAAAATAAAAGAAATGACTGAATGCTTCTACTATCTCCTAATAATAAGACGAATCTTTGTATTGTCTTATCAGAAAGATAATTTATTCCCCACACCATAGTTGATGTACGTTGGAAGTCATAATATACATCGATAGTCGTCTACGTACAGAAGCTTAAATATTCGTACAATCAATACTAGTGAATAGCACCCTCTGGAATGATCTACTTCAGAGGAAGTGATGATAATTACGTAACTGGATACACATCACCCTAAACATAATGATGAGAAAAGTATCATATCTAAAGCAACAATAAATACGACTCTCTTCGAAGTTGTCACATCAGAGAACCTACAAATGTCATAGTCTAGGCTTAGGGTTAGCTGATGGTTGAGATACAGCCGATATTAAACGAATACGAATATAATGAATTTGAAATCCGATAACACGAAAGTGACACGTGGTTCGCACTACTAATTTGTTTTAGTAATTATAATCGAGTAGGCGTGCATGAGAGCTCATAAACCTAAAATGGGTTCCTTCGTAATTTAAAACGACGTCATATATAAACTTTTATAAATTCCCACGATTTTCGCCTAACTCCCCCACCACCTCTCACATCGTAGGTTTTATTAGCGGCGGTTTCCGTCTATTTGGTTCTGCACATACTGCACATATTGCTATTAACTCCCAAAAAATGGCGACTTCTAGCCGTAAGAAGATTGATCTGCCAGACGAGATCTTGATAAAAATAGCCACGCATCTCGTAGTTGATGGGTTATGGCGAGCACGCCCATTATTTACGGCTGGTCGGCGAGGAGTGGATGCGGTGCTTGCACGAGAAGTTCTGAAGGTTGCCAGCATCTACGAAATCTGTGAACATCCTTCTTCATTCCAAACGACAAGGAAGCCAAATGGTGAACTTCAGGAAGAAGGGATTCACAGGCGTATTTTCGAAAGATGCTTGGACGCAGGGAACACAATAGCAATCTACAACGAGGGGCTACGGATCGTTGCCGAGGAGCAAGACATTGAGCGCGGTATCGCACTATTAAAAAGAACGTTCCCGAAGATGCCGAGTCCACTCGCATGTGGAATTTTCTCTATGTTATATGGGGACGAGCAGATGGCGGTTCGTTTTCTTCACCAATTTGATGCACATCACTATCCACTCGAATCAGAGGGAGTACGGCTTATCGGGGAAGATCTGTTCCAACGGTTGAGTGTGTTTAAGACGGCGCGTAAAAACACGTACAAAGATTCTTTTGTATATCCCTCCAGTTCGTTGATCCCTTCCCGGACTGTGCCACGACTAGTTGTTTGAGATGGGGCAGGTTATCGACCGACACAAGTTATTATGACATCATCTGTGTAAATTGCGGAGTGTGGTGGGTGGGCAAATCTATATGTGAAATCCTCTAGGTGTATCGTCGGTTCCCTTCTGTGTTGCTGTTTCTCCTCGCCACGTATGTTTCATTAGATAATTAAAATTACTATGTAATGAAGATGTTAATTAACGTGTATGCCAATATCTGACGTTTTGCTCGTTTTGCTCCTTTTGTTCAAAAATGTGTACTAGATGTCGTACTGCTCCTTATATTAACAAAAAATTGTAAAATGGCAATTTCCTAGCTTCGAACCATCCATATAGACGACGTGTACTTAGTTTCACCGGGTAAACACAAAAACTATCAACAGTGCCGGCCCAACCAGTTTTGCCCATTAACAAACAGTAGGAAAAAAAGTTCCTTATACAACTTTACAAGGGCTCGAACTCGTGACACTGAAGGACAATGAAGTCCAATCCTACCAATGTACCACCGCACCTTTTATGATATTGATTCCCCTAAAATCACTAATATAATATGTATCATAAAGCCCTTGATTTACGGGCTTTATTAAAGGACCGGCACTGTATCAAGCTTACGACGCCGTTCGCAACTATTGGCAAAACGACACAACTTGTAAAAGTTCATGTTGTTTTTCAATACAAAAACGACACAATACATAAAGTTCTATAAAAGGCCAACCGAATATAATAGATATATTATAAGATTCAGGGAAATTAGGGTTCATTGAACTGATTTGGGGGAAACAGAGAGAGCCGCTTTTGTATATGTTGGATTAGATTTTGAGAGTTGGATATTCGGATAATAATTTAAAGTTCCTCTTTTATTTATTTTCACTCCTTCAATTACGTTATCAGTTTCGTTCTTAATGTCTTCTTTGCCAAACACGAGTCCAGTCGAGTATGACGATGCGGAGTATGGGATCCCGGCTGTTTGTTACTGTGGGAAACGCCAAACCTACAACCTTCTTTTACGAGGACAAACCCAGGGAGGCTTCACTACACTTGTAGAAATAGAGAGGTAAGTGATTTACAGTTTCGCCGAGGTTGATTAAAGATCAGATTTATTCGCATAACTTAACCTTTCTAGTAAGAGAATATTTTTAAATTAATGCAGGATGGGGACTATCACATTTTTAAATGGTGGGATGAAGCTATGATGGAGGAACTGAAAACAGTGAAGGAAGATTTTCTAAAGTTAAGTAGTTTGAATTTGCGTGAAACGCTTCAGGCACAAAAAGAGGACATTGCTAACATCTTAAATATGCACAAGGAAAATCAGATGGAGTTGGAAAGGATGAAGACGTTGATTGCGTATAAGAGTGATGGATTAATTATGAAATTTCAACTGACCAATGTGTTTGTTGCGACTTTGTTTATACTAGCAACAATGACCTATTTCTTACTGTAGCTTTCTCGTTTTATTAGAGTAGTATTTTGGGTTGTGGGTTAATTGTTTGAAATCAAGTTATAAACGTTATATTTGGTTTAGTGACATATTTTGTCGTCTAAAAAAAAAAAACTGTTTGGAACCTTGTCGTCTTAATATTATCGACCAAACCCTTCCAATTAATCATAAACATTTGTACACGTTTGTACACATACGTCTAACATTAAAGGTTGGCAGTATTAGGAACATGCTAACCAAATTAAAATAAATATATATAATTAACCATGCGTATTACACACAAACATTTGACATCAAAATATTCCTATCCACGTTAGATAGATTGTTTGGATGTAGGTAATAAAGATAATATAAAGAGTTCAGCAATGTGGTTTAGATGTTTATAATGTAAGCAACATTGACAAATGGAAACATAGGCTACGAATCGTCTTGACTCGGCTCGCGCTGGTCGAAGTATTCCAACCGGAGTTTGAAATCTCTAACCTCAGGGAAGGGTGGTTCAAATATCACTTTAGATACACCCGGTTGACTAACCACTTCCATCCCTCCTGCGGTGTGGAAAAATAAGGAAAAAGGGTAACCAAAATTAGTTTTATGCAGTAATCTTATATTTAAAAGGTAAATTGTTTTAAACACGTTTGCCTAATCAGTACCTCCATCCTTAAACTTGGGCCTCCAGAATCGCAAGACTACAACTGGTTTGCCTCCGCATAGCCATAATTTGCGGACGAAATCATCGACCATCTCATCATACGCCACACATGGCAAGTGATGACCCCTACACACAGAGACACCTTACGTTAATATCCCGATATATCTTTAAAGTGTGTGAAAGCTAATAATCGCAAAACGACTCACTCAAGATTCGTCAATGAAAACCGTATCAACCGGGTTCTCTCGGCAAAACGTGGAGCAGTTGGATCGTCCACCAGTATTCTTCGTTCGACGTCAGTAACTTGCCCCATCGTGTCTATGGTGTCATGTCATTAGAATTATGGTACTGGATATGATATTACAAACCGGAACAACACAATGCAACGTTACCTAAGCAGCAGTTCTGGGTCCAAGGAGGCCATCGTTCGTAAATTTGGTCGAAGGGGACGTAATCGATGTAGTGATTGGTCGACAAGCAACGAATGTTGTCCACAACCGTGTCAGCAGTGAATTTGATCCGGTAGTTGGAAGCCACGACCTTCACAGCGGATGTGTCGTCAGTGACGACGAAATTAGAGAAGGTTTTCCACAAACCCTCCTCAATCTCCGCACAGAACTGGGGCAACAGGTCCTCGCTGATTGTTGCCTGCATCTTATCTCCCTACGGTGGGGAAAAAGTTCAACCATAATGTACATGTATCATTTAATATTAAGTGCATATAATATGATGATGAGACGAGTCACTTACGAAAACATCCGAAACAACCATTTCAAAGGTGACGATGTTCGCTTCTCTCTTTCTCCACTTGCGGATGATCTTAACAGAAACCTTCCAATCAGATCGCCACGTCTGGAGATCGGATAGCCTGTCGAAATGCACCATGACTTTGTTGCACTTATGTTTACTTATCGATGTGATATTTTGGTTTTGAGAGACGAAATGTGAATTTGTCTTCTTATATAAGCAGCGAACAAACACAAACGGATGTATCATATTGTGGTTTTTCAAACGTCGTGACTGCAATCCAGACAGATACATAGCATTTAGATAATTGACACGTGTAACAGCCGGTTAAGCGAAGACGATACATCGCATGCAACACTTAATTATGACCCTATAGTCGACGTTATATATAGACGGAAAATATATAGGTTCATTTAACAAACCAACTCAATGTAAAACTTTATAGAACATCAAGGAATAGATCTCATCTGGTATAAACTCACAGATAAAGGCTGATATATAGTGCAAAGGAACCAATAACGTGGAAGAACTGTATATTATGAATAAATAAAAAATAATTAAAGCCATTGCACTGTGTATAAAAAAAATTATTTTTAAATACTTTAGTAGTAGAGGCAAAATCTTCTTTATTGCTAATAGACGGAAAACTCACGCCTCAGCTGCGACGGCGGTATCTTCTGTCCGATAGGGTTGTTTTACCTCCCAATTTCTTGAATCAAGGTGTTTAGATCTGGGATAAGTACTACAAAACGACACTCCCTACAAGTAGGCGACGGAACATTTAAGGAAGAAGAGATTACGGAGGTCGGGTGAAATCAGAAAAAGGCGAGTAGTTTCGATCCCTCTATCATCACCGGTTTTGAATCAGAAGGTAAGTGTTTGTCTTCACTTCCTACTTTAAATTGGAAGAGGGATTGTTCCCCCAAATTCTATATTACGTTGGAAGAGTATATAGCAATTACAATTAAGTAGCGATTTGAGTAGCCCAGGATGTGAAATCAATGAATAGCTTTGTATTTGCGGCGGGCAGAGGCTAAATAACCCTAATCGTCAACAGAAGTGAACTTTGGTAGACATTGGTATTAGGGTTAATTGGTTTAGTGTACGTACATATTAATATGATATTAGGGTTACTTTGTGGTGATAGGATGGATCCCGAGGGTGGAGAGATCGTTCCTCAATTGAGCTTGGATCTACCGAGGAGGTTATTTGCTCTTGACCGTTACCCTCTCAAAACGAAGATAAATGCGTATTCAAAACCGGAATATCTTTCTACAATATCGAGGGTGCTGAGTGGAACAAAGGAAATGGAAAACTTGTTAGAGTCTCCATTTGGGCAGCTATTTCGTATCCCTGCTAACAAGATCTCGTTCTCCGGGAAACTTGTTCATGGATTTGTTTGCCGTCAATTGGTGACCAAAAAGCGGCATGAGATGTGGATTGTGTTTGGTGGCAATCCAATCAAGTTTGGTTTACAGGAATTTGCAGAGTTGACAGGGCTCGAATGTGGGAATTATCCTAAAAGAGAGATGTGAAAAGAGCTACAAAAACGGATAAAGGATGTAAGACTGTTTGGGAGGTTCTATTCGGGAAAACATGGAACCAACGATCTCCGAGTTGGTAAAAAGGTTGGAGACTGATGAAATGGAAACGTGGCAGAAACTAGCTTTAGCGCTGATTATAATAGTTGATGGAGTTCTAACATGCGCCACGCAACCAGTAAAACCAGATCCGAAGACAGTGGAGATGACCAAGAATATTGATTTTTTTAAATATCCATGGGGAAGGTTGTCATTTGAACGGACGCTGGAGAGTATAACAGGATTTAAATGTCAAGCGACGTAGACAGCTTAGTAAAAACTTTCAAGCAACAATCAGTAGCTGTTCATGGATTTCCTCTAGCACTCCAGCTGCTGGCTTTCCATTCTGTCCCTGCAATTGCAAGATTAGTACCATCTGACGTTCAAGATCAGGCGTTTAATCAAAGATCGATCCACAATCTGGCTAAACTGCGGCCAATCAAGACAGCAGACATCTTCGCATGCGAGGCTGCTAAAGAGGTATGTACATATCCCTTGTCTATCAGATATAATACGTATACGACCTGAATCTATAAGTTCCGTAAAATGTATATATTTTTGTAAACATATTATAGGTGGTTATTAGACGGATGGTTGGTAGTGGGGAGCATTGTGGTAGTCGAGAATTGGCGTGGCGTGACGAAGAGGAAGACCATCAAGTTGACAACATTGAAAATCTTATTAAAGCAGGCCACAAATGGGATGAGGCAATATGGATGGGAGGTGATGATAGGTGTCCAAAACAGACACGTCCCGAAGAGAAAGGTATTAAAAACATTTATACATTACAAAGGGATACACGTATAAAGTTAAATTTTTAAAAATTAATGGTTAATTTGTGATATAGTTACAGTTGACTGTCGGAAGAGGAAAAGAACAGACACCGCAACAATTGACATGGAGAAAGAGAAGAGGACGAGAACTGATGCGCGACCGGGGGGTACGCACGTTGTTCATGAACGTTTGGACGATGACCAATTTGAAAGGTTTAAGGCGGAACTAAACCGGTTCTACAGGAAACAAGAAGCTCTGATGAAGGAAAATCAGGCAAACATGGAGAATTTCGTACGTACAGAGATCCGCAAGGAGATAAGAGCTGCACTATTAGAGGTTAAAAGAAACGAACATGGGGAACCTTCGATGCTTCGCATACAGTTTCAGAGAAGAAGTATTCAAAAAAAAAGAGGGAAAACTATAAAGTTTACAAGAATGAGTTCAGTAATGGTTATGAAAAAAGGGAGAGAAGGTCGAAACAGGGGATGCGCTGCCAACGCTAAGGTTGATATGAGAAATAGCTTAAGGGTAGTAATTTTCTCACTACTTACATATATTAATTTATGTTGCTCGTGGTGTGCACAGGGTGATCGGAATAATGGTGGTTCGAAGGATGCCATAGATGGTCAACACACTGTAAGTGGTGACTCTTTAGTTGGAGGCCAGGTAATGGACAACAAGATCCTCTTTAGAATACGACTCAATCAATGTAATGGGGGTGTTTATGCTTATGCACCTATCATATACGCTTTATATATTTGACCGTAGGATACAACCCGTACTCATATTAATGAGTGGGTAACCGATAATAACGACTGTGGCCTGAACGAACCATCCCGGACAATGGAGTTAATGAATGTCGCCAAGATTGTGAGGCGGGGGACATTGCTGTCGAGTTATCACCAACTAAACTCGTATCCGATGTAAGTATTTGACACGAAATGGAGATTACAACACTAAATTCGTAATAAAGCATTGTCCACCTTTAATTGAACAGATATTGCTGCAGCTGAATACTAAAATGGGACCTGATCTGCATTGTAACAAAATGGTAGGTCAGGAAGTAACCATAAAAGGGTTAACCATCTGTGGGTTTCATATATATTCGGTTATTTGTTTATCTCCTCTAATCTACACGTGTGCAAAATTTTGCTTATAGCAACGGACCTACTAGTTACACGCGTCTTAAAAGTTTCATTATTTTGAATAGGAGGATGGGGAAGAACTGCATCAAGAAGGCGGGAAACTCGACTGGTTTAACAGTAACGGAGGGGACATAAGACGTCGGAAGGCGAGTCGGATGAGGGTTGTAACAAAACCGAAATACCTGTAGAAAATGAAACTGCAGTTGACGGTGAACAAGAGGCAAGTGTCTAACTTTGATGATTTTGAGTATTTGTGACATTTGTGTACGTAAGTATGAATCTATGTACGTACACCTTCTTAGGCCGGAGTCCAAGCACTACAAATTGAAAGCGATGGCATGGAGGGCTGTAACAAAACTGATGGACATGTACAAATAGAAACAACAGTTAACCTCCAATTGTGCAAACTTATTTTATTTATTTCGAATATTTGCCATATTTATAGTGTCTACTGACATGGTCCAGTTCCCGTCACAACTAATGTATGTATCTTATTAGGCCGGAGACCAAGCAATACCCAACGAAAGCGATGTCGAAGAGGGCTGTAAAGAGACTAGAGGTCAACCAGGTCAAAGTCCCAGGGAGGAATGTATTCCCGGTGAGTCAGACAATTTAGTGCCGCAGACGGTTATAATTGTGGATGAAACAGGACGGGCTGAAATATTGATAATGGAGATACATGCGAGTCAACCATCGGAAGCCATTGTGGTAAAAGCAGGGTCGGTTTCATACGACCCTATGGAAGATGTTGCTGATGGAAAATTCGCCAAATTCACCGAGTTGATAAAACAAGATAATGTGTAAGTGTAGTATATATTACTCCGATGACATATTGATATCCTCAATCATTAATATAGGGTATCCATAATAAAAAATTTGCACAGGGTACACACCTTTTCGGATTCCGCAAGGCAGATATCCTATTCTTCTCTACTCTTATATCGTCCCAAAATGGGTCCATAGTCAGGTACATATTTTAAACTTTAACTACACGATTTTTGGTGTGTTCATGGTTTCTTGTTGGATTTAAATCCCACAACGGGTTTGCATTTA
Organism: Camelina hispida; assembly: GCA_023657505.1. NCBI lineage: Eukaryota > Viridiplantae > Streptophyta > Magnoliopsida > Brassicales > Brassicaceae > Camelina > Camelina hispida. The sequence continues at coordinate 16,275,274 of CP094632.1, read as the reverse complement.
ACTGCATCTGCAGCACATGGAGATGATTGCCCTAACGCTGTGGCACAAAAACGGACAAGAAATGATAAAACAAAGGACCGTAATTTTGGACGACGTTCTGTTTTACGAGTTGACAAGAAGGTTCCAAGCATTCAACAGGAGCACAGCGAAACGGAATTTCAGATGGGACGAAGTACTCATTGACATCGTCAATGGGGAAAGGATGCACCACCAACCAAAGTTGAAGTGGGTTACAGATGTCGACGTTATATATGCTCCAATGAACTGGAAATCTAAGCATTGGGTAGGAGTGGGCATAAATCTTATAACGAGACATGTTTCCATTTACGATCCTTTGATGACCTACACCAGAGAAACCCTTGTAATGTCCCGGATCAAGCCGGTGTGTCGATGATACCGTACCTACTTCAGAGGGTTATCGATGTCAACTACACTGTCGATCCATTTACCGCTGAAAGGGTTAGCCTAGTAGGACAAAACTTGAGGACGGGAGATTGTGGACCTTTTACTATGAAGTTTTTAGAACTGTTGAGCATGGGTAAACCGATCACTGATTGCTTGAAGATCTGCGACAACAATATTGACAATTTCCGCAAGAAGTTCGCGATGGACGTCTACGAAGCTGGTATTGGTCCGATAAATTAAGTAGCGAATAAACATTCTCCTGGTTGTACTTATTACTTTCACACAGGTGGTCCATAAGATCCGTAACAGTCTCATAGGATGATTATGGTTCGCTGACTTTGAATACAATTTAATTGCCTCGATCATCATATCATAGGATTACCAGTAGGGACAAGTTAGTGTGCTCATAATGGATAGAAACTAAGCACCAACCATCCACATAAAAATAAAGTCTATTAACGGTAGAAAAACGATTGTACGTACACTGATGAATACACGTACGTGTGTACACAGACCATAAATATACGTACGTCTGTACACAGACCATAGTAAGGCCGTTCGTTAGTTGATGGTACGTACATATATGAATATTCGTACGTCTGTACACATACCATATTAAGGCCGTTACTTAGTTGATGGTACGTACACATCTGATAAAGGCCTAACATATACTAATACTGGTTAGAAAGACGTCATAATGATACATATCTACACCCTCCAATATACAAAAACACTACACCTGAGGAGGGTTTACAAACAACCGATAGGAGCTATTTGAGTGACCAGACCTCGGAAAATCTAAGAACGACATCCTCAAATCCCACATGTTACCAAAATAATGACCAAACACGCATCTTCTATTAGCAACACGCGTAAAATCAATCTTCAATTTTGCAAAATCATACTGCTCCAGTAATGTACATGGAACCTCTTCAACTTTTTGATTCCGAGTTGAACTCAGCTTCCGGATAATCTACTGTCTCCGACGTAGCATCTAGTTGGAGAAAGCAGTCTCGGTCTGGGACCTCATCAAAAACGTCCGCAGCAAGTTTCATCCTAATAGAAGGCATGGCCGCATCACATAGGCCTGTGTAATTTACTCCAAGAGCTATACACTCTAAGCACTTCAACGTGTACACACCACAGTCACCTTGTTGATAGTTCTGTGGGAGTGTTTTCACCCGGTAGTAACTAAATGCCGCCGCCCGATATGCTCATCTTTGTACCTCCGGTTATATGCTTTTATCAAGCGTGGAATCACTTTTGCGAACGGTTTGCACTTCTTTTGTAGACTCTCGTCGGTTCTACCGCTGTTTATGCTATCGTAAACTCTTAGCCTCCGCTGGACTAAGTCAGCTTCGATGGCTACCCAATGGTTGTTATCGAGGTTGTATGGGAAGAGCAGGGTGTCTACATCGTCAACCCACACTTTGTTTGTCATACCGTATTTTGGCAGCCTTCCCACGTACGTCTCAAAACAACCTTCTCCAAAAACCCATTGATTAGAGGCTTCCATTTTAGGGAATTCGAGTGCCCACATACTAACAAACAAAGGATCGAGAAAAGCAATACGATCTGTTTTATATGGGGATGGCGTTTGCGTCCCCTATTACGGAACATATGCATACATGTAACCATGTGCTGCAACACGAGTGACATCTATCACGCATTAGTATACCATAGTTAACTGCGACAAATGTTAAGCTACGAAGCTTACCGCATCCCATAACCACCCGAATGTTGTAGTTGGCCACAATTGTTTAGGGGTCAGGAGGCGAAAATAAAATTCGGCATTTCCAGTGGAAGGTACTTTAGCCCTGAATACCAAAATTAACGAATCAGTTATAGATCGTAGTCCTCAAATCCGAATATAGACACAAATTATATACAACTCTAAATGAAGACTTACAAATCATCAGTTAGGAAGGACATCAGCTTCGCAATTTTCTTACGACTTGCCTCACTAAAAGGATCGTACACAGCGGGAGATAGGACTACATTGTTACTTTCACGTCGGGTCATTAATGCAGCTCGCATTGATTCGTCATTAGGGTTGGTGCCCACTGGATCTACTAATAGAAGATCAAGCTCTCTTGATGGAGGAAACACCTTTTGTAACAAATATGCAAAATACCTGGCTTTCTCCTTATCTTTCACTGTGTGAGACGATGCACGACTCCTGGTCTCATTGGTTAAATCCACAACAGATTCGCACTTTTGATCCGAAGAGCGAGGGTTACCACCACTTACCGGATGGATAACATTAATAGGAACGGGTTGAGCACCTGCTCCATCAACTTTGTCATTATACTTTGCTCTTTTATCGCCTTCCTCTGTCTCCCAACTCTGTACTCTTTTGACACGCTGTACACTGTCTACCATCTGCTTTGGAATTCGCTCAACACTGTCCTCTGGTTCGATTTTAATACTCCCAGACCACATGACCTTATCCTTAATGGCTAACGGATTCCTAACACAACTAGCAACTTTATAACCATCCTTGTCCGAATGCTTTATCTGATATAGCCATGACTTGAAACAAAAGACATGTATTTGACGTTATTTACAAGACATTTAAAATTTAATATGACGCTGTTAAACTAGACACAAAGTATACAAATTGCTAAATTGTGTGTACGAAAAAATCATATATCAAAATAATTACAAAATTAATTATACAACTTCACAAAACTGAAATTGATATTGTTTCCTCGAATAGATAAATACAATGACTTCATACTGAACAATAGATATATAATAACAATTTTTTCAATACGGTACGCAGATCATACCTCCTCTATTTTTGGTTCGTCATTTCTTAATGTAAGAGGTCCTTGCGTATGCGCTCCTCCATCCGTTGTGTTGATAACAACTTTCTTCAATAGTTGAACGTCACTCTCATAGTTACCCATCCTACTCTCCATACCTTGAAGTTTGAACACAACTTCCGCTATTGCTCTAGAAAACGATATCTGAATATTATCCATTTTCCCCTAGTGTTTCAACCATAGTAAATAACCTTCCACTAACATCTTCACCCTGCACACCTGAATGCTTATCTCCAGACGCCTTCTCTGCTGAACATTTATCCCCAACACTTTCTTTCTCCTCCTTCGCATTATTGGGGACATTACGGATGCTGGTTGGGGCTGTTTCAAGGAAATCATCGTCACTTACCCCTGCAACATGTTGCCTCCTCTCCCTCTTCCTTTTTTTTACACAATCCCATTCTCTTTCATCCACTTCGCCATTGATCACGTCTAACAGCAGATTATCCAGTTTCTTCTTCAAACCTTCTCCTACACCATACACACAATACTGTCCTGGCCAATCTGGATATATAAACTCCAAAGGTTTAGGTACTAAATGCTTCACCTGAAGCTGCATTTCAGATACCATAACTTTTAATAATCTATCACAAAGAAAAATGCAGACAAATAATGTATACGTATATTGAAGGCTGAAGGCATACCTCCCCATTATTAAGGAGTTTGCTCCCGGATATGAAGGCTTCGATATCCTTCCTTGGCCTCCCTCCTCTCCACCTTAACAGAGGCAAATCTACACCTTCTCTTACATTCCCGTAGCTAGCCCCCAGCACCTTCACGCTCTCAAATGCCCATATCAGCAATACATGGACACATCCATGGAGGGTATAAGCATTGTTAGGTAACCCAAGGACTTTGATGGAATCAACTAAACTCTTGAATCCAACCCTACCCCATTGAAAACTCTCAAATGCTTCTTCATTCAACGCCCGTTTAGCGTATTCCGAGGAATCCGACTGTTCCTTGATAAACCAAGCACTCCAACATGAACAAGATACAACCGAGCTATCTGCGTCTTCATTTCATCAGACCACCCACGGCAGCTTCTCAAACCCTCAACTAGCTCCTCCCAGTTGGGTCCACTAAAAGCTTTCACCTTTAAAGCCGCCCATAAAGGTGTATGATCGACTTCAAACTCTGTTTCATCAATCTTCTCACAATTCAAACCACTAATTTCTTCATATTCATATAGAGAGAACCTCAACGGCTTTCCTCCAACCAAAACCATACCTCCGAAGGAATGTTTATTGCCAATTGATTGGACAATAGATAATGGATGGTCTTCCCACAAAACAGGTAGTCAGATTCGGCTAGATCCAATAGAACTCCCAGCTGCGAATTCTTTCTTATTTTGTCATACACCTCATCACCAACAAAGCCTTTCAAACCACCAAGATTGGACAAACTACAATCGTGGTGCATGCTTCTCGAGGCAGTGGAAAATTACCAACACCATACAACCTACTTGGATACCTCTTGCTTGACCCCATATCTACGACGAAGCTTTAGTTTAGTTATTAATTCAATATCACAAAACATTTGTTGCTTAGATTAGCAACGAAGCAACATGAAAACAGAGCTCAACAACATACGAAAACTAACATACAATATACAAGGCCTACTATGTAATACTCGGGTATAAGAAAACAGTAAGCAATAGAGACTAAACCACGATATAGAAATCTACCTCTGAGCAAATCGCTATATTTCCTCCTCCTCTACTTCAAACCACCTCGCCGTCAACTCGCCGTCGTGGTCCTCCAGCCAAACGTCCTCCACACAGATTCTTTTCACGCCGCAAGCTATCTAAAAATAGCTGATCTCAACCCAACAATCGTAAGACAAACAACACAAAGATTTAAGGGATCGACTTAGGTTTATGATCTTTTTATTTTCCCCTTTTAAGATCTTCATTTTAAAAGATAATGGCATAAAACGTAATAAAACACAAAACTCAGATATAGAAGTAATTTGCAAACTTTTCTGTGTTATTCTAGTAAGTCGGAAATCTCAACGTGTTAGTCTAGTAATAAACCTACTTTTATGCAATATTCTAGGTAATTTCCCTATAATAAATGGGTTGGGTTGAATCCGCCCACAAAAGTCTCTAACCCATGTGGGTATGAGTCGGGTCAGATCGGGTTACCCATTTTGACACCCCTAATGCTGATCGAATTAACTATGGTTGGATCATTGTGTGTGTTTGATGGCTCAATATGGTTGGATTTGGATCAATATATAAAAAATGTCTTTATATGATTTATTAATTTCGAGGCATTTACCCAAAACAGCATGCATGGAGATGGATGTAACAATGGAAAATGCGAGGATATAATAATGAATTTATTTTAGTTTTATCAATTATATATATAAAAAAATGAATATATATTAGTAGGAGACTTATTAAGAAGAAGCCTTGACTTATTCAATGATAAAGGTATGTGGTTTGAGAAAAAGCACTCACTGTCACACGTATAGACATGATAGAAATGGAACGAAATTATCACACATATGGGCCCGTGGCCAATTCTCCAACAAAATATGAAAAGACAATAATAATACACTCGACCAAAAACTAAAGTCCAAACGCGTAAAACTTTTCCTATTTCACTCGGAGAAAAAAACTAATCTCTGGCTACTTGGCAACTATTTATACTCATCATGAGCTCATGAGGTTTCACTTTTACTCAAGAAACAAATGGGGGAAGAGCTTCGTGTAGGTTTTCGGTTCTATCCGACGGAAGAAGAGCTTCTCACGTTCTACCTAAGAATCCAGCTCAGTGGAGGAAATGCCACCATTCACAGCCTCATACCAATCCTTGATGTGTTTAGCGTTGAGCCTACTCAGCTTCCAAGTACGTATGCAATCACTACCTATAAATCATGTCGATGATATGTTTGTCGTCTAGATGTGTAATCAAATATTAAGGAGCGCATAACGTCACGTCGTCTCACTGTAGAGTCTTCCTTCTTGCGTTTCTTGAGTAGATTAATGTCATCTTGAGATTGTATGCATGAAATATAGGTTTTAATTGTTTGTTTGTATTTATGTTTATTTATTTTGTAGCTGTAAGTAACTATATAGGTTGGTTAAATTTTTATAAACAAAAACAATAGGTAGGATTTATTTCCGTTTGCGTTTGAGATTATATGTAAAACAACTATATACAAAAGAATTATAGGTATTCCTAACACTAAACAATATAATTTTCTATAAATATATTTTTGTTTAAATTACCATGTAAGCGTACATACATAAAGTGAGGTTTTACACAAAAATTGAGAAGTGTGTTCTCGGTGTGTGTTTTTGTTTGTAGATCTTGCGGGAGAGAGGTGTCGAGGAGATGCAGAACAATGGCTTTTCTTCGTGCCAAGACAAGAGCGGGAAGCTAGAGGAGGAAGACCAAGCAGGACCACTCGTTCAGGATACTGGAAAGCAACTGGTTCACCAGGCCCCGTGTTCTCTCCTGATAACCGAGTGATCGGAGTTAAGAAGACGATGGTATTCTATACCGGAAAAGCACCTACTGGGAGAAAAACAAAGTGGAAGATGAATGAGTATAAAGCTGTTGATGAAACAGCCAGTGCATCTACAAACCCAAAGGTGCATAATCACATCTTTAAAATGAAAATTTTCATTAAATATATACTAATTGAACAGACTTTTCTTTTTCTTAAACACCAAATTTTATATGTGGAATTCTAATATAAAATATAGTCTCAAAACCCTTTTTGGACAACCATGTGCAGCGAACTAACTGTATAATCTTTTTAAACAAAAATTATTACAAGAGAGAAATATCAAAACGAATTACTCTAGATATATATGATTCTGTCCAAAATCATTATCATAGATAATATATATATATATATATATATATATATATATATATATATATATATATCAGGTTTTACCTTGCAAGTCTTTTCAAAAGTGATATACAGTATGTGGTAAAAGAGTGAGCGGTAGATTTAAACGGTTTACATGTGTTTTTAAGTATTTGAAATTACCCAAATCATGCATACATAAAATGATAAAAAACCAAAAAATATCAAGCATCATGCATATTTTTCTCTATTGGTTTATATATATTAATTTCATCGAATTTATAGTTTTCTACCATCCTAAGATGCATACGTTAATGTCTAAATAACTGAGAATATCTAATTAGAAAAAAATGTTAATCTTTCTTGATCAGAAAAGGTTTTAACAAAGTTTGTTGCTATTTCAATATAGCTGAGGAACGAATTCAGTATCTGTAGAATCTACATAAAGTCAGGAAGCTCGAGGGCCTTTGACAGACGTCCCACAGAAGCTTATGGGATAGAGAGAAAGGTTCCTAGCAATAGAGTGGAGACATCATCTCGTGTTACAATATCAACCTCACCAGAAACTTCACATTCAGGAGGAAACAATGTTGATTTGCCGGTGAATGCTACTACTATTAATATACAAACCATCTCAGAGATGGTTGATGGGCTATCACTACCTTTTTGGGAATGGGAACAAATGACTTGGTCTTAAGTCTTAACCGTATTAAATTACTTCTTATGTTCATTTGCTACTAAAATATACAAAAGAGAGATAAGAAAAAGAAAAAAAGTAGAAGAAGTCCTCACATTTAGGGCAACTTTCAATTTTTGAGTGGCCAACTAATAAAGTATATATAATTAAGAAGTTCTAATAAGAGGAAAAAAATAAAAACTAGTAGTATATATGAGTAGTAGGATGGTGTGTAGAAATAACACGCTAATAATTACATTGATGAAGATTGAAGATATATGCATGTCAATTAGGGGCGAAGCCCGCGGGCAGGCCCGGCCCGGCCCTGAAAAACATCGGGCTCGGGCTTCAATATATATGTCCAGAAAAAATCGGGGTTTTCGGACTTAGCTCGTTTGGACTATAGAATTTTTCGGGTTTAGCCCGACCGGGCTCGGGCCAGCCCGAAAAGCTCTTTAATAAATATACTTGTACCTTTTTGTTAACATTTTTTGTTTGATTGCAATATTTGATTAACAATTTATTGTAAATAAAGTTTTAAACTCTAATCCTAGTTTTCATATTTACTTAATAACCATACTTAATACTTTAAAATTTTTATTAATGATATTTTATATGAATTATATATTGATTTATTTGGTTAAAGTATCAAAATTTTATTTAGTTTTAAACTTTTTCTATTAAATTAATTTGGTTGTAGTGAATATAGATGAGTTATTAAATTTTTGATTGATTTGTTGTATAGTGCACCTTCAAATACTGTTTTTTAAAGCTTATAAGTTTGAATTTTTGATTGGTAAGATAAGCCCGAAAAAGCCCGAAAACCCCTGTAGCCCTGTTAGGGTCGGACTCAAGCTTTGAAATATAGGCACGAAAATATTTTGGGCCGGACCGGACCGGGGTCAAACTTATGCGGGCTTTACGGATTTTGGGCCGGGCCGGGCCGGGTCAGCCCGATTGACACCCTAGGTCTATCACGACCACGACATTTTTTTTTACCTAGTCGGATGATTAGGCCAAAGATTCACTATGTTTTATACTTACGTCTTTATTTCTTCCTTTTTTTTGTTCATTTGTGGGATTTGTTTCTTTTTTATTCGTTGGTTTTGATTTTTGAATAATGATGAGTGGATATGATTGCTAAAAGGTTCTAGTTGATCATGGATGATATTTAGAATACTTTGCATGTATTATCCTCCTAAAATATGGATAGAAATTAGCTTCAATCAATTAAATCAGTCTCACATTCAATACAAATCAGATCCGCCGACATCTATTGTACTTTCTTCAATTCCTTTCAGTTTTTTAATATAGTATGTTGTTTAATCATTTTCATTCTTACCATATGTTTTGACCCTTTTGGATATGTTCTTCTATATACAGAGGTATGATCTCGATTTGTATTAATACATCACTTGACTGAAAAAAAAATGAAAAAAAAAGACAAAGGATGACTGATTGTGTATATGGATGTTTGTTGCTCATTCAACGTTTGACCACAAGATAAAAACAGTCAAATAATTCTTAAAATTCCTATCATTTTCTGTTAAATTAAAAATAATATATATATATATACATACATATATTCTGTTTCCTATAGTGAAAGTGGGAGATATAGAAGCGCATATAGTAGACGATAAAAAAAATTGTGTTTTATTTCATTTGTTGTTTTCCTTGTTCAGTTTATATAAATTTTTCTTCTAAAACTTGTTGGTCTAAGAAATTTACTTATTATAATTAAATCTTCTACTTGATTGTGTGAGTATTTGTTTTTCAAGAAACGTTTGACGTGCCTAGTATTGAATCTTCTCTCTCTCTCTCTCTCTCTCTCTCTCTCTCTCTCTCTCTCTCTCTTATAACCATATATACTCTCTTATTATTAGCGTTTACGAGTTTATATATATCCTCCATCGCTCATTCCAAACCTATAAATATATTTCATGCTTAAAATTTGTGGAAATGAAAAGAGGACAATTTTAAACCATTGACAACATCAAAAATTAATATATGTACAAACTTCAAGCTAGTATTCCTCTTAAACCAATAACCAAAGTACTTAACATATATACAATGGCTTTTTTTCACTCTTCTCATGCATACATATCAATCTATATTGTAACCTTTCTTCTCCTCTCACGGTGGTCATCTACCAATGCAAAATTCAACATTGCTAGCCCTTTATCAACGAAACCAAAAACATGTCCATTTCCGTCAGGGCTGATATCAAAGGCTTGTAAAGGCACCGCGTCATTTTCGTCCCTAGAAGAAGCATGTATCGAATCTCTAACCTTAGATCCCCGCACAGCCTCCGCATCAACTGCATTGGAGTTGGCTAAGGCTGCCCTTTATCTTTCCATGGAGAAGGCACAGCATACGCAGTTTCTCATCGGTTCTCCGAAGAAGCCATGTTTCAAGAGTTGTATGGAGAACTATAATGATTCTGTTGTCGAGGGGCTACAGAAGGCAGCATTGTCAATGGAAAAAGGTAATGTTGAAGATACGGATGACGAACTTAGTCTCGCACGTGATGCTGCTGATTACTGCAATATGATTTTGTCTGTTGATCCAGACGATACAAGGTCCCTAGTTTTTGCGGCCAACATGGATGTGTATAATCATATTACGTTTGTGATGAGTGTAGCAGACTTGTTGTAGAACAATCTCAAAATTCCTTTCAAATTAACAATATGTTTTGAGTATAACACTAATCAATATGGTCTTAGTACTTCTTTTCGTATATCTTGTTGTATAGAGATAACCATGTTTCACTATATATCGCGTGTAGAAAATATTATAATTTAAGAGAACGTGATATATGCATGTCAATTAATCAAGAGATCTATGGAAAAAACATACGTTTTTCAAACTTAATTGGTAAACTAGTATATACACTATTCAAAATTTAAAAAATAGTCAATAAAGCCCATATGTGAGATAGATTAGTTGTGAGATAGAAAAGTAAGGAAAAAAATAGTTAATTACAAAAGGATATTCAATTTTTGGACATGAGAAAAAGCCAAGAATAAATAAATATATATATATCTTTTATTTCTTTTGCTTTTGTAATCACACCTCTCCTATCTTGTTATATTAAAATATTTGGTAACATATTTTTTTTACTTGAACTTTTTCACACACAAATTATCTATTTTTTTTCTCTACATTTTGACATCCGTTTTGTTTGATGATTTTATTTGTTAAATATTTACACTTAATAAGGTTTACAGATATAAAACTTATAAAAAATATTTAACATTAAAAAATAAAATCATCAAATTAACAATGATTATTTGATGTGGTGGTGCTAAATTCAAAAAGTGTACAAATGTAATTATTTGATGTGGTGGTGCTAAACACAATGATTCTTCTGTACAATGAATGTGATGTACGAAATTGTTCTGTACACATTAGTAAGTGTACAATGGTGATGAACAAAATGATTCTTCTGTACAACGGTTGTGGTCTACACAATTCACTACAACAAATATGTACATTGATAGCAGTAGAGGATAGCACATTTTCATGAACTACTATAAAAGATGATTATTTTTTTTTTGGTCACTTTGTAATAGTTCAATATAAATGCTATGCTATAAAATCCTTAAGCGGAAAACTGAAAAATCTTATTCCGCCAACCCTGAGCCGAATTATTTCACTTAAGCACCTAACATGTGTTCACTTAAGTACCACACTGTCGAACAAAACAATACTCTCGAGCAAAATCTAACACTCTCGAGTAAAACAGCAAAACAATGACAAAATTCTCTAAGATTTCTCTAAGATTCTCTTCTATTGTAACGACGAAACAAGCTAATACGCCTCTCTTCTATTCGCTGGCCATAGATTCGTGCTCCTCCGCAGACCCATTCTCCAGACCAGCCGTCAGTGAGCTCGAATCGAAGGCATGTTTTTCTTCTTTACTCTAATTACCTTCTTTCTTCTTACTCTCAAGGATTGAAATTATTGATTGTAGGGTTTATGAGCATCGATATGAGATTTGATCCAAATTAGGGATTTTGGGAATTTTCAAATTAGGGATTTGATTCAAATTTTAGATTATGAAAATTAGGGATTTGATTCAAATTTCGGATTATGAGAATTAGGGATTTGATTCAAATTAGGGATTTTCAGAATTTTCAAATTTCCAAAGGTTATCGAAACATGCATATCTAATTGGATACATTTTGCTATTTGTCAAGAGTTTGTGGTTGCTGCCATTGTGGAACTGAAGCTCGCTTTTGTTGTACTCAACAGTGCAGGTTAGTCCCTTGAGACCAAATTTTATGGTTATTCTTTGGTTGTGATTGTTGTTGTTGTTGTTTTGGTTTTTTGTTTTTGTTTTGCGACTGTAATTGTTTTGTGGCTGTAATTTTTTTGTGGTGTAATTGTTTTGTTGTGCACTAGAGATGATATTAGCGTATTTGCAGTGGTATGTGATTGAGTTATTTACATATCTGGAACACTTTTTTTTATGTTGCTTTGGTTTGAAATGTTGTGATAAGGTTTTAATTAAGCTTATAACATATAATGTTGGACAAGGCATGGGTGCATCTATGCAGGTAAGGAATTAATTTATATAGGTTAGGTTTAAGCTGGGGTTTGGATACTTTCCCCAGTTCTTTATTCTGTCCCATTCCTTATTCATTGAATAGCCGATCCTGGTTATGAGAGAGGCGCTCAGAAATTTGTACGGGATGTGACTGCGGCGTTAGGGGACATTGATATGATGATATATCCCTGCAAAGATTGTCGTAATGTAGAACACAAATCAGGTAGTGACGTGGTTGATCATCTTGTAACTAGGGGGATGGATGAGGCTTACAAGCTGCAAAACGATTGGTATCATCATGGAGACGTGAACTCAGTGGTCGATGGTGACAGCAAACTAAATTTGTGGAATGAGGAAGTTCTTGAGTTATATAAAGCAGCTGAATATTCTGACAAAGAGTTGGCGAGTAAGGGTAAGGGTGACTCAGGTAAGATTGCAGATGGTGACTTAGTTGAGATTGCAGAGGGTGAGGACAAGAGAGAAGATGAGTTCCTTGCAAAGCTTGCAGATGCTATTATGCCATTATATCAAAGTTGTTCAAACCAGAACAAGCTTTCGGCTATTGTGTCTTTGTTCAGGCTTAAGACACATAATGGCTGGTCCGACAAGAGCTTCAATGAACTGCTGGAGACATTGCCAAAGATGTTGCCCGAGGATATTGTGCTTCACACATCATTTTATGATGTTAAAAAAATTCTGAAGAGCTTTGATATGGGGTATAAAAAGAATTATGCATGTGTTAATGACTGCTGTCTATTTAGAAAGAAGTACAAGAAGCTAGACAATTGCCCCAAATGCAATGCTTCACGGTGGAAGATAAATACGCACACTAGTGAAGTAGAGAAAGGTCTCCCACAGAAGGTATTACGGTACTTTCCAATAATCCCAAGGCTGAAGAGAATGTTCAGGTCTGAGGAAATGGCCAAGGATTTAAGGTGGCATTTTAGTAACAAGAGCAGTGATGGCAAACTCCGGCATCATGTGGATTCTGTTACATGGGATAAGATGAATGACAAGTATCCTTCATTTGCAGCCGAATAGAGAAACTTACGGCTTGGACTATCCACTGATGGCTTTAATCCGTTCAACATGGAGAATACTAAGTATAGTTGCTGGCCTGTTATGTTAGTGAATTATAATCTGCCTCCTCACCTATGTATGAAGAAAGAGAACATAATGCTAACCTTGCTGATTCCTGGTCCACAACAACCTGGCAACAGTATTAATGTCTACTTGGAGCCTTTTATTGACGATTTAAACCATCTATGGAAAGAGGGAGAGTTAACATATGACGCCTCCAGTAGAAGTACTTTTACTCTAAGGGCAATGCTTCTCTGGACTGTTAGTGATTTTCCTGCGTATGGAAACCTTGCTGGTTGCAAAGTAAAAGGGAAAATGGGCTGTCCCATTTGTGGTAAAAACATAAATAGTATGTGGTTGAAGTTCAGCAGAAAACATGTGTATATGTGTCATAGAAAGGGTTTGGCACCAACACATAGTTATAGGGAGAAGAAGACTTGGTTTGATGGAAAAGCTGAACATGGGAGGAAGGGAAGAATTTTAACAGGTCGTGAGATATCTCAGAATCTGAAAAACTTCAAACAATTTTGGAAATGTGAAAGAATCTAGGAGGAAGAGAAAAAGATCTGACTGTATGAAATCAGTCTATGATAATGATGATGTATCCAGTGAATCTGAGGAAGATGAGGAAGTAGAAGTAGACCAGGAGGAGTTGTCAAGATGGAAAAAAAGATCAATTTTTTTCAAACTGGCTTATTGGGAGGTATGTTTATTAATTTTTTGATTAATTAAGCTATGTTTAAGTTGGAATTTTTATGAACTGTAATTGTGTTGTGTAGGATCTTCCGGTAAGGCATAATTTGGATGTAATGCATGTAGAGAAAAATGTGGCTGCAAGCATTATCTCTACATTGTTGCATTGTGGTAAATTTAAGGATGGTCTCAAAGATCTGGAAGATATGGGTATAAGAAATGAATTGCATCCTACCATCCAAGGAAAGAGAACCTACATTCCCGCAGCAACTTGGTCTTTGTCCAAGCTAGAGAAGAAATTTTTTTGCAACCGTCTATTTAAATGTTAGGTAAGTTTAATATTTGAGTGATGGTTAATAACATGTTTAAATGTTAGGTTGTGAGTGACACAGCTAAAGAAAGGAGGAAGAAACAGATCCCTCATACTACTAGTCGTAAAGGAATGGTTAGACTTACAGAAGAAATGGTAAGCATAGTACCATCTTCTTTTTATTGATCTGGTAATATCTACCTTGATAATTGATGTGTTGCTTTTTTCACAGAAAGTTGAAAGTGAGGATCCATCTGAAGTAACAAGGCTAAAAGGTTTGGGTCAAGTCGCGTACCAAAAAGAATGGTACACCAGTTAATATGAATGCCGCAGAAAAGATTGTAAGTTCCAAATTGGCATGTGGCTTAGTGATTTTGTTACCCATTAAAAATTGTATTTCCTCTTATCCAGAAAAAAGGCAGCTGAACTGGTTGGTACCGATGGTCCAACAAGTACAACAAATCCGGATGTAGATCATCTCTCCCAGCTTTTGGGACCTGACAATCCTGGTATGCTGAGGGCAATGGGTAGAGGCATAGTAAAAGACCAAATTAGCTTGTTTCCAAATTAAGAACAAATGTATGGCTGACATGCAAGAGAAGCAAGTTCAGTTAGTAAAGCAGGTCAATCAGTTGCAAAATAAAATTATGGATTTAAAGAAGCAGGTTAGTTAATTACTTTGACAATTCTCAAAGTATTCATTAACTTGCTAATTTATTAAATGGAATTTGACAATTCTTTCTTAAATTACAGGGACTAGAGCCTGAAATTGGTGAAAACTCAGCTCCAAGAGTAAGTGATTCCTTATTCTTATTATATATGATCAGTTATTTCTTCAAGCTTATTTATATTTCTAACTTATGTTTATTTTCGACTTCAACATTTGTAGAGTGTAAACAAAAAATCACGCCCTAGGTGTGTGTTGGTTGATTGGTCTAACACTGATGAAAACATTGTTGAAGGGCGTATTATTTCTTATGATCCTGATGACATAGTGAATGACTCTGTCTAGGACCTACGGATCTGAAAGTGTTGGTTAAATCTGCTACGAAACCAAATGCATTCCTCTGGAGACCTGCAACTAAAATGTTTACTATTGAGGAAGCTGTTGGACAGATGATTGCATGGCCTGCAGATAAATGTGTTCTTTTGGATAAAGAGGTCCAAATAGAAGACATTGCGCCGAGGGTAAAATTTATTGTCCTTTCCAGACAATTTATTTTCCTTTACTATATTCTTATTTGAATTGTGTTTTTCTGAATGTGTATGACATGGCCTAAATAGAAGTTCCCTGAACAAATGTCAACTATTGGATTTGTCTACAGATGAATTGATTGTTGCTGAGGGTCGTTGGCACACACAAGAACCATCTGCATTAGTTAATGGTCTTCCTATTGGGCCAAAATCTGTTAAAGTATTCGTGGATTCAGTATGTCAACCTGACACGTTCATATGGAGGCCTACAATGGACATGACATACCTTGAGGACTGTTTGATGACATATGTAGCATGGCCTGCCCATAAAGTTGTTCGTCAGAATGGCGAGAGTTCTCCTATACATAATTCTCCATCAACTAATATACCATCATGTTCTACATCAACAGCAGGGGCAAAATATGCAGCAACATGTTCAAAACACCTATTGAGGATGCAACAGGTCCATGCTCTCCAACTAAGAAAACTCTACCACATTCACAGTCTCTTATCCTGGAATCTCAGGTAAATGTTTTCGATATGTTATGAAGTTGTTTCTGTCAAGTCATATGATTGTTGGTTGGCTTATATTATTTGACATATCAATGAAGTTGTCTCAAAGGAAAATAAGAAGTGCAGACTGATGGATATTACCGGAAAGAAGCTGGTTGTTGCTGAAGGACGATGGGCAACAAACGATCCAGACCAAAAGGTTCACTTTGTTCGTTTGGGTTCTAATGCAGTTAAAGTATGGGTAGATATTGTCAAGGTAAGTGATGCAGCAGTTTGGAGGCCATCAGAAGAAATCGAGATGATGGAAGATGCCCTTGGCACAGTCATTGCATGGCCAGAAGACAAAGTGATCATCATGTCTCAAATTAACCATGAGGTTTACTGTCTCCTACTTCAGACTTACAATCTATCTTATGGATTTGCTTTTTATCTTCAGACTTGTCTGGTTCCTTATGGATTTTAAACTTGTGTTATGTACTATGTATTATGTTGGATTGTCAAATGGTGAATTAGGGAATTTAATATTAATACAGGTTCCGGGTCAATTTCAAAATAACAAGAAACCAGTGTTTTCAAAAAACTTATAATCGCATCTAAAATCCTGCTATAACAGATTATATTATAGCATAAAGATATTGCTAATGAAAACTGAATTAAACCGTTTAACTAACGTTATGGTAGAATCACCTAACATAGCATGTATAATGACTTATAATATTATCTTTAAAAATTTGAAAAGCGGGATAACATAGTATTTCTCTAATGCTATGGTATTATAGCATACGATTTCTGCGCTATCATATGTGAGGTACCTACAATAACAGTGGCCTAACATAGCGTTTGTGAAAAAACTATGAATTACATATTATAGTATTTCTCTCGTGCTAACAATATACATATTTGTTTTAGTGATTATTTAGTACAACAGTTATAGTGTACGCAATGATTATGTATAAATTACATTTGTACACTTAATAATGTGTACAGATTACATCTGCACACTTAATAAGGTGTATGGATACAAAAGATTTATATAATATTTTTTAAAATTATTAAACAAAATGTATATCAAAAGATAGAGAAAAATATATAGATTTTTTTTGGCTTGAAAAATTTTAGAAAAAAAAATTATATTACCAAATATTTGTATAACTAGATATGAAGGGAATATGATGACACAAGAAAAAGAAACAAAATAATAAAATAACCATGTTTTTTATATAACTCACTAACTGTGTTTTATATATACTTTCAAATAAAGAAACAAAGAAAGAAGATAAAAAAAATGAGAGACGAGAAGATGGAGACAGTGTGTGTTAATATAAAAAAAAACAAAAGAACAAAAAGCACTAATGCCTTTATCCGTAATTTAGCATATTTCAACATTAGCCCACCCATATCTATTACACACACAGTGAAACATGATTCTTTCTCTAATTTTCAATAGTGTTTGTACTATATTTCTAATTAAGTTCTAAAAAAGTACTAAAAAGCTAAGAACCTCATTAATCAATTAGATTCAAACAGGTATCAGATACGTGTGGTTTACGATAAAACTTTAAATTTTTGGTTCAGATATCATTTTTTTTGTTTTTCTTTTTGTAACGTGATTATATTGATTAAATTAAGCTCGAATTACAATAGTCATCATGTGGAAAAAGAATAATTACATGTGGTATATGGTATCCTTAATAGTATTATGGGAGTACACTTTCAAATAAATCTCATTAAAGGTATATATTTATATTAAATCAATATAGGTTTCAATAAATAAATTAATAATAATCATTAAGGGTAAATTATAAAATACTAATTTAATTTATGCAATTTAATTACTTTATAAAATCGAAAATATATTATTAATTTTCAAAAAAAATGAACAACAAATAAAAAAGAACATAGAAGAAATGATATATAACTTACCATATTTGCTGGAAAAAAAAAACTTACCATATTTATTTGTTAAACAAATTCAACTTCTAGGCAGAAACAACTTTAGGACCTTTCGCAATTGCAAGAGCCCAAACTAGATTTTTAGAATCGTAGAGCATTTTTTTTAAATTTATTTTTATTTTACTCTGCACTTAAAATTTACTTCCATTCTCGAGCTCATTAACACATGTTTGTTTTTAAATGATCATATTTTCTTTATTTTTTTCTGTTAAAATTTGACTTATATTATTACTACTAATGAAATTTTCATAGTATTTTTTTACTATTTTGACATTTCATTTATATTTTAAAATTTTGTTTGAAATTTATCTACAATTTCTATTAATTATAAGCAACATAAATATGCAAGAAATGAATATCTTAAATTTATGTTAATGTTAAACAAAATAGTGTTGCTTAGGTGGATGTTTAAGTGCACACTTTGGATGGAGGGGGAACTCTCTTTTTTTTTTTTTTTGGGACAAACGGATAGGGAACTCTCTAATCTTATATAATAAAGTAGAGTATCACTTCCAAAACTTTCTCTCAGAGATTGCCACATAAGCAACTGAGAGACTGCCATCTGTCCAAATCTATGTTTTTTTCGCATTAAAGTATTCAATTAAAAATGTTTAAAACAATAACTAAATCAAAAACAGATTAAGTAAATAAATGAAATTTTAAGAGATTAAAAACAATACTATAAGTTTTTCTAGTAATAATAAAGAAAAATGATCATAATTCAAAATTTTAAATGTATTATTTGGTTTTGCAATGAATGTAAAACAAAAATTCTAATTAAAAATAAAAATAAAGACCGGTAGAATAAGTACTTAAATTTTTACGGTGCGGTGTTCTAATCTAACCAAATTAGAAAAATAACACTGACCATCATAGAGTAGTCAAAAAGATATTACAATATCATATAACCTACATATGAGTCACTATAACAACAACATCACCAAAGTAACAAACGACCAAAAAAAAAGAAAAAGAATCTGTAACAAAATTAAACTTTATCAATGGAAGCTATTTTCTACGCATTGTACTATGAAACAAGCTCAATGCCAACACATGTACACACCCACCTCATTCTAAAACCCGAAAAAAAAACAACATCAGCTATACAATCTCATATTCTAATGACCACATACTACAACCAAAGAATCCATATTTCAGAAATATAACCAACTTGTATACTACCTTTCACGAATAATTTGACAGACTTTATACATGCAGCTATGCTATCATTTGGAGTAGCTATCCTATAAATGAAAATTTAAAAGACAATACTATAAGTTCTTTTTAATAATATCATTCAACTTTTAACAGAAAAATGATCATACTTCAAATTTTTGAATGTATTATTTAGTTTTAGAATGAATGCAAAACAAAAATCTTAATTAAAATTAAAAATAAAGACAGCTAGAAAAGTACTTAAATTTGTACGGTGTGGTGTTCCAATCTAACCGAATTAGTGAAATAACACTAACCACTATAGAGTAGTCAAAAAAATATTACAATATCACATAACCTACATATAGGTCACTATAACAACAACATCACCAAAGTAACAAATGTAACGCCCCGACCTCCACCTCTTAGTGGGCCTAATTTCTAATCCCACTCCATGAGCCCACCTTCCTTAATGGGTCTCACGTTCTCTCACTAGGTCCGTGCGCCCATCCATATCTGACGGCCGGTTATCTACGTCCGTGAGGTTTTAAAGACTTGTTACCGTCCCTACAAATCACCACATGATATTTCCCTTTGTTTTATCCTCACTCGCACAGTTCCGATAGTCGCTTTCCGGAAGGTCACCCATCCTAAGAACCAACTTGTATATTACCTTTCACGAATAATTTGACAGATTTTATACATGCAACTATGCTATCAGTTGGAGTAGCTATCCTATAAATGAAATTTTAAAAGATTAAAAACAATACTATAAACCACTCATAGGTGGGCCAGTGGTAGGATGGATTTCGGGTTGAGTGTGAGATTCTCAATACTCCCGGGTTCGAATCCCCACGGCTGCAAACACCTTAAGTGGCCATTGAAAAAAAATTTAACATTGGGCTATGCGGCCTCCAGGAACCACTCTTGCCGCCTTCGGGACGCACGCCAAGCCTTCGGGCTAGTGGGATAGTCAGGGCCCACTGGGCTTTGGATAACTGGATTATCAAAAAACAAAAACAATACTATAAGTTATTTTTAATAATATTATTCAACTTTTAACAGAAAAATGATCATACTTCAAATTTTTGAATGTATTATTTAGTTTTAGAATGAATGTAAAACGAAAATCTTAATTAAAATTAAAAATAAAGACAGCTAGAAAAGTATTTAAATTTTTACGGTGCGGTGTTCCAATCTAACCGAATTAGTGAAATAACACTAACCACTATAGAGTAGTCAAAAAATATATTACAATATCACATAACCTACATATAGGTCACTATAACAACAACATCACCAAAGTAACAAATGTAACGCCCCGACCGCCACCTCTTAGTGGGCCCTATGTCCAATCCCACTCCATGAGCCCACCTTCCTTAATGGGTCTCACGTCCTCTCACTAGGAACGTGCGCCCATCCATATCCAACGGCCGGTTTGCTACGTCTGGGAGGTTTTAAAGACTTGTTATCGTTCCTACAAATCACCACATGATCTTTCCCTGTGTTTTGTCCTTACTCGGACAGTTCCAACAGTCACTTCCCGGAAGGTCACCCATCCTAAGACTACTCTATTTCAAGCACGCTTAACTCTAGAGTTCTCTCAGGACTTTTGACCGAAAAGATAAGTGCACTTTTGTGACATAGGTGGCCAAATCAATTCTTTTAAACCTCTTCGCAAGTCAATGAAACCGGGGTGTAATGACAAACCACCAAAAAACAAAACCAGCATCTGTAACAAAATTAAACATTACCAATGGATGTTATTCTCTATGCATTGTAATATGAAACAAGCTCAATGCCAACACAGACACACACCCACCTCATTCTAAAAATCAAAACACCGACAAAAAAACAACATCAACTACAAAGAAAACTCATATTCCAACGACCACATACTACAAACAAACTATCCATATTTTAGAAATATAACCAACTTTTATATTACATTCCATGAATAATTTGATAGATTTTATACATGCAGCTATCCTATCATTTGGACCAGCCAACCCGCAACCACTCAACGTCTTCTTTGAAATCTAATACCACAATCCAAATGTAACAAAAACACTTGATGTGGAAACCGTAATATAAAAATTAGAAATAACACAAAGGCAAGCCACCCAAGATGAAGAAGGATAATGTTCAACTTGTTTTCAAGATCTATAAAGAATTCAAAATATCAACACTATGTTTTGCAATCACAAATTCTACAGTGAATGTATTGCATTTTGGTTACATCACAAAATAACATGTCCTAATTGTAGAATACAAATAGTATAACTGTAATACAACTTAAAATTTAATAAAACAAAGATCAATAATATAGTAATATTTAAATTCTTAAAATGGTTTAAAGATTAGTTATAATCTAAAAATTGATAAGCTGATCATTTAAAATTAACTATATAGTTAATGAATACAAATAAAACAATTCCAAAGCCTTAATGACTTTAACCAAAAAAAAAAGTCTCTCTATACAAATAAACTTTGTTGGTATGATTGTTAAGTCTCTCGAAAAAATTGTTAACCAAATCCTAATGACTTTTAACTAAAAAAAACAAACTAATACTCCCTCTGTTTCAAAATATAAGATGTTTTAGAGAAGTTTTTTATTTCATAATATAAGATGTTTTCAAGTTTCTATGCAACTTTTAGATTAATTTAGTATTTTATATTATGCAGTATTGTTTCTGATTGGTTGAACTTGTTAAAAGTAAAGATTTCTTAATCTGCGTGATTTAGTTAAAACATCCTATATTTTGAAACGGAGGGAGTATAACAATCCCGTGCAACGAACGAGACTCAACCTATTTTTATATATTATATGGATTTTATTTTAGCGCTAATCGAATGCTTTAATTTCTTTTCTTGTATCTCATAATTTGCTCTATATTACATTGTTTTGTAGCAATTTTTATGTGCTGTATTGTATTATTTCAAATATATATTAATTATATACTACAAAACCAATTTGTTAAAAGCATGTTTATTTTCATAGATCATCAAAAGATACATAGTTGTAATTTTACAAAGTAGTTAATCATTCCACGCCAATTGTTAAAACAAGGTCTCAAACAACATCATAAGTACTACATTTCAAATGGACTAAACGAAGAACTGCATTGTTTTGTTCTTTCCCTCCCTCCAAAAACTTAGGTTATTGTCTCATTCCAAGCAATTCTCACTTCACTATATCTTCAGTCGTTTGGTTCCCTTCTTTGTTGTTAGATGTCTTTGTATGATTAAAGCAAGTGCATTTTTAAACTACTATAAAACCATGAGAAAAAGAGAGAAAGAGAGGGGAAACTGAGATTCATGCTGGTCTTTACCATTGAAGTACATATCAGGTTGCTTCCCAGCAGCCACCCACACAAAGCTCCAAATAAAATCAAAATTCAAACATTTGTGTAGTTTCTCCAAAAGAGAAGAGATGTGTTCTAAGTTCACCTATAAGAGTCCCTCTTAAACTTCTTTGCAACTGATAATAATCATAAATTTTAATTTATGTATATCATGTGTAAAGTGAATTTATCTATAGTTTGTAATTTATTGTCATATTTTTTCCTTCTAAATATTAAAATTTCAATTCCAAAAATTTAAAACAAAAGACTAATTTGATTTTTGTAAAAAAATTTCAAGAATTTTAACAATTAAAATACTAGTATAAAACATTATGGTCCCAACATTATTAATTTATAGATATTTTACTGTACAACAAAAGACTTGTAATTAAATGTCTTGTGCTTTGTAAACTTCATTTCTATTGCATTCTCATAGATAAAGCTTTTTTTGAAATTGCCCCTTTGATTCTCATAAAATATATCAATAGAGAGATTCTCTTAGATTGAAAAATAAAGTAAAGAACTCCCAAACACGATTTTCGAGAAAAGCTTTCTAACCAAGCTTCGTGTCGGGATTTCACTGAACCAGCCCATGTTTGCATCTGATCTACTTATACTCATTTTCTGTTTTATAATCTTCTTTCCAATTTTTTCCCCTTGTTTAACCCTTTTCGAACTCTCTTGACCTTTGTCCGTGAACCAAACCACGACCATTGTCTGCTCCCGCCGATTGTTCACTCTCCGGAGATGCTCTTTGCTCAGCAAATCTCTCTACAAAACTGAGCAGCCACCACACTCGTCCGTCATCTTGGCTGGAAAAACCCCCAGTTCATCTGCTTTGTTTATCCATATATCCTGAAAAACCTGGTTTTAGGTCCTGATTGGTAACGGCTGTTACTTTTGGCTGTAAAGACTTTGACTTTAAAATTTTAGCTGCAGAGAATTTGGCTGTAGATGCTTTGACTGTAGAAACTTTAACTGTTAAAATTTGATTGTTTACCAACAACTTTTAAAGCTGTAACTGTTATTTTTATTATTATTAGAATTATTAATAATAAAATATATATTATGTCAGAAATTAATTTATATAACATTTTAATGACAAAATAAATTTTATTAATGATAAATTAAAATTTTAAAAACTATAAATCAATCAAATATGAAATTTTGTTTGAAAACTAATTAAAAACAAACAACTATAAGAATAAGAAATAAATAATTGAAGTTGTAGACATCAATTTATTAACTTATTTAATTTTAAATAATGATGAACTTCATAAACTCTTTTATAGTATTATTAGTGATGATGATGAAAAAATAAAATTTATTATTGAAATGGGTCTTAAAAGAAAGAGAAAAAAATAAGAATAATTAATTTATAAAAATAAAATATGTAAAATATTTATATATACTTTTGAAGAGCTTTTGAATATGAAAGGGTGAAAAAAAAATTCTTTAAAAATTGTTTTGTTTTAAAGCATGAATTTGACGCTTTAAAAAAAAAAGGGAAATAAGGAAGAGAAAAAAAAATGTGACTTTCAAAACTTTAAAAAAATTAAAAGCCGAAAAAGTCTGATTGGCAAAAAAATGGCTGTCATGGCTTTAAAAAATTTTAAAGTCTTAAAAGTAGCCTACCAATCAGGGCCTTAGTTGCATTTAGGGACTTGCGGCATGACTATTTAAGCCTGTAGATTTATGGTATTAGTATTTTAAATTAATATAGCCAAAGTGGTAAGCATGGTCTTGAACTAGGTATGTTCAATGACGGTTACCATCCAAGCTGTTCATCTAATGTTGTCATGCATCTTTATCCAACCACTCCCCTCATCCAGATCCTTTACCAAAAAGTTCATATTGCGTTTTATCAATTTGATCCAACCCATATGTTTTAGGTTTCAAAGCAACCCTCCAGATCCTTGCTTGCTTGCTACTTTGGCAGTGAACCTCGTTCCGGCGAGAACCAAAGCATTGATTCCTTTCTCAACGTCACCATGTCCTATGACTGTGACCGAGAATTTGTCTTTCGAAGCTTTCGAGGATGACCTCTTGATTTACCATGATCTCACATATGCTAATGGACTTTAAAGTCATTGATGCATAGCTCTCTTGGATATGAAATTGATAATCTTTATCTTTTCTTTTGTGGTATTGGAGAATGCCTTATTTTGTATTGTCTTAAACTTTGAGCTCTTGTTATCTCTATATGTACATGTTTCTCATTCGGTTGAATGAGAAGAAGTGGTTTAAAAAAGTAAAAAAAAAAAAAAAAAAAACAAAATTGTTCCTTTTGAAATTACATAAAATTATCATAATTATAATTTGCAGACTAACAAGTAATTAACATCAGGCGAAGCTGATAATCTATATTATCTATAATAAAAATAAATTTAAGTTAAATACAAAATAGAGATTATATGTTAAATTCTAATTGGATAGACAATGTCATACTTTCCCGTTATATGATACTTTCCTTTTCATATGTATAAAACAGATTAAACCGAACCAATATAACACGAACCGGACTAAAATTAGCAAAAAAAAAGCTCACGATCGTCAGGTTCTATATCAAACCGGATCTGTATTAAGTGCCACGAGTTCGATAAGACGCACCCGTTACTTGTTTCAATTAAAAACGCTTTATATCATATACAGTAGATTCAAAGGCCTCCTCCTCGTAGCTTCTTCCTCTCTCCTCACTCACCGATACATTCACCACTCGTAATCTCTCCAGGTTCGTGATCTTTGTTGCATTTGGCTCTCTTTGATCTCCCTTAAACCCTAATCGTTTCAATCCGAATTCTCCAGATCTGATCTTTTTTTTTTCTTCGCATTGTCACAGATCCGAGGATTCTCGTGTTAACAGGTAATTCGATTTCTTCATTTTTTTTTAAATTGATTTCTGATCATAGATCGCTTACGCTTTCTCGCTAATTGTGGAATTTGATGTTGTTTGTTTTTGTTGCATTCGTTGTTGATGATGATGATGATCTTTGATTTGGTTTCGTAGATTTGTAATCTCGTAAACGTACGTGGAATTGGATTTGTTGATCTGTTTGGTAAAAATCAAGCATGGCTGCTCCAGTGCCTCCAGGAGCACAAAGACCTAACAATCCTCAAAACTCTGGTCCTCCTCCTAATTTCGTCCCTGGTTCACAAGGAAACCCCAATTCTTTAGCTGCTAATATGCAGAATTTGAACATGAACCGGCCACCTCCTCCTATGCCTGGTTCAGGTCCTAGACCATCACCACCTTTTGGTCAGTCACCACCACCGTTTCCTCAATCAGCACCTTCTTATGGGGTTCAACAACAACCAAGGCCTTCTCCAATGGCTAGGCCTGGACCTCCTCCTCCTGCTGCGATGGCTAGACCAGGTGGGCCTCTTCAGGTATCGCAGCCTGGTGGGTTTCCATCAAATTTTCAAGGAGGAAGACCCGCTGCTCCGCCTTCTAATCAGCCCCCATTTGGCTCTAGACCATCGACCGGCCCATTGATTGGTGGTGGTTCGTCGTTTCCTCAGCCTGGTGGTTTCCCAGCTTCAGGTCCACCAGGAAGTGTAGCTGCACCTCCTCCGACAGGAGCTCGCCCTTTTGGTTTTGGTTCACCTCCACCTATGGGACCTGCCATGTCCATGCCTCCTCCCTCTGGCGTGCCTGGCGGTCCGTTGAATAATGGCCCTCCTCCCTCTGGCATGCCTGGTGGTCCGTTGAGTAATGGCCCTCCTCCCTCTGGCATGCCTGGCGGTCCGTTGAGTAATGGGCCTCCTCCTCCGATGATGGGTCCGGGGGCATTTCCTAGAGGATCTCAGTTCCCAAGTGGTCCTATGATGGCTCCACCGCCACCCTATGGACAGCCTCCTATTGCAGGCCCTTTTTCAGGAAATTCACCATTATCTTCACCTCCTGCTCATTCACTTCCTCCGCCAACAACTTTTCCTGGTGCCCCTTATGGCAGACCACCCATGCCTGGAGGCTTTCCCTATGGAGCACCACCGCAGCAGGTACATCTACTGAAGCTCATGATGTATGTTCTTGTCTAGCAGTAATTGTCCAATCGACGTATAAATTGATGAAAAATGCGATGTCTTATAGATATGAAAGTTAAACCTATTCTTGATGTGACTTGTGTTGTGGATCTTTCCAGAAGCGAACAATATTAAGTTATGGATCCTTTTGCCTAGTAATAGAATAGGAGACAATTAATGTAGTATCTTTAGATTTTTGCCTTTCTTCTATATCACAACTGATGTGTGACATTATGATTGCTTTACAACTTTGAAAAATTGTAGATACCTTCTGCTCCTGGTACTCCTGGTTCAATGTATGGCATGGGTCCAATGCCAAATCAATCAATGACCTCTGTCTCTAGCCCCTCAAAGATTGATATCAATCAGATACCAAGGCCAGGTTCAAGCTCCAGTCCAATCGTGTATGAAACTCGCGTGCAGAATCAGGCTAATCCTCCACCAGTATGTCATATAATTCTAATTTTGGAAATGACTATTTGACCTTAAGCGAGAGTGTAAAACTGCTATTTATTTCCCCTGAATCTCCTTTTTTTTGTTTTTTTTTTCCTTTTTGAAGCCCACTACTGTTGATTATATTACTAGAGACACTGGAAATTGCAGCCCGCGTTACATGCGATGCACAATCAATCAGGTAATTGTAAAGCAAAATGTCTTGAGCCAAATGTAATTCTTTGTGTTTCAAGTATTGTTTTACTGTGTCCCTTGACCTTAATATTGATACCTTGCTTCCCTGTATCCGTAGATCCCATGTACTGTTGATCTTCTATCTACATCTGGTATGCAACTGGCATTAATAGTCCAACCAATGGCGCTTTCTCATCCATCTGAAGAGCCTATTCAAGTAACATTAAACTCTTTAACATACTCCCTTTTCTGACCACTTTAAGCATTATTGTCTTCTCTTGTGTTGTTGATCAGCCTTTTTTAGTAACCAGTTGAGTAGAGGATCTAACAATTATAGAAAACAATTCATTTTGACATGAAGCTATATTATTGAGCAGGTTGTGGACTTTGGTGAGAGTGGCCCTGTTAGATGTTCACGTTGTAAGGGATACATGAATCCTTTCATGAAATTCATTGACCAAGGAAGGAAGTTCATTTGTAACTTGTGTGGTAATATTACTGTTTCTGTATATAAAAGCCATAGATATTGAGTAACTGCTATATCAGGTGCAATAGTAGCTAGTAGGTACTAAGTTAAAAATTCAAAGAAATATTATGTAAATTTGGAATCCACCTAGATTTTGGACTCCTTTGAATTGTTATCATCATAACCACTTTAGGATTTTGATAATGTGGAATATTTTTTTGGTCAATTTTTCTTCAACTTTCTTGCACAGGATACACTGATGAGACTCCTCGTGACTACCAGTGTAATCTGGGTCCTGATGGTAGACGTAGGGATGCTGATGATAGGCCTGAGCTGTGTAGGGGAACTGTTGACTTTGTTGCTACAAAAGAATATATGGTTAGTTTGTGAATTTTTCTGAGAATTTTATGCCAAATTTCTGTGATGTCGTAATCAGATGTCAGTTTTCTTTTATCAGCTCTCAGACAATATACCAAATTTTTTTTACGAAGTAGTCAGTACTCGTATTCATATGTTTTCAGAAGATGGGAACTTCTACGAAGGCAGAAATTGTGTTTTCTCTAATATTGCTACACCTCTTACCAATGTTGATCCACAGATTTAGAACTACCCTTGAAAATTAAGTTTTTCGTTTGAGCTAAGATATTGAGTTTCTATGCTGGAATAGGGTGTATGATTCTTATAATTTCTTGGTAATGCGAAATTGGTCCTTTGAAACCAGGTGGAGATAATATCAGTATATTTTTTACAGGTACGAGATCCAATGCCAGCAGTATATTTCTTCCTCATTGATGTCTCAATGAATGCGATTCAAACAGGTGCAACTGCAGCTGCTTGCGGTGCAATCCAGCAAGTCCTCTCAGACCTTCCTGTAATTTTTCTCGCTCTTTCCAATGATAGACATGAAATTTTAATTTCCTTTTTTTTTTTCTAAACGGCTGAGTTGGAAAACTAGGGTAGGATATGTTAATTAGAGTTATGATTCTAACTAGACATGTCCTGTTCTATCATTATTTTAAGAAAGTCTTGTATGCATTTTGCAGGAAGGTCCTAGGACATTTGTTGGAATTGCCACATTTGACTCAACAATTCACTTTTATAATTTGAAGCGTGCACTGCAGCAGGTGATTTGTTATGCTATTTATTTCCTTATGTCAAACTATTTAAAAGAGCAAATGGAGTTATCTTTTTCTGCGGAGACCTTTCTTCCTTTAGTATCGTAGATGCGAAGATGTTATCTTGCGGCAAAGAATTAATTTCTGTCACTTTGATGAATAAATTTATACTGTTTTGTTTCCCTCACTTGAATGCCACTTCTCTGTTACTTTAGCTTTCAAGAATGAGTACTCTTTTTCTTGTTAGGATAAGGTTTTGCTGACTCCCATGTGAATTTGTTTGTTCTGCTTACATGCAGCCGCTGATGCTCATTGTTCCTGATGTTCAAGATGTGTATACACCTTTAGAAACAGATGTCATTGTTCAGCTATCTGAGGTAAGCTCTTGTCATTGTGTGTGCCCTGCTAATATTATTTACAGTGTCAATTCCTAATCTCTTTCTTATTCTCTGTTATTCTACTGGAATTCAGTGCCGTCAACACCTAGAGATTTTGCTGGAAAGTATCCCAACCATGTTTCAGGAAAGTAAGAGTCCTGAATCTGCCTTTGGTGCAGCAGTTAAGGTATGCGATTGCCAAATGTAAATGCTTAAGTATAAATCGGTTGCGGTTAGATGGTATCTTCAATTTTACGTGGCGACTAATTAGTATCAATTAATCATTTGGGAAAATAATAAAGGAAATTAAGTTGATTTTGGTGGGTAAATTTGCCAATGGGGCTGGTGATGTAGCAAACTGAAGACTCTCTTTGAATCAGTTTCAGTGTAATCACAGTTTTCATTTGGCAAAATGATGGAAATTAGGTCTATTTCTCTCTTTTATGCCATTGTAACGTATCTACAATTTTTTTTCCTCCTAGGCCGCATTCTTAGCTATGAAGAGCACTGGAGGAAAGCTCATGGTGTTTCAATCAGGTTTGCTACTTATTATGTCTGGGCCATCAGACTAATGCTTTTGTGTTCAATCACTTGGAAAATGCATCAATATATCTTGAATCACCTGAAATATATCTACGCACCTTGATGATTTTGTATCTTTTTTTAGTACGAGATTATTCTTCTTCTTTTGTCCTACTCTTTGATACCTGTATAACTTAAATGATATGATTACCATCTCTTCCATAGTTCTGCCTTCTGTTGGCATTGGAGCACTTTCTTCTAGAGAGGCCGATGGTAGAGCTAACGCCTCTGCGGGTGAAAAGGTACAGATGCATTTGTTTCTTATAGTGCATTCTGACCTATGCGTTAGAGGTCTTGAAGTAAATAGTATTTAAAATGCATTTCTTTGGTTTTCTTTTGCTGAGAAACTTGAATGGCATCTGTTCCTGAGATTGTATGTGCCATTACTGAAAGTAAATCCTCTTTAATATGATTTCAGGAGGCCCATAAATTACTACAACCAGCAGAAAAAACTTTGAGGACCATGGCTATTGAATTTGCTGAATACCAGGTATACCAGAATGGATCTATGTGGGAAAAGTAGTACCAATAGTGTTTCCATCTGCATATCAATCATCTACTGCGTTTTTCGTTCTCTTAGTTGTTGCAATGTTTTACCCTCTAATGCATCCAGACATGTCTCAGGTCTGCGTAGATTTGTTTATCACAACTCAAGCCTATGTTGACATGGCTTCAATTTCTGACATCCCAAGAACAACTGGAGGACAGGTAGATTTAAATATTCTTTATCCTTTCAGGGTATTGCTAATTCTTTTTGTCGACAAGTACTTGCTTTTGTTTCCATTAGTGATATATAACTACATAGTTCAATAAGTATACTTGTTAACAGAGTGGATCTTGTCTCTATACTTAATATATTATTTTTCGCATGGAAGTATGTGTCTATTGTCTCGACAAAAAAAAGGAAGCATATGCCTATTGTATTAATGTGGCATGTGCATCACCCTTTCTTAAATTCCTGTGAAATTTTGTCTTACTGGATACGACTTCCTGGGGATCTTGACTTTGAGCTCAATGTTTTGACTTTTACTTTCCATTATAATTGTTTCCAGGTTTATTGCTATTACCCTTTCTCAGCTCTTTCAGACCCCCCCAAGTTATACAATGATCTTAGATGGAATATTACGAGGCCACAAGGTTTTGAGGCTGTCATGCGAGTCAGATGCAGTCAGGTAATGTTTTGTGGCAGAGAGCTCTGTCTAAGTCAAAATTTAGCTTGACGGTATATTGATGAATACCCTCTTGATTATTGTAGGGTATTCAAGTGCAAGATTACTCAGGGAACTTCTGTAAACGCATACCAACTGACATTGATCTACCTGCGGTGGGTGCATCCTCCTTAAAATTTACGATTAGTTGTCTTTTTTTTTGTGTCAGTACAAAAAATGAATATTTCTCTTTTGTGGTTTTGGGTCTACAGAATACATGTTGCTTTTTTTACCTAAAAAGTTATAATACTAGTCAAGAGGGAAACACGTGTTTTTTCTGCAAGTTTACCTAGAGAAGCACTTTGGTATTAATTTGACTCTTTTTCTGACGAGATATGAGTGCCATGCAGATTGACTGTGACAAAGCTGTAATGGTGACGTTAAAGCATGATGACAAACTACAAGATGGAGCTGAATGCGGTTTTCAGGTTTACTTTGTACTCATGTCAATTAGCCATTAAGAATAGTTTTTTTGCAAGATCTTACTTTGCCGAAATGTTGGTAAACTGTATCATTTTACAAAGTGTTTTACGCTCTTTTTATGATTTTTCTTTGGTTTTCAGTGTGCCCTTCTGTATACCACCATATCTGGAGAAAGAAGAATTAGGGTTCTTAACTTATCACTCCCTTGTACAAACATGCTCAGTAACTTGTTCCGCTCAGCTGACCTAGATTCCCAATTTGCTTGTATGCTGAAACAAGGTAGGTGTCTTTATTTTGGCTCGTATTCTACTGCTAGCCATGTAATGATATTAGCACAAAAACCCATTCAGGGTAATATATAATTTACATATGTTTTTTTCTTATGTAGCGGCTAATGATATTCCTTCCAAGGCACTTCCGTTGGTAAAAGAGCAAGCAACTAATAGTTGCATCACCATACTACATTCCTATCGTAAATTCTGCGCTACAGTTACATCAACCGGACAACTTATTCTTCCTGAAGCACTCAAGCTTTTGCCACTATATACTCTCGGTATTTCCTTGTCACTTGCAATCCATTTGAAACAAAAAAATTTGCAACTTTTTTAGGTTGGTTTGCCCCTTGTGCAAGACATCTTCTATGCCTTGTTTTGAATCAAAAGCTGATTCTTGCCTTAGAATTATTTGGGATATTAATATACAAATAGAGAAATTTGTGCTTGCATTAAAAGCTTTTAGGTACGGCTGTCCTCCCTTTCTGCCAACTTTGCTGCTTTTCATGTGGCTTTTGAGACATTGTAACATGTTTGATACTTGTCATATTCGAGAGCAATATTTCATTGAAATGTGATTGTCTGTTTTATTACATTTCATTAGGATGTATTTAATCCTGTTCTGTGGTTTACGGATACTAATCTTGCTTGTATTTTGTTTTGTCCATATTTCAATGCAACTTGTGATCTAACTTTTTATCATTTTCAGCTTTAACAAAAGGTGTGGGATTAAGAGCGGACGGTAGAATTGATGACCGATCATTTTGGATAAACCATGTGTCTTCATTGTCTACTCCTTTGGCTATCCCCCTAGTCTATCCAAGGATGATTGCTGTTCATGACCTAGATGCAAAGGTATGAAGCTAAACTTTTAGCTCCGGTAATGTTATTCCTTAATTTTCTCTATTTCAAAAGTTTTGGTGATTGTTCTATAATATATCAGGATAATGAAGAAAATGTGGTTCCTTCTCCCATCCCATTACAAAGTGAACACCTTAGCGATGAGGGAGTATTTTTCCTTGAGAACGGTGAAGATGGTTTGGTATATATTGGGGAATCAGTAAATTCAGATATCCTACAGAAGCTCTTTGATGTTCGGTCAGCTGCTGACATTCCAAGTCAGGTAAACTAAACACCATCTTAGCACATGGTATATTCTGTAGGATCTGGCTTGGCTGTTACCTAATTGTTGATACTGCACTAATAGATCATGAATCACTTGTTCATCCCATGTTTAACGCTCCAAAATGATTGTTTCAACATACTTTTGCTTATTACATTATTAAGAAGATGAAAGATGAAACACTTTTCTTAAGTTGGTGAAACCTGCTTAACATGATACTATGTTTTCTTCGCAGTATGTGCTGCAACAGTATGACAATCCGCTATCAAAGAAGTTCAATGAGGTGGTGAATGAAATAAGGGGACAAAGAAGTTCTTACCTACGGTACCTTAAAAGTCTCACTATCTTGTTTATTCTCCTGGAGTGAGTACCGGTCTAACCTTTAACTCTGTTTGTGTTCTCTCCCTCTACAGCATTAAATTGTGCAAGAAAGGAGATCCAGCAGGTGAGTTAACTCTTAGCATAGCTATCTTATAAATTCAATGATCCTTGCACATTTTTTCGGATAGCAGAGATTAATCAGTCTTGCACTCTTGTTTCTCTCAGGAAATATGTTGTTCCAGTCGTATATGGTAGAGGACAGGGGATCGGGTGGACCCTCGTACGTTGATTTTCTCGTTTCAGTTCACCGTCAAATCCAACACAAACTGAACTGAGAGGTCTCTCTAGTCTCCTCTGTTTCGGTGTCTTTGAAATCTTAGATTTAGAAGAACAAAAGAAAAGGGAAAGACAATCTTCTTCCTTTGTACATACTTTTCGGCTGGAAACTTTATAATTATTCTTCTAAGTTCTTGTGCGCTTGAGAAGTTCTATATTCAGTGGAAGAAAGAAAGAGAGAGAGAGAGAACAGAGAGAGAGAGAGAGAGCTAGATATATTCTTTTACCTAAATTTTTATACAAGAGTCTTTTTGTAGTGATTTATGACAGTTTTTTCCGGATCTAATCCTCTTGTGTTGTCTGCTTTTTTGCAATTTGTTCTGTTGCTTTCAACTCCAGTCAAATTATATTTTCCTAAGTTGAAATATATTATGATCTCTCTAGTTCGTCGGTGTAGAAAGTTTAAGATGGTGAATGAAAAATTGGAAGTTCAATAGGATTTTCTGTTCGTTACCAGGTTGGGTTCAAAGCGAATTGTCTATAAAAACAAAACTGAAAAAGCTCATCAGCAAATGAAATTGTTTCCAAAGTAGAGCAGATTATTTTCAGCGTATCTAAGTCTAACCACTAGCATTTAAACTGACCACCCTGGTCGCTTATGGTACGACAAGCGTATGATACGACTTAATTCTTCTCGGTCTTACTTATCCAGTAGCCCTATTGACAACAGTTGCTAGTACACCAGGCTTCGCACTCCACCCCAACAAAAAGTCCATTTTATTAAAATAAAAAACAGTTTGTTACTCTTGAAAGCTCAGCCCTTTCGTCTTCAATCTCAGTCCAACAAAGTGTTATAGGGAAAATAAAGAGTAGTGAAGAGTAGCTGACGTGGAGGGATGGTGAAAGATGATTAGCTAAGAGGTGAATGATGTGTTGGCAGAAGCTTAGTGGCTGGGAGGGTTTGTTAGAAAAGAGGATGAGATCGAGTGATATATAGAGAAAGAAGAGATCATTGTAAAGTTTATGCGAAATCAGAAATTATGAGTTTGCATCATCTTCTTCTTCTTGGTGTGTTTCTGTGAGAGTTTGGTGTTTTCCTTAGTGATCTAGGATTGTTTCTTCATTCTATATCCTAGCTCATTGAGAAGTGAATCTTTGTTCTTCCATAAACATTGGTTCAGTTGTATTGTTTGAGTTCTTAATCGAAGAGTGTGTTTTCCGTTATCAAAGGTATCGAGCTAAACGACCTCGGAATCTATGGCAGCTACAGTTTGTGTAAACAACGGAGCTTTGGGATCGGGATTAGAGAAATTGAAAGAGACAATCGCAGACCAAAATGTAGAGATCGGCGATAGAATTAGTGCTCTGCTCTCGTTGTTGCGATCAGAAAACGCGGCGGAGGAGAATCTACATATGGATGTTTTCCGAGCCTCGCCGCAACTTTCAGACTCACTGGATTGCAATCGTCCAAACCTGAAACTGGATCCAGTGACTCGTCAAGCTCCATCGTTATCAACTCGCAAGCATCATCGGAGAATCTCGTTGGCAGAGATAAACGAGAGAAGATTGAAAGGATTGTGTGTGTTTTGCGAAGAGCGAGAATCTCCAGACCATTATCTGCAACATCGGAACTCAGGTATTTGCATGATAGATGTTGATGAAGATAGATTGCTTAGTGATTCAAACTTGGTAGATGGTGCGAATGATAAGAGTTTGCTGGAAATTGATGTTGTGAAATCTATTGATGTTGGGGAAGTAACTGGATTCAATGTAGAGGCGTGTAAAACAGATTTATTGATTCAAGAACAAGCTGATAAAGAATTGGTTGAGATTGAGGTTGAAAAAGAATCGATTGAAACTGAGCATCAAACAATGAATTCCGTAGCAGATGCAAACACAGTTTTGGGAATATTGGAGGAAGAAACGATTCTGCAATCTCAGGTACTAGTTTCTAACAAACTAGAACATATGGTGGTGAACAAGAATCTGGAGCAAATATGGGTTCAAAAGAAGAGTGATGAGAGATTTGGGGTTGGAGGCGATGTTGAGAGGGCACAAAGGGAGTTAAGTATGGTGCAAAGTATCTCTGCACACCAACTGTTCTATCAATTGTCTAAGTATAAAGAAAGGCTGGGAATTAAGAAGAAAACAAAAGAGATTAAGCCATGGATGTTTAAATTCAGAAAAAAGAAGAGTGATCAATGGCTTGGTTCTAATCTGATCGGTACTTATTTGGGAAACAAAAGTACTTGGACAAAGTTGAGGATTAAGAAACGTGACAATCCCACTTGGACAGAAGATGCAAGAGATAAAAGTTGGAGCAGATCATCAAATAATTGTAGTGTGGGACTTCAAGTCTCGGCTTTTGCTTGCAAATATGTGCTGGAGAAGAATCACGATGCAAATTTGGAGATTGGGGCTTGTATGTTACCTCAGGTAGTGATGGGGAAATCAGTTCTGAGAATGGTTTTGGAAAAGGATTGGAACAAGAGACCTCTAAGCTATGAGCTTCAGTCTGTTCTCCAAGTGATGAGAAACAAAAAGATCAAGTTTCCCAAACGATGGATGTTCAAGTATAAATCTGAAGAGGGGTTGACAAGTAGGAGGAGGAAGATTTGGTCCATGCTAAAAGGTGATGGTTTCAAAGAGGATGATCAAGTGTATCATGAAACACTTCTAATATGGCCACTTAGGAGATTCAAGTTATGGAAATTCAAATTCCCGAACATGAATTTGGATAAAACCAAGCCACAGTTAGAGAAGGAAATGATGGGAGAGGATTATAAGCAAAAACAAGGAGATAGTGAACCTCTAGCCACTCTGAGATTTTTTGTGATACAGTCTCATCTTTCACTTCAAAGAAACCGAGTTTAGGATCCAGGGAGACTTTATATTTGAAGATGCAACTCCATGGTGAGTACATATGTTCTGTCCGGGAGTGATTAGGGAGTTCTAAAGGTTTCAGACCACAGAGAGGCTGTATTGAATGATGAAATCTTCTCACATGAAGGGTCTGTTCTCAAACGTCAATGCTCTCTTTTTTTTCCCAGTTCAGTATGGCAAGCTTTGGTGTTTCATGATGTTCATATCACAAAGTCTTTCTCTATAAAACCTTGTGGTCAAGGTTTCTCAAAGAGGGGAGCTTTGTTATAGGGAAAATAAAGAGTAGTGAAGAGTAGCTGACGTGGAGGGATGGTGAAAGATGATTAGCTAAGAGGTGAATGATGTGTTGGCAGAAGCTTAGTGGCTGGGAGGGTTTGTTAGAAAAGAGGATGAGATCGAGTGATATATAGAGAAAGAAGAGATCATTGTAAAGTTTATGCGAAATCAGAAATTATGAGTTTGCATCATCTTCTTCTTCTTGGTGTGTTTCTGTGAGAGTTTGGTGTTTTCCTTAGTGATCTAGGATTGTTTCTTCATTCTATATCCTAGCTCATTGAGAAGTGAATCTTTGTTCTTCCATAAACATTGGTTCAGTTGTATTGTTTGAGTTCTTAATCAGAAGAGTGTGTTTTCCGTTATCACAAAGCTTGTCCATTTTGTCATCCTGACAAATGCGGGATCACCATTCGGTATTTTCTGAGCTCGACAGTTCCTATACGAGGAAAAGATCTCGGAAACATCTCGCTACATCCTGTACTTTATATGAGAAGATCTCGAAGACATCTCGACAGTTCTGATAATCAAACAATGAAGGTGAAACAACCGGCACGTGTAAGAGAAGATCTCGGAGACATCTCAACCCGACGTTCATATACGATACGAGGAAGAGATCATTCCCCATCTAACCTATAAGATGAAGAGGTCAATCTCTGGAGAGAATCGTTGTGAATTCTTTAGGGATTTTAATCTATATAGCCCCTTTTGCTTCAATTTTAATTTAAAAAACCCCTACTTATTCTTACTATCCCTATCTTTTCCAATATTTTCAAAATCCATCTCTACCCTTCTCCCTTCTTATATTATATAATAAATTTGAATCACAAAAGAAAAAAAGAAAAAAAAAACCAATAATTAAAACTCTCTCTCCTCTCTCATTTGTCAAAAAAATCAAATAAAACGGTCATTCTCTTGTTGAGCGAACGACTCTCTTCTTCTTCTTCATCCATCATTAACATACACTTGAAGGTAGTTTTTATCTCTCTTATTGTCTAAATTTCCTTAGATATAACATTGTTTAATGAAATTGTTGTGGAATTTCAATTTGAATGAGTGAAAAAATTGTAGATTTGTAAATTTATTTGCTCTTTATGCTTGTTAAGGTTAGTAGACTTGTTTTCTTAGTGGATTAAGGTCTTGCGTTGGTTATTATGATTGAGAAATGTTGAATGCCGGATTTTGTAAACAAATTTGGGGATATCATATCTGGGACAAAAATTTGGTGCACCTGAGACAAATAGATACAACTATGTAGAAAATTAAGGATCCAGAAATTTGGTACAACTGAGACAAATGGGTACAACTATGTTTATGAACTGCTACTAAAAATTGGAAATTGACTGTCTTTCTTTTTCAGGTGACAATGCCAAAGACTGCAATCATATGATTTCTTTATGATGGATACTATTCAAGTATTGGAGAAGATGTACGATGGATTTCAAGAGAAGATAAGGAAGTGTATTCTTTTCTTATGTGGAGCTGGTTCCTTTTGTGGAGAAAGAACTTCACAAAACATGTAAGGAAGCAAAACTGTTGGTGGTGAATGAGCTAAACTTTTACCGACTTGAATATAGTGTGATAGGTAGTGGTGGTCTACATTATGTGGTTAATTTGAGAAGCAAAACTTGCAGCTGTAAACAATTTGATATAGACAAATATCCATGTGTGCATGCAGTAGCAGCTGCAAGAGAAGCAAAGAAGGAAGCAGATCCTGAGATAGAGTTACATGACTTGTGCTCAAAATATTATTGGATTGAGGTTTGGGTTTTGGCGTATTTAAGGACGATTTATCCGGTTCCCCACAGTTGTCAATGGATTGTTCCCGAGGAGACGATGAAACGGTTAATTTTGCCTCCGGATTATGATGTTAAACAAGGAAGAAGACAAGAAAAAAGGTTCGCATCTGGTGGAGAACATAGAGGAAAAGGAGGTAAGAAGAAGTCGAAGAAGCCGACTGGTACGAGTGAGTGGTTTGACAAAGATGGTGACCAAAATTGATTTCTGATTGCTTTTATTGTGATGATTTTAGGAACGTTGGTGTTTGTATTTGTTCTATTTCTGATTGAGTTGTCCTGTCTTGGTACAACTAGGTACAACCGGTACAACTATAGTCTATTACCAAAATATAAAATTAAATTAGAAAACTTAGAACCAAAATATAAAAATTTGGTCTTTTAAGGTTACTTTGTATGTTACAACCACAAAATTTTAACATAATCCACTTCACATGTAAAAAACAAATCTAAACCATAGAAATCCAAATTCTTCAATAAACAACCTTAGTATTTTAGAGTTTCTTTGTATATAATGACCACAAATTATGAGAATCAAGAAATAATGGTGATTTCAAACATTTATTTACAAGATGACATAGGGATTCTATTCTAATTATGTAATATCATAAGTACAACTAGAAAAAATTGATCTAGAGTGAAGAACAACTAATTTTTGTGGTTTTTAGAACAAAGAACAACTATGTTAATTTAAGTACAATTGTGTACAACTGGACAACTATATGAATTTTTGACGGCGCAAACAATTATTTTTTATATATGTGATGTTCTTTGACGGCGCCAGGTGTCACAATGTAGACTTTTGACGGCGCAAAAGGACAAAATATCAGTTGTAACAGATACATAGTTGTACTTAACTTTACTCAGTTGTACCAGAATAATAGTAAAAAAAACAAGAACATAGTTGTCCCTAGAAACACCAGTTGTACCTAAAATCAGTTGCATAATAAACACTGGATAATCCATAAACACAAAATAAAATAACCCAAGAACATAGTTGTCCCTAGAAACACCAGTTGTACCTAAAATCAGTTGCATAATAAAGGATACACAAAAGACAAGTTGGATATCCAGACAAGTTTTCAAAACTACACAAACAAATATCACTTCTTCGTTTTTTTCGGAGCCGTGAAAGGAGTAGTGATGAACTTTGATGGACGGAGCTTCCTCTTCTCTCTGGGAGCTTCATGTTCTCCTTCACCATCACCAGTTGGCTCTCTCGGAGCTTCATGTTCCCCAACTCCTTCTTTTTCTATTTCTTCTCCTTCTTCTTCTTTTTCTATTCCTTCTTCTTCTCCTTCACCATCACCAGCTGGCTCACCTTGTCCTTCTTTTCCTCCTTCTCCTTCTCCTTCTTTTCCTCCTTCTCCTTCTTTTTCTCCTTACTTGATCTTCCCCGACATCATCCACTACATTTTCACCAACTTTATCTCCCACGACATCATCCACTACATCATCCACTACATTTTCACCTGCTATCTCCAGTTGCTTTATTCTTTCGAATCTTCTAGTACCACTTCTTACATTAGATCCTCCTCCTCTGGTTTTAACCATGTGGATTGGTACCTAAAACAACAAATTTATATCAAACTTTGAAAATCAGTCTCATTATCTACATAAACTCACACAATTCAATCGGGTCCAAAATAAACTCAAACTCTCACAATCTCATTACCGAAAGAAAAGAGATAAAAACTCACACAAAAACAAACTCAAACTCACACAATCTGAACATAAACACAAACACAAACACAAAGTCAAACTCAAACTCACACAATCTCACAAACTCAATCCG
The DNA here is from genome assembly GCA_023657505.1 of Camelina hispida. Classification (NCBI taxonomy): domain Eukaryota; kingdom Viridiplantae; phylum Streptophyta; class Magnoliopsida; order Brassicales; family Brassicaceae; genus Camelina; species Camelina hispida. The sequence continues at coordinate 16,235,186 of CP094632.1, read as the reverse complement.
AACACAACCTCACATAAACGGATCTCATTATCTATCTACACTCAAACTCACAACACATTTCACGAAATCATTTCAAAAACACACTTCCCAAACTCAGAACTCACAAAATTCATATCCTTTTCACACAATTCAGAGAACTAAACCCAACAACTAGTCGATCAAAGCAAAGAAATAAAGAGAATGGCTTACAATGAGAGAAAACGAACGGTGAATTCTGATTTCTCACGGCGAATTTTGATTCTCACGGCGGATTTCTCCAAAGAGAAGAAGAAAGGGGATTGAGAGAAACGGATGACAAAAAAGAGAAGAAGAAGACGAAAGTGTATCGAGAGGAGAAGAGAAGAATAAGATGAAACGAGATTAATCGTCCTCTGCAACTGTCGACTCGAGTCGGAGGAGAAGAAACACGGGATGAGAAGAAAAAAAAAGAGAATAAAGAAATTAGGGTTTGGTTATGGATTTGGAGATTTAAGATCCGATCTAGATCCAAAATTAGGTTGGGTCTGTAAATATGGAAGAAATCTTAAATTTATTTGTCTTTTACTAATTATCTAAATAAAAATAAAATTTTAAATATAATTTTTAATTTAGGGAGGTTAAATAGAATAGAATTGGAGAAAAAGGGGCCACAGAGAGATTTAAATCCATTCTTTAGCTCATTATGTCTCTTCCTCCCATGCTCAAGTCAGCATTTGCATTACACTTTTCAATACAAACATTACGTTGTTCATTTCAACCTTTGTTGTGTTCCAAGAAAATCAGACTTTCGATCTAACCACTTAAAGGGATATTGGAACATTCGTAACTGTACTAATTATGACTCATGGTGACTTGCATTGGCTTTTGTTTTGACTTTTGCGTGCACTAACTGGTACGAGGCAATGAAAAATACTAATTTAAACCAAAGAAGGAAAACTACAACGTTTAGATCTTATTTTCTTTGCCGCCCATGCAAAATAATAAGAAGCCAATCGCTGATAAAGAGAGGCATTACAACCAAACAAAAAAGTCGAAGGGGGGCCAAAAACTCATTCCAACACTCATCTTTCTTTCTGCTTGTTCTCTTGCGAATTCTTCATGATTCGAATTCTAACGACTCACGAAACAAGATCTTGAGAGCGAATCGCCAAGAAAAGGGATGAGAAGAATATTAAGTTACCGGCAAGGAAGAAAATAAAAATTATGCCATTTTCACTTTCCGGGAAGGTGGCCGGCGAAATAAGCTTATCAAGTCATCCAAACCCTGTCACCATTTTAAACAAAACCCCTGTTAAATTTGCTTTTATAGTTAACACAGCCGTACTAGAGATAAACGAGTTCTTTATAATTACCCGAGTTGTGATGACAAGGAAGCTGAAAAGCACTATCAAGTATGATCCTAACACCAGAAGCAAGAGCAAGTCGAATGTTACACTCGCCACCTACAGATACAAACATCAAATTGTGGTTCAACGAAAAGAAAACCTCCGAGGAAATTGCATTTGAGTAAAGCCTTTGATCAAATGTTATGTGATTTGGATTTTGTGAGTTTCTCACATAATGAGAGAGGCCCTCTTTATCACAAGACCAAAGCTAATCTTATTTAATATTTAAAGTACCTGGTATATGTTAAGGCTAGCCTTTGTTGAGTCGTAAAAGGTGAAACTTCCGTCTAAAGATTCATGTTGAACACTCACTTCAGCTGTATAATCCTCAAGTTCCTGCCAAGAGGTATCACAACGTAGTTAACACCAGAAATCATATACAATTGCCAGATAGGATGTGGTCAAGAGAAGCCATGACATAACATGGTGAGAAATAGATGATATACCTTCTTCAGAGCCATGATTAATGGATCGTTCTTTGAGAGAAACGGTGCCACCCGAGGCGTTTGTGACAAAAGATCCAACCATGATCTCACATAGAAGGGATTTACAGCCAAACTACTGTCATCAGCAAAAATCTTAATGTCTTTTCCTTGGTGACCATAGATATGCTTCTGCAGGAGTCAATAAATATTTAAGTCAATTATCAGGATAAATAACAAGAATACAAATTGCAACGTTTCATGTACTTCTATGACATTTTCTCGTCCAACCAAATAGACGACAGAACAAGAAGTAAGCACTTGAGATGAGTGGTTGGTTTACCGCAAGGCTTTCAGCCACCAACTTGACACCCTTAATGATAGCATCTTCATTCACCAATTTCCTGCAGAAAGAGCATCGTCATATTTAGTCTGAAGTGAAAATTCTTGATGGATAGAACAAAAAAAAGTATACACCGAGATAGGTCGTTAGAATGCATAAACCAGATGATTTGTTTTGCAAGTGCTACCTTGTGTCAGACAGACTTCCAGTATTTTCCAGTAACTCAGGTGGAGTTGAAAGTTCAGATAAAGTGGCCGCAGTTACTCTGAGTCTTGAAAACTGTTCATGCTCCCAAGCAACCTACATAATTCAGCAGCACAATTCAATCAGAAAGGGTCTATTGTGATGAACAGCAAAATCAATTGACGGACGGAGAACATAGCATAGTCAAACATCTCAAATAACCCTGCATGAGAAGATAATTAAAGAAAGCGAAAATAATATCAATTAACTAAGCACAAGGTAGGTTTTTTTTGTTCAACCAGCAAAGGGTATGTTATTATAAAGAATTAGCACTTGAAAATGTAAAGCAGTGCCACTTACTGGAGCTAGCAATTTTACTGAGGCATAACATTATAATTTTCAAATCATGAGAGAGAAATTCCGACTATCAAAATTTCAACACAGTTCTAACAATCAATTGGACTCCTATGATTTCTGGGATCAAGACGAAAAAGAGCATGCAAAACTAAGAACTACTCTCGACATTTGCATCAATTCAAAACGTGGAATATCGACTCACTCGTGAATTAGAGATATTAATCTTCTTGTGCTTCAGAGCAACTTGAAAACCCAAGTCTTCTGCCACATTAGAGAAGCCCTGCAGAAATGCATCCATTAACCAGTAAACCATCGTAATAGCTAGTCACTGCAAAAATTCATGCACTGTTTTTACCTCAAAAATTTGTTTTATATAGGCGTTATCTGGAGGCTTTGACACATGGATCAATAGTTCGTTGTCCCAAGAGCCAACACTGTTCAAGCAAATGGCATAATCAATGCTCTCACGCATCCTCTGATCAAGGCTCTTCAGCCACTGCAGAAGATATGATTCTTAATAAAGTATAGCAACAAAATTGCAAATGCGCCAAATAAAAAATGCTGGAATGATATGGTTTTACTAGAATCAAGATAGTAAGGTCTAGTTACCTTTTGAGTTCCTTCGTAGTTGTAGGGTCCTCCAGATGTTAGTGCAAAAAGCAAATTGTATCTTCCTCTTGTCTTGGGATTTGAGTACAGAATGGAAAATAGTCTAGCCACTTCAAGAAGCGACACGACCCCACTCCCATTGCTGTCACTTCCAACAGATAATGCCTACAAGCACAACTTAGTCAGGTACATACTTAATACTACCACAATAGTAAGATGATCCACTACTCATAATACATACCGGAGCTGCTCCGAAGGTATCATAGGATGCAACTACAGCAATTGTTGGAAGCTGGTTGGAATCTCCATCTGCTCTTGATCCTGGAAGCCATCCCTACAGACAAACTAAATCCTCTCAGACTTTTTGTATGTCACACATAAAAAAAAAACAGCACAAGAGAGATAGAGAAAGAGAGCGTGAGAGCACATATCCAGATCCAATGAGTAACTAACAAGGAGCAGGCAGATCAAAAATAAGAAGTAATAACGTTTAACCTAGGTTCAATGATACTACACATGAGGTAAGTGCACACCAAATTCATTGTTGCTGAAAAGTGGATGAGCTTAAACTGTTCCTATAAAGATGATAAAAGCAAAAATGATGTATTGCAGGAAAATTGGACTGTAGGATGCAGTAATTCATGCTACCACAAACCAGGCCAATAGAGTTTAACAACCTAAGTATCTACTGGCTGTCATGCCAACTATACTCATCATAAATATAGCCAGCTGAGTTTCCCAAAACCAAGTTACCTAATAATTGAAGTTACGGGAATTATTAAATTCAATGCATTACCTGAATGTTTGTGATGGTAGGAGATGCAATTTTCCTAGGCTCTGATACAGAGATCACAAGCTTATATCTGAAAATAGTTACAGAGATAGATAGTTTACATACATTCTGAAATAATTTTTTTATCACTAAGCATTCCACTGAAATGAGCATACTCAAATATTGATACACAGTACAATAAAGCTTAAGCATCTACCTATACAGACAAAATGTGCTAGTAGACTAAGCATTTAATACGTAGCCTCCCCAATCTTGAAGTCACACATCGTCATTGTTATACTTAAAGACTGTAACAGAACTGTTTGCTAGAAAGAAAAATCACTACAACATCTCACTGAAAAAATCCGGATAATCATTAACAACTAACCCGCCTGTAGTCGCAGTAGCTTGCTGACCAAGTGCATCATTCTTCTTTACATCAGCCAACATAGCATCAGTCTCTTCATTCTCAAATGCGAAGTACACAGGAAACTGTAAGAGTAAACAGTTGATTACCACGATTAGAGCTATGCAAGGTACTGTTCAACTAAACTAACACATATAAAAAAAAAAAAAAAAAAAACACTCACAGGTATGTTTCCATGTACGAGTAACTTCTCAAGTTGAGCTAACAAGTTCCTAAACCCATCATTCTCAGAGCTTTGACTTCCACCACCAACGTTCCCTGGCCTAAACGTCTGAGGAAGCAAAATCAACAATCCACCAAGCGACTGCTTTTGCGAGATGTAATCTGCAACGTTTATGTAAACAAATCTAAAATACCTTAACCAAACGAAATCAAAGTCCGATTTGAGAAACTCAATCCACAAAAAAATATCCAAATCGAACCTTGAACAAAACCAATATCAAGCTCCCGGAGAGGAAGTATAAGTACAGAACGAGATAGATCGGCGCCGCGTTGGAAGCTAAGAGAAGCAGCATGATGATTAAGAGATGAGAAACGAGAACCGAACGGTACACCGGAGATATCGTACTGAATCAGACGATAAACATCGACTACAGTAGCGGCATCGCAAAGCTCGACACAAGCTACGAGTATAAGCATAAGCGCGACGACGGGATACATGGATTCGAGAACCATGACTCGATGTCTCTGCTTCGATTTCTTCTCATCCGCCATTGTTGTGTGGATCTAGGGTTTTGTGCAACAAAAGTGGAAGAAGAAGAAGAAGAAGAAGAAGAAGAGATCTCGGATTTGATCCGTAGCTGAGTTTTTTTTTTTCTTTTTTTTTTTTGTTATGAGTCTTTTAGTAGTCACACCACTAGTTTATCGTTATTTGACTTCTTGGTTTTTTTTTTTTTTTTTTTTTTTAGTGTAACAAAAAAAAATACAATGGTTCGATGAGAAACGTTCTATGCACGATCTGAGTCAAGTGTGGGAATTTGAACAACAAACAACCCATGATTGTTTCGAACTCTTTTTTGGTCACACATCTCAGACAGTGGTTGGAACTTGGTGATTTCGACCCTTTTTTCCAGTAGATATTAGAATGACCGGGTTTTTGGGTAAGATGGAATCGTCGTTGCAAGCACTATACAATACGGTGATGTATTAAAACGTTAAAAACAAAATTTGTTTGAATAGGAGATGAAGGTTTCGCATTGGCTGTTTTGCAAATGTTGAAATTTGATTAAAAGTCAAATGGACGATCTTCGACTTTGGATGTAGAATGAGATATCCAACCACTAAACTGCATCGAGTCGTATTGTTGTCTGGCTGGATTTAGAGATTTTAAATTTTAGGATTTAAGATCCACAAAAATTATGTTCATATCTATTTTAGTTACACCAAAATATCTCCTCTCCTCTTTGAATTGGAAATTGAGAAACGAATATGGTGATTTTCTCCTTAACCTCTTCTAATTCTCCATCAATGCTCATGTTAAATCTTGTGATTTTGCTTGGGCAAATGGTTTAGTTTCTATATGAAGTGACCCTCTCTCTCCTCTCATTCTAACTACCTTATTGGAAAACAACAATCTCCTTTCCTCTTCTTTTTCTAAGTCATCAAACATGAGATGCAAAATTATCGTTATTGTGCATTCAGCTCCTGATTTTGGGTGTTGTGAATCAAAAGAAAAATGTTGTTGTATCATGAAAATCTTATCATTAGAAAATCATCATACTAAGAGGCGTTGAAATATTTAAGGACTCGTCTTTACTATTCATTTTTATATATCCTCTATATATTAATAGAGAAGCACTCTCAAAAAAAAAATTTGAGGTGTCCCGCTCACATAGTTCTTGTACTTTTTTAATAAATGCTCTTACTTTTCATTGTTATTTACATAAATATGTCACTGAAATATTATGAGCCAATGTTTGTTTCTATTAGTTTTTAAAAATAAAAGATTTAATCAACTATTAAATCCGAAAATGTATTTAATTATCATTTTCATAACCTATTTACTTATTAAAAGTAAATTACATTTCAAAAACATGAAAAAATTATTCATTTAAATACATTTATATTAAAAGTAAATTACATGAAAAACATGAAAAAAATATTCATTTATTTATCACTTTTATCATTTTTCTCATTGCATTTTTAAACTTAGGATTAGTTTAAATTAAATCAATTAGTTTAAAAACATTGTTTATCTATTTAATGGCATAGTGATATAGATAAAATATTTAAAATTGTGAATTTGATAATAATGTGAAACATAAAATATGTGAATTTGATTTTTAGAAACATAAAAAGACATCAAAACTTTCTACAATACTTTAAAATTCTTTTCCAAGTTCAAATATTTCACGGGTGAAAAATATTTTACAAAAAATAAACAAAAATTTGAATAAACGAAAAAAACTTTACTTACATATTTTGTTTTATACAAACGAATCTTAAATCTCAAATAATAATTTTACTTATAGTATTTTATTTAAATCAATTTATCCCGCACATAGTGCGGGTTGATACCTAGTTTGATTATATTTCAAATTATTGTGAATAAGTGAAGAAAAATAACAAAGATGAGACTTGGATATTAAGAGTTATTTACAAAAAGAGCACCGACAACAAACTAATCTTTAGATTTAGGTACTCCTCCCATGTACAAAGACGACGCTGTCCCTATGATTGTTACACTAACTCTCCCCTCTAAAACTGAACTCCTAAACTGCACGATTACTCTAGTTTCGTTACGATAAAGTAATAAACAATTAATAAGTCTACGCGTAATCTGAACCGCTCGTTCATTTCTATCCTTTTTCCCATTTCTCCATTCTCCCTCCTCCATCCCAACTCGAAATCGCAATTCCGATGGTGACAACGAGGAGTAGATCTTGTCTACCGGCATTACAAATGACCAATCCTACAATTAAAAAACCCTTCAAATCACGTCTACATGCCGTACTGAAAGTTTCAGCTACTCGTACAAGCTCTTTCAGCCGTCGTCGTAGACGACTCCATGTCTGTAATCGGCTATGTCACCCGCCTTTCTGCTCGGGTGATTAGGCACTTGGAAGAGCAACTCTCATCAGTTTGAGGGGCGAAACAGATGGAATTGAAGGTCTTTTCAATATTACATAGTACCTCCATCGACTTGCACAGTTAGGAATTAATTAACCCAAAATTGGCCTCACTCAGACAGTACTAGTGTCGAAACAGATGGTATTGAAGGTTTATTCATTATTAGGTTGTACCTCCATCGATTTGTATAGTTAGCTTTAATGACCCCAACATTGGCCTCACCCAGACTGTAGTAGTGTCTTTCATCCCTATGTTATGCGATTTCTCGTTATCATATTTGTAACAGTTATTTCGTAAATGAATAGGCCAACTTCATTCCTAATTGGCGTTCTCTGTTCATTTTTATGTCTACTTCTTCCTTAAATAAGTAGACGAAAGGCAATTGAACTTCTACCAATACTTTACTCAATTATTTATGAGATCTCATGTCATTGTTCACTTATTCGATACGCCAACAGGTGTTGTACACCAAAATCATACTGTACGGTCAACCGAGAGGAACGATTCAGGTGACTGTCCACCTATGTGTGCTGAGGATGAACCGAGTGGCCTTATCGAACTGTCACCTGAAGCAGGTGCGTCATTATATGAAATGCTCACATTTCTTTTCAGATCATGATTTTTTGTCTTCTTTCTCATGTTGTGCCATCCCTAGATTGTGAAAATGATGTACAGAGATTGCCAAAACGCGTTTTTGTGATTGATAGATATCCTATTGATGGCAGAGTTAATTCATACTCAAAGCTTCAATACCTTATTGACATATTAGATGTATTGGATGGAAGTCCTGAGTATGCAACATTGTTGGCCTCACCACTCAAATGTCTTTTTTCACTGCCGGTGCGACAATGTTCTTTTTCTGGTAAACTACTCCACAATTTTCTTTCCCGCTTACTTCTAACGAATAATTCCCACGAGATATGGTTTATATTTGGAGGGAAGGCGCTGCACTTTTCGTTGCAAGAATTTGAAAAAGTCACTGGCCTGAACTGTGGCCCTTATCCTCATGAACTTGCCATTCATGAATCACATACACATGCAGAAGATGGTTCTCTGTATTGGTATACGCTTGTCGGGAAGACTCAAGAGATTACTATTAAAGGCATCATGAAGCTCTTGAAGTCCGACAGCAGTATGCCAGGATGGAGGAAAGTTAGACTTGCTCTTATTGTTATAGTTGAAGGTATCTTAATTTGCGGTACTCAGCCTATAAAACCCTCGTTCCCCATCGTCGAGATGGTTAGAAATTTGGACTTATTCTTTACCTATCCTTGGGGGCGGCATGCGTTTGAGAGGACAGTTAGGATGATAAAAGTTGGGGATAAAATTCGACAACAAACAATCATCACGCAGAAACTTAAACAACATTCTTTGGTCATGCATGGGTTCCCCATATCGCTTCAGTTGTTCCTTTTCCAGTCAATACCGGAATTGCTGCAGTATGTCCCTGACGCTGGTGATGGTCATACATTTTTGTCCTGCCGTGTTGACATCATACCAAAGCTAAAGACCTTCTATACTGCAAATATTTTACAAATTGAGAATAATGAGTCGGTTATTAGTTGTTGTTACTTTGCTTTTTGTTTTCATTTGCTCTCAGTCAGTTTTTGATAATTAATGTTGTCTTCTTTCCAGCTTATTGTACATCGTATCTGTGGAACATCCTTTACGCAAGATAAGGACCGACTTCCAGTTGATTTTGACGGAGATCCAAAGATCCAACATATGGAGCATTTGCTTGATGGCGGCTACTCATTTTCTAAGTCTGATTGGGTTGGAGGAGATGAAACACTTCCTCCTCTGTGTGTTTGTAAAAAGAAGAAAGGTCGAAATCATTGTCAATGCAGCCAAAATGTGTCGAACGTTGTCCGTGCAGTTGGTGTTGATAGAAATAAAGCTGTGTGCTCGGAATCTGTTGATGACGTCCTGAAACTAAAGGCTGAAGTGGCTACCCTTAAAGAGATGCTTGTTACGACTACAGACAACTTGCGGTATGAACTATTGTTAGAAATTTGCTCCCTCATTTCTGACAATAAGTATTCCGAATTAAAGAATACAGAAGCCTCAACAGCTTTTGCTATCCGACCAATTACCGTTGCTGCCAACATTCCTTATGCAGAAGTACATGGACCAGCAGGTACAAGAAGTGGGTGCAATCCGCTTCCCCAACCATGTCATGTGGGAAATGTTGACACAGTAAACATTAATTCCACAACAGACATCGACGCCCAAGTAAGTACTTCTATATGGGGTTTGTCCTTAGGTTATATGGTGTGGATGTACTATTGTATTAATGAGATCTCATGCCCGTCTGCAATTATTGTAGGATTCGGGTTGCCGTTCTACTGATGTCCCTCAGTTACCAGTTGGTAAGAAGATTGTGGATCATGATCTCCCTCACCACTCCTCTATTGTTAAAAAGGTTATTCTCTTTATTAACAATGGCTATTTCTTATGTTCCTTCGCACGTAATTCATGAGGGTGTTTTATAACATTTGCAGTACAGTAGGAGAAGTAGGCACATTGTTAGTAAAGTGGATGCCGCCTCTGAGAATTCTTTGTTCAAAGTGCCTCAAGTTCGTGAAGAACCGCCTCGTACCTACAACCCTTTCCCACACATATCCATTGAAAGAATAGCAAACTTCACCAAAGTGCTAAACATTAGGCGCAACATGTATGTCCGCAACTGTAAACCATCTACACTAGTTTTTTGAACCACAGAACAGTCTCTATAATTTATTTTGGTTTCGTTGAAGGTCCTACAAGATGGATGGTTTGGACATGCGTCACAACTTTTTTGAGCAGATTTACACTCCCTCACAAGTACTGTCCCAGACAGTAAGTTATATACTTACCGCAGTGCATCTAATGTGTACTATCTTTACACCTTCCCTTTCTGGTCTCAAAATTTAACTTTGCCCATGAGATTCACTGCTTTTCTCCCCTGCCGTTATTAAATGCATATTTTACATAAGAGCATTGTTGGAAACCTGTTGCTGTTACGGATGGTTAAAATATCATTTGTTATGTTTGTAGCATATAGATGTTATGATAGCGACGTTATGAGACACGGCTCTTACCTTGCTAGCAGGCAGATTGTTGTTCTCGACAGCTTAGTTACGCATCTCATTTCCGCTCAGTATTCAAATTTCATTCAAGCAGCTGACCCTGAATACATTTGGCACCCGCTGCTGCACAGCTACGTTAAGGGGACAGTAAGTGATCATGTAGAAAAAGTCGCTTGGTTTGCAGATATTGACACCATTTATGTGCCCATGAATTGGAGACTGAACTATTGGGTTGCGCCCGTCATACGTCTGAAATCATGGCACATTGATATCTTGGACCCTCACGTGAGTTCTACCTCCAATATGAGGATTATCTCTTTCATGGCCCCATTAGTGAAGTTATTACCTTACTTAATCAAGGCTTCATGTGACCCATCGTACATTAGTGACGTCCAAAAATCAGAATTTACCTTCACTCGCGTTAAAGGGCTCCCGCAGATCAGCCGTCTAGGTGATTCTGGACCATTCTCGGTCAAGTTAATTGAGTTTCACTCGCACAACATACCTGTTGCGGAAATGGGCAACATTACGACTGACATGGTTGATATGTTTCGTATTCAGTATGCGATTGAGGTGTTCGAAGAGTTTATTACTCAACTCCCAACTGACTTATGTACTATACTCTGTTTGTCTATTGGCCACTCTCAGTTGTTGGAAACTGTTTTTTACTATCAGCTCATGTAAACTTAGAAATCTACAGTCTTTTCCATCAACTAAACTATACCTCTACCATAGTTACTCACGATACTGTTGTTGAATTCGTATCATCTTCATATATCATACAAATACTAACGAAATATCTAGTTCTCTCCACTCTTTACTGCAACATACCCTCACTCTACATGTCCTCACTGGATGTGATGACACTACATCAATGCACCCTAACTGTATTAGATAACGATCTTGTCACACTAATTGTCGTCCACCGAATTTTATTTACTCCACCGATCTACCACCAACATTTGCACATAATAACAAAATTGAAACGCATAGACTACATAAATCTATCACTCTCATTCTACTAAATCTGCTGATGTACTCTGCTTCTACTACAATATATCTTTCCTATTATCTAACTCTTCTCTATCATGGATGACCTTCTGGATGATGTTGCTGTTGAAATTTATCGTCGTGTTGCCCAGTCTGGTTTTTCCAACCTTGCTCCTTTATTACTGGTCGGCAAGAGGCACAACCAACTTGCTTTTTCGAATGGTGTTTTACATGACCTCCCTTTGGAAGAGTTCTTCAACATGCCGGATCTTGTTGAAATTGGTTCTCCATATCGCCACTTCTTCAAGAAATGTGTGGACGCACATAACTCGGTTGCATGCTACCTTGAGGGTCTTCGTCTAACTTCCAAGGAAGGGGCATTTGTGGAAGCGATTGACATGCTTTCCTCGTACGCTGCAGATTCAGAGTTCGCCCTCTTTGGTAGGGCTGTTTTCAGATATTTGCTAACAACATTACTGATGGATATGCCACTTTGCATCTTCTGTTAAGCCGCGTTGGTAGCTTAGACCGCCTGCATAGCATTGCTACTCTTGTCTACCATCAGATCTTAAGCTTTCGACCCCTACATAGACGTCTTTCGTCTACCATATTACTCCTTGACCTCCTACCAAAGTGTTCTGGACCATTTTGTCTCGTACCCGATCGATGTCTAAATTATTTTACTTACTGGTACATCATAACTTTGAGTTCGGTCCTGTAATCGTTCACGTCTACTATCCTTATCGCAGTTTCTCATATAAACAGGAGGTTATTATGTGGACCAGTTCGCTTTTTATGTATGAAACACTACAAGAAATATGGGCATTAGTAGCACACTAAAAATGCTATTATAGGACTTTGGTAGTGCTTTCATAAATGCTAGGACATGAGGAGCTATAATAGCCCCCTACATATGGTAGCATTTTTTTAAATGCTACGATAGTCAGACCTATTATAGTGCTAATCGTCTGCTATAAAATAATATTTCATAACATTTGATTCGTGCTATGATGTAGTAAATCATGGTCTTTTTATACCGTTGAAAAATATTGGTTTATATCATTTTATTAGTGATGCTATATTGTATATTATTATGTTCTATATTTCAATTATTTGAAACCTATATTGCATAAATTGCAAATTGATTCATAAATAAAATTATTATTACAATAAATTTATAAAACATCTATTTTACATAGAATCATTCTATCAAATACCCAAAAGATACAAATGTTTGAATCACCAAGTCATAACGAAAAAAAAAGGCAAGTACATTTCTTCACCAAACCAAGTCATAAAGAAACCAAAGCAGTTCTAGTAGATCTCCAACTCATACCATTTAACAGCTAACGCCATTCCATCAGCAGATCACCTTAGAGCCTTTGGCTTTGTGTGAAATCTCTATTTCTTCATAGCACGATGTAGTATCTATATTTGAAAGAAACGTCACTCTATTATAACTAAGATTCAGCAAAACAAGGTCCAAGGTTAGTCACACTGAAGTGATAACGATGCATTTTGTACCTTGCTTCGGTTAGACAATAATAGTTCAGCAGCACTCTGCTATGAACATCTACGTTAGGCCACATACTCTTGACCTGTAACAGCGATTTCAAGATTCATAAAACCAAATAAAATCAGATTAAGGAAGTAAGCAGATTAAGGAGGAGATCAATAAATAAACTTACACAGTACACCAATGATAGTGTCTCCCTCGACTGCAAAACAAGTTAAAATCAGTTGAGCATCAAGATTAAGATCATATGAACACTTCAAAAGACAGACATATGCAGTCAAACAAAACACATTACCAGAATTAATTGGGCTGCCAACTAGTCCCAAGTAAAATCTTTGTCAAAAGCTGAGACAGAAACACCCCCGAGGGATGTACACATCACCAGACCGGATATTCTCGCAATAGTTCTTCATTGGCAACCTATGAGATATGAAACTAAAGAATTGTGAGAAATCATGCATAGTCTGCAGTTTGTAATGGTAAAACGAATCATAGAACTTCATGTCAGACAAGGACAAAAAATCCAACTGAACCTGAATCCGCTATGGTCTCAACATGTGTAAATTCCCCTCCCTTTCCAGCAGTTTCACCCTGAATGGACACAAGAGGTTTTAACTGAGCTCACCTAAACTAAAGGGTCACCGTGTCAGAAGAGAAGAGAAAAGCAAATCATACTCTCCGACGAATAGCACAAAAGTGACGGATAGGATAATGGCAACATACTCATTAAAAATCTTATCCAAGTATATAGGAAGCCCCTGCAAACACTAGAATTCAACTATCAAATTAATCTCAATCTCTGTAGAAGAAAAATGACGTAATGAAACATACAAGACAAAAACTATACCTGTCTTGATGACTTTAGAGTTCTAAAAAAAGTGCTGCTAGAAGAACATCATACCGCATTGAGAGAAGTTAGTTACCTTTCTTGCAGCCATTAATACTCACCATCTCCAGTTTATCGAGAAACTAGTCTCACCACAATACTTAAGGACTTACAGTCCCCAAAGTAGCAACTTCCTGCACCAAAAAAATATTTGTAAGAACACAGTTAAACAACAACGATGGAAAGAGTAGAGAACTGTACAAAACATTTACATGGCGGAGCAGTATTTTCATCAGTAGTAAGTCCCTTGAGAAGGTTCCGTCTGTTCTGTCACTCCCTTGAATGAGGGTGTGAGCTGGGCTTAGCGAGTTGTCAACTGCAATAGACACATTGCTAAAGAAGAAACATAAACAACTGCACAAATCAGCCCTAATTAAAAGTAGAAAGATTCGGATTTTTAACATTCATACTCTTCATCTAAAACCCAGCAGAACCTTGTACAAATACCAATCCTAGCTAAGGTACTAATATGATGAAAAACAACAAAAACAAGCCTACCTTTTCTTCTCCAGCTCCAGCCTCTGTATACCACACAAACAAAATCAATAATAATCCAAACATAAGAATCCACACAACAATGAAGGCATAAACAGCAAAAAGTAGTAGGACTTAAAACCGTTGAATAAGATTCAGAAAAATGTCAAAGGAGAAACATTCACCTAGAGGAACTAGTAAAGGCTAAGTATTTAACCCTATAACCGAATCACCCAGATGAAAAAAAGAAAGGTACATACGAAGCTTCCATTTCATAGAATCACCACCGAGATAAAAAAAACTCTAACTTTGTTTCCTTGAGAAGAGAGAGAGAGAGAGAACCGTGAGAGAGAAGGGAAGAAGAAGGCGTGGAGGCCCTGTAAGAAGCCATCAGAATCAGTCTCAATTCCAGAATCTGAATTGGAGGGAAGCGGAAGCGACGTCGATGGTTTTGATTTCACTCTGGCATCAATGTTCGAAAGGCGACGAAGGTTTGTTGGTGTGTTGTTGTCTCTGTGGTGGTGGCGACGGAGGTTGAGAGGCGATGGAGGATGGGAATCGATTTTCTGAGAAAATGAGATTGTTTTTTGGCCAAATGTTTTTTTAAGTGTTTGGTCTGAGTGAGAGAGAGTGGCGGAAAAATGTAAAGTTTTGGCTAAGTGTTTTGCCTCCAAATGATTTTTCAGCTATTGTAGTGATTTTTGGGTTCCCGCTTATTGAAAATTTTCTCCAGAACTAATCCAATGCTACAATAGAGCTCACAATCCATTTTGGCACTTTTAGTAGCAGTTACTGAATTAGTGCCACAAAGAACTGCTACAAAAACCCAAATTTGTTGTAGTGAAATTATTTATAATTTCCCTTTCGTCCCACTGTTTCAGAATTATTAGCCTTCCTTACTTGTGTTGTACTATATGTTGCGTCAATAATGGCATAATGAAGTTTCATGCATTGCCTTCGTTGCTAATCTGTCACCGTGGACCATACTAAATCGATATATATGTCTATTATCGATAGGGTTCCCAATCTCCTAAATGTAGGGTTTTCATCCTTCTGCTACAATTTTATATATACGCAACCATTCTCAGAGGGGGTTAAATCTATATATGGACCTCCAACTGTATCATATCGTAATTCAAAAATCTTTCCGACATGTTCTATTAACCTGTGGAGCGTTTAATCAGTACGTTCGTATATATGTAGAGTTCCTCCGCTTCCATGTATCATAGCATGTAAATATAAGAGAAACTTGTTTGCATAGTACTGACATTCAATTTTTCACCTGATGATCTATATATAAAAATAACTCTATATATATATATATTCCTATCTGGGTTCACACTCCCCTAATCATAGGGTTTAGTTATCCTTATAGTGACCTCCAAGTGTTTCTCATTTCAGACGTCAAATATCTGTCACGCATGGTATATGAATGTATGTACTGTAATCACTACGTCCATATATATAGATCTTCAACAGGTTCCATGTATCAAACCATGTACATAAAACATAAACTTATTATCATAGTAGTGATATTCATTATTCGTTCTATGACATTACAGTCCCCACATATATATTTTGTAAGCAACATATTAGTACACATTAAGTCTCCCTTCACTACAGCTGCGTTATGTTACACTGATAAAGATAGATATAAGATAAACTTGCGAGTTACGTTCTTCACTGTTTTCCTTAGCACATGTTGCGTACCCAGCGGGAGTACCATTACCCCACACAATCAAAACATACATCATCCATAGTACATGCGAAGTACACACAGTTTGGGACATCTCCATCAGGGTACCTGTAAGTGCTATTGTAGTTTCCATCCATAGTGGGCTCAATATCTGCAATTTGAGCCATGACTGTCTCGGCTATGTCTAGGACTGCCTCTAACCACCCAACTCTATTGCACAGCACGGTCATGCTCTCCATTCCCTCTTCATAATTACCTGCAAATATCGCAAAAACGCCAAATGCAAACATAGTATAGACTACATACTCTTCGGCTGCTTTCATTAGGTTCAGGCTTGCTCTTGATAGCCCATCCTTCACTGCTAGCGGTAATCCCTCCACGTATTTTGCGGTTATGTTTCTCATAAAGAAATGCATGTAGATTGTTCCCTCGATTGCCAGCAAACTAACAAATATGAATTCGTCAAGATCCACCTCTTGCAACACCTCTTCCTCGAAGGTAGTGTCTCTCCCATTTGGATCGGCGACAATGACCGACGACAGCTCACGAAAACCATGTTGTCGAAGCCTCCGTATGATATCGACTCTTATACCAGCTGGTATGTACACCATTTTCTTGCTTTTTCTGGTGAGTAACGTGGATAGTAGATATGCCCTTATATAGAATATCACATGTAAACCCTGCGTTTACTGAGGCTTCATAAAGATTTATTAATTGGCGTCCTAACCATATGAAGCAACATCGTATCAGAAATAAGCAAACAATACTATGCCAACTGCTACACGGCTCCATTGATGTCTCACAGTTTCTGTTAATGCTCTCCCCTTATCGCCAAGAAACCAATAAATTTGTTACTTAGTTCTGATGTGATGGCCACTAAACTCCTCACACATACCAGCAAAATACAATTTGTAAGTCCTTTTCATTTAGGCTTCTGTGAAGCCAAGTACTCTATATAACTTCATTAATTAATAGGCTCCTTCAACTACCTGCAACAAATTCTCACTTACTTGCTTATATAGCACTACCAATCCACAAATACAACCATCGCTCCGACAAACATCTAAACTTGCTTTGTTCTCATGGTGCAAATACCAGGAGACGTTCTCATCGACATTTGTCGACGTGTTGGTTCTGATGACTTCCGGTTCCTCGGGCCTTTACTCGCTGCTTCTAAACAAACAGCGACTGCAGTCTTCAGTAAAGAAATAATGGCCACTGTCGACATCACTGAATTGGTCATAGAAACGTCCATGGTCAACACCAACTCCACCTACCGGTCTTTCTTTATCAAAAGGTAATGTTATCGCCAACCAGCTGGAGGCCCTATGCATCCTATGCCAAGTGGGTCCATCATAAGCAGCATTCGCGATGCTGCGATTGTCGAAGCCTCATTCAGTTTAAGCAACCTTTGTTACTGGGATTTTCCTTAATTGTGCAGGAGATTTTGAGAAAGGAATGGACGTCATGGCGAACATGTGGAACAAATGTGATTCCTTCGTCGAAGCTGTAGAGATTGCAAATTTGGTGATAACCCAAATAGCAACAATGGGAGCTGCTGGAACAGGTCTTTATTTTCAATCCCATGAGTACCCGGTTCCTGAAATCCCTCACTACGTTTATATCAATTATGCTGCTGATGATGTGTGTGAGGGGTGCTTTGCTTTCTGTACTCAAATATCGTTCGTTCTATATATTGATGTCTTAGGTTATATAATCTGCGTACGTTTCCCCTAAATGGCCTCTCTCATGTATTACTTTAGGCCCTCCGTTTTTAACTTGTTAGCCAATCTTAACTCTGTCTTCCGTTTTGAAAGCTCAACAATATTATGTTATTGCATTCGACTGCTGTAAACAAGGTCACTCCTCCTTCCACATGCTCCGTCCTCCCGTGCTTCGCTGTCATTTTTGAACTACTATTAGTAAATATCTACTAAACACCAAACCCCCCACATTTAATAACCTTACTTTCATACACACAACAACGGTTCACGTTCACAATATACAACTGAAAATACTACATTCCAAGAATTTTTGGTTATTGAAGACATTACAGTTACACAGATGCTCTTGTACTTGTTTCATTACATGCATCATTAGACTTCTTTCTGGCAGATACATCGCCATACTTACTATTACAAAAAGACTTCATCCTAGGCGCTTTTCATAACAATGACCATCTCTGCGTGTAATGTTACTCCAGGTTTATATACATTAAAAACCCTCCCACCCGGTATGTTTCTTCTTCTCATAGACGCCGGCTGCTTGGAATCTATATTGCACTATATATCTGGTCCTTAGCGCCTCATATTACGTCGTACTTTATAACCCCCAAAAAACTGCTACACTCCCCTCCCCATTCTCCACTTATCACTGCATCAATAAACTACAAATGTTAGTTATCTTTGCCGTTTTCTCCAACGATATTTGCTACTTATTCTCACTGCACTAACCATTACGGCAACAGGTTTTTGCAGGTTGCCCTATTATGCCCTATTTCAAAACACCTTGAACATGTTTTAGGTCCATGTCTACCCTTTCTCGGGACCTGCATTGACAATGCTTCCTAATTAAAACTTCCTCCTCTACTACATATATAAAAACAAATTATAAACCTATGGAGCTTTTAACTTACAGGGTTCTCCCCAACCGATGGTATATGTCTCTTCTTGCGACATCCTGGTCCACTCTTTGACTCATGTGGCAGCATGTCTGTGTCACTTGTTTCTTCAGCATCATCTGTTTCACTTGTATCAGGAACTGGCATCACATTACAGCTGAATGTCTTTTTCCAGTCATTTTTCATGTACGGTTCATCTAAGAGCTACAATTTGTAACCCACAAACTCTAGCAGCTGCTAATGTGTGGCAACATGGGATTCCAAGTGTGTCAAACACTTTGCACGTGCATGTCTTCCTCTCGAGATCAACTGTAAAAACCACACCTTCGCGAGTGTTTACTTGGTAGATAGTTTGGCTTGCTGGTGAGACAAGCAACCCTGCAGACTGAGACAAATGTTCCATAAGCTTCTTTTCTACCTCTGGTGTGACTGGACTGATGGTATTTTTAGCCTGTTGACGCCGACTGTAGAACCATATCATCAACATCATCCGAATACTTTCAATCATTGAAACTATTGGAAACTCCAACGCCTTCGCTATTGCTGCATTTAGACACTCCGCAACATTGCTGCTCATTATATTGTATCTCCTTCCTTGGAAATACACTGGACCTGAGAGATTCTAATCCCTCTCAGATAACTAGCACAAAGTGGACTCCTCATCTCGATCTCTTCAACCTTCTGCCTGAAATCCGCGACTGTATATGCACACGCTGCCTTTGACACCAAGTATTGGAGTCCTGTCTGTCTCCTAAACCTGCTCTTAACATTTCTGAAAAGATGTACCACACATGCACCGTGCCTGGCTAGAGGATATACACGGCGTATTGCGGCGTAGATTGAACTTTGTCTGTCCGAGACGAAAACCAATGTTGCCGCATCCGGTACAATGGATACCAGCTGACTGAAAAACCATGTCCATGATAAATCATTCTCGCCATCGACGATCCCAAACGCTAGTGGCATAATCTGGAAATTACCATCCTGGAAGCTAGCAGTCAACATACACCCTCTGAGCTTTCCCTTTATAGACTTTGCGCATGTATTGAGCTGCGTGTATACAAGCTCCAAGCGCTAAGAAAAGATACTTGAACTTACATCTTTCTGATCTCGCCCCTGTTGTACCAACATTGCAGACAGTTCCAACATTTGTTTGCTTCAGCTTACGTATGTACGCCATCAACAACTTGTAGCTGCCTTTTGCGCTACCTCTGGCTTCTGCAACAACCTTTTCTTAAGTATGTACGCCATCAACATTTGTTATAGTTATGCGTAACTCCTCCTAGATGATGTCTGGTATATCAACAGCCCGTGGACCCATCTTGCCGTTAACAAACTTTGATTTAAGAACTGCAGCTATTACCTTACACGAAGCTTTTTTGCCCTATTCCGACCTCGTTAATACATTGTAGGTGTGTGTGAGTTTTGCAGTTCGCACCTCAATGTTCTCTGAACTTCCTTCTGATGTCCAACCATATACACGCCATGGGCAGTCCTTATCAACGCAGCGCACAATTAACCGTTCTTTGTCAGACCTAGTCTGCTTGAAAGTAAAAAATCTCTTAGTTGCATATATAGCAAGTGCAGTTTGCATATCCGCCTTGTTCTTGAACACTCTCGCAATGAAAATGGCGTCGTTTGTAGGATCAAAAACACCAGTTGCAGTTTCATCTGTCTCCAGCCACTCATCACCAAAACAAGGTGGACAGTCTTGTGTCGGAACTATCTCCGCTTCAAGAATTTCAGTGTACATATTAGCAAGTGTCATGTTCAACACGTCTTCTTCAATACTCTGCGCCTCCTCATCTTCCGCACCATAATAACGGTTTTCTAGACTCTGTTCATTACAGACCTCATCACTTACTATCCCACTCCTCACCTCCACTTCACGCATCTCGTTTTGTATGACCGACATTTGTACCCCATGGGTGCATGGATGTTCATAAGTCAAGGTTGGAAGTGGAACACTGCTGTCAGGAGCAATATGACTTTGACGTTCAGCAGGTCCGCCAGTCAGAGTGTCTAGAACAGAGAATAATTGGACCGGATTAGATGACTCCCCTGGCTCGAAGCGTTCAGCTTCTAATAATGCTGCATACTCTTCACGGATCAGGTTATCCCAAAAATTATAGTCGTAGTCCTCTTCCTCATCAGACCCATATAAATCCCCATCTTCAATCTCCTCTGAGACCATCTCCAATGGTTTTCTCTATTTTTTCCTCTATAATAGAGGAACTCTATATTAGAGATGAGTTTTACTCCAATGGTCCTCTATTCTCCCCTCTAAAATAGAGATTCCTTTATTTATAGAGGAACCTTTGTAAAAAAAAATAGGGTTTCTCTATAAATAGAGGAAAAAATAGCAATCTCTATTTTAGAGGTGAGAATAGAGGACCATTGGAGTAAAACTCACCTATTGGAGTAAAACTCACCTCTATAATAGAGGCACTCTATTATAGAGGCAAAAATAGAGAACCATTGGAGATGCCCTGAATCCTCATCCTCACTAACAGTATAGACGCACTTCTCTTTCCCTTTTTTTGAAGAAGCCTCTGCCTCTCTGGCCCTCGCTTCCACCATTTCTATATGTGCAACCAACACTGCATCATATATGCTGTTTAAATCAATACAAGGCATCGTATCAGATATTACTGGCAGCACAGCGCTACCCCCACCATGGGTGTTTATTGCAGCAGCTTCCTCTTGGCCTGTTCTGCAATCTTTTGTCTACCTAGTGTCTGCAGTTGTTAAGCTCTCTCCACCCTCATGTATTTCTGCCATTTGCGGTACCCCGCTTGAAGGAATGAGAACCCGAAGTTGTGTTTCATCAGTTTGGACGTCGTCATTTTCTTCATTGTTCAGTAAAGGCGTGCCATCGCCAAGACGTATGATGCCCTCATCAGGATTTGTACCATTACCAACGTCGTGAGCGAGTTCTACTTCCCAAGCAGGTTGAAATGTGACCAACAAGTTCAGACCTCTATGTGCCGCCCTGATCCTTATGAAGGTACGCAGGCCTGCGTCATTATGAATAGACACATGCGGTGTTCTTGCAGCACTAAATATAGACATATCTTCAGGAACCCAATAGGACACTCGCCCGACAACAGATTCTCCCTCTTCCAGAAAATCTTTCACAATCTAACTTTTGAGTTCGGCGTACATCATATCCGCTGCAATGTCAATGCACTTCGACGTACAAGTTTTTGAAATTATGAAATACCAGCTACCGCCATGAGAACACTCCCACTCTCCGGCTAACACAAGTACCACATTCTCCATGTCCTGTACGCAGAATCAGATAGGCTGAGTTAGACAACTCAGCGCAATACATTATATTTCAAACATGGTGTTTACCACAAGTTACCCCTTGCTTACGTTATTTGTTAGAGCATGGGCATTGGTGTCCCTCAGATTTTGGTCCCTCAAATATAATAAGATTATTTTCAGAGTTTCTTAAGTTTGGTATGGGCATTGGTGTCCCTCACATTTTGGTCCCCCAACATGCAATATCATAACTACAATGAGACACAAGAGAAAGCATCAAAGGTCATCGCCAGCCATACAAAGCTAAATTACACTTGACCATTGCTTAGTTAAGTTACCTGAATAACTGACGGCAAGAGCAGAGAAAAGAGCCATTTGAACTGCAGTCCCTGCAAGTAGGAGAAGCAAAGAAACGAGTCAAGGTTCATTCTACAATATAATCAATCACCGTTTACAGTTTCAGTTCAAAACATTTTAGATAGTTTCTCTAGACTACTAACTGAGCAGCATAAACTTATCAGAGTAATATCAGTTCAAGTGATTAAACAAAACAAACAAATTCATATCAAAACGTTTTCAGCATTTTGTAACTGTAAACAAGTAACCATGGAAGCTACAAAAGTTCCAAGCACTGAAAAAGTGACAATGGCTCCAATGTTTGAAAAGAAAGGTTTCTGCATAAAAACCCAGCAACAATGTAAGCATCATCAAGAATTCGAAAGCAAGGATGCAATATCTGATGGTAAAACAAGAAAACCAATAAGTACAGGAGAGGTACCTGCACTTACAGGTTGCAGACTGAAGCCTGACTGGGTGCAAACAAGTATGTCAAGGAAAAACAACATATTTGGTTGCCAAATTGAGAAGATCATGACACACAGAGACGTAAGTGTAAACTAAAGGCCAGAACATTAGCAAATACAAAACTCGATAGACTCTTCTTCTGAGATAACAGCGGCTTTGTCAAGATACCTGCATCACACCGGTTACCTTGTCAAAAGTTAATGAAGCGGATTGAAAGTTTTTTACTTGATATCATTGGTATGCTCGATTTTTCTACTTCCAGCAATAGCAGAGTTCTTGTCTTGTGTTTCATACAGAAGCGTGGGGTCTTCAGGGACTTTGACAGACGATTTCCGAAATGAAGCGCCGACATCCCCTAAACAAAAACAAAACCATTCTGTATTCAGAGCAATCAAGCCAAACATAAGTTTTATACATGTTCATTAGCTGCTCTATAACCAACATACAGAGCTATAAAGTGCTACAATTAGTCCTATAGTAGTTATAGTAGTAGTCCAGTATCTTCCCCAGTAAGCATCGGCTAAGATAGCTCCAATGAGAGGAGTAAGATAACAAGTCCCTTGCCATGTAGTAACGTTTGTAGCAGCGGAAACGTTTCCTTGATGTAGCTTAGTAGTGAGGTAAGTGATAAGATTCCCAGCAATACCATAGTAAGCAAGCCTCTCACAGCATTCATTACCAAGAATGAAAGGACAAGCTTTCCAGTTCCCTGTTTTCTCCTTCAATGGTGGGTTCCCATTAAAGTCCACCGAACCATCTTCAGCATACAATTTTGCTTCATGGTTCCAAAACAGAATCAGAAAACATTGGAATCATCACCTAAATATAAAAACGATCATAAGAACAACACTGGAATCAGATAAAACAGTGATTACCCAGAAACTATCTCAATAAACCCAGAAATGAAAAGCATAAGATCAACCTAAAGCCCAATTTTTTTTTTTTAGAATTCAGCAGAAACCTTAACATGCGAAATCAAAATTAGCTAAACCTAATTGATCAGAAATTGAACAAACCTGTGAAATTAAACCTTCTTCGATGAGAGGTCTTTGCTCTTCTTCAATGGAACCCATCGTCTGAATCTTTGCTACGAAACCAAATTTAGACGCTGACACGTGTAACGAAGGACGGAGAAAAATACGTCTCCTTTAGAGGAACGTTTTTTTGATAATTATTTCATTTCTATTTAAATTTAAAATTTTTATACTGAAGGACGCAGCAAACATACGCTGCTGCACATGCTCTTAGGAGAATGTAAAATAGAGTAAACACACGACGATAGTTTTCTTATTATTCAAACGTGTGTTTCAGAACTACTATAAACGAGTTGGGAGTTTCCAATTTGTCTTTAATCATGAGGACTAACAGTACAGTACTTAATGAACTAGTTTATATAGCGTCACAGATCAGAACATCATAGTGGACTGGATGAGATATTAGATTAATAACACCTTACGACAGCTACAACTTAGGTTTACCCAATTATGGCAGTTAATGATATACGGTCATACCAACCTAACATCCAACCTACCTATCACAAATATATACAAGACACTAACTTTTATGCCACATAAGCCAACCATTTCATAATACTTCTAAGTTTTCAGTAGGTAGGAGAATATATTCTCTGCAGCTACACACAATATTCAACAACATTACTTGTCACTTGATTAGAGCAGACGCTTTTGCATCACCAGTAAAAGTAGTCGTATGCTTTTCGTTTCTTTCTCTCTTTGGGATCAGTATCTGAGATGCACAGTTGTTCATTTTCTCTTATTTATTTTTGTCCACAAAACTCTAGGTAAACAGAAACAAAATCCCGTGGCTTATTTTTAGTCCACAAGTTTGCAATGAAAAGCGTGCGCCACTGTTGAACTTTTCCCGCTCACCAGATAAATATCTTCATTAACCTAATGGCATTGCTAACCGAGATGACGTCATGTAGTTCGCTTCTAATTATCCAGTCTTTCTCATTGGAGGTTAAATAAGTCTACTACAGTATGAAATTGACTTTTATTATTGCCTCCTGATGTGAGATGCCTAAATCCAAAGTTTCATTTCGTGGAGTGCCTATCTTTATAATAATCTCTTCCCTTAAATCCTCCAACGCCTATTATAGTGTGATGGGTTTACACTATGATGGTTTTATAGTGGTAATATTTCCAATATACAATTGTACTTCTTCTAATTTGCAAACATCCATAATCAGAAGGTCAAAAATACTAGCGATATGACTAGATGGCTTACGTAAAAGACTAAAACTAGGGGATAAAAGGAGATTATAGATTTTAACGAGCCTTGAGTGAAGATAACCTTTTCTCCCAGACACAATTATGGAGGAAGCTTTACCAACCAAGTTTTCCAGCGCCGGTGAGGCCGGATCCATCTGTCCCTGCTCCTGCTCAAATCATTTGTGTTCCCTTTAGTGTATCTTTTTTCAAGTATTTTTTCCAAATTTCTCCCTTTTAACCCTTATCCAATCCTAATAATTTTTTTTCTCCGATCCAAACTAATACCACCATGTGCTCTCGTAGATCTATCACTCACCGGAGAGACTGTTTTTGCAAATCTCGGGAAGCCAAAATACTATACCTTCACCATGGCAATTTTTTGTGAAATTAGGGTTTTCTGCAGTGGACTTAGCTTTAATCGTCGAATTAAACCGAGGCCACCGTTTGCTGCCACCGATCTTTCACTAACCGGAGATGCTTCCTGCATCGCAAACCTCTCTGCTAACTTCGGACAGTTATCACAACCTTCTCCCATCTTGGCAATTGGTTTTGACACTAGAATTTTCTCCAGTGGACCTAATTACCAATGACGACTCCTGCCAAGACCACTGCATGCTCCCAATGATCTCCCACTTATCGGAGAAACCTCCTACACCGCAGATCTCTCCACAAGTCTTGGGCGGCCGACAGTCTCAACATCCACTGCGGCGTTCTCTTAGGAACCTAGGATTTTCCCTAGTGTACCTAGGTTTCAAGATAGGCCCATTAGCTCAGAAATGAACCAAATCTACCTATTTCTCTCAGGTTGGTAAAAATAGCAAGCCCAAGTCCATTACATCATTGTAAAAATAGCAAGCTCTGTTTTGTTTTCCTCTGCTCAATGGTCGAAGACTCGGTTGGAGAAAGGTAACAACAGTGACTTCGTTATTCATATATCTTGCTCGGAACCTGGCTTTAGGTGTTGTTAGGGCTTTGAGTTTTGTTTTTAAAAGTACACGGATATATGGTCTCTGTTCCTTGAACTTTTCTAGCGAAAGTGGTACTCTTGATCTTGAACGCCTTATGTTCAATGACGACTACCAGTCAAGCTGGTCATCTGATGACTTTAAGCATCGTCTCCCAACCATCTCCATCACACGGATCTCATACCAAACAGCCTCCACTGATATTTCTCGAAGTGATCCAACCCTTATGCTTTGGGTATCAAAGAAACCTTTAACCGACTACATCAACATAGTCTGCGGATTCTTTGTTGTGCTGTTACTGTGGGTACCTATCGCCCCGGTGGACATCGATGTATTGACTCTCTTTTCAACGTTACAGTGTCAGATGACCGTGACCACTCAACTGTCCTTTGAAGCTCTTGAGGATAGCTTCTCGATGTACCATGATCTCATATCTGCCAATAGGCTCACAAGCCTTTGGCTTATAGCTCTCTTGGATCTACAATCAATGAACTCTTTTTATCACCTTTTGGCATTGGGGAATGTTCTTTACTGTAATGTTACAAACTTTAGCTCCTGCTTCTTCTTTGTACTTTTGTACTGGTTTTCTATTTTGAATGAACGAAGGCAAAGGGTTTTGACAAAAAACAAAAAAAAAGATTTTGATGAGCATTGATGGAGAATGACAAGAGTTAAGAATCAAATAACCATATCCATTTCTCATTTTCCAATCAGAGAGGAGATCTTTTGTTGAATTAATTAACAACATAATTTGAAACGAATCTTGGGCAGTTGCTCATAAACGTGTAAATTGTAAACTCATTTTCCCAAATGTCAAATCCAGATTTCAAATCTCAAATTTGGTCCTATTTGGCATGGCACGACTCGACACAGCAGGGTTCTGACGCACATTTGTGGGTTGAGAATCTACTCTAACCTCTCTTTTTTTTTTTTTTTTTTTGTCAAAGAATCTTCTCTAACCTCTAAAATGATCAATTTGACATTTAGTCAAATTCAAATTTTCCAAATTAGCCACTTCAAACCTCTATTATGTATTCAAAAATCAAAGGAACTCCATTTTTTACGTTTTAATACACTATCATGTAATGCTTGCAGCGAAGCTTCCATCATATTGTAATCCAATCATTCCAATAAATGTCTTCACTAGAAAAATGGTTGAAACCACTTTGTCCATAACAAATTTCAAAAACATTTAGCTTCCTTTGTTAACTTTGACTTAATTAATATTGGATATAACAACCAAGGCGTTAGTAAGGGCTACCCATAGGTTTAGGTTTTGTCTAAAATTTCCAAAACTTACTAAACAAAGGATTTAGAATTGAACCCTCGAATGAAGGACTGTGAGGAAGAACCTTCATCATTAGACTGATTACCCAATAGCCACTTTACTGAATATTTCCTTGAGTTGTCACAATTTCAGTTGTAGCAATCTTTTACACTCCTTGGTCCCACTATTGTAGCAAAAATCCGTGGGGTATCCTCATGTATAATAAACACTTCTTCAAGAGTATCTTTATTACACTCCACAAAGCTATCATCTACAGACCCACTAATTATTCTTACAGTTTTGATTAAGGTTGGTCTTAAAAGGAATATGAGTTCTAGGAGGAATATGAACCAATCAGAAACTAAAATCTGTTTAAGTTTACTTTTGTTATGCCAAAGTACTCCTCACTGCATAATGGTCATGACTCGTGACCATAGAAAAACTTGTAAGGAGTTTAGAAACGTCCTCCATATTTGTTTACCTAGTAGAGAGCTATGTCGAGCTTCTTAAGATTCTAATTAAACCCAAGATTTTTTTCTTTTCTTGGTCAAATGAATTCTATTAAGAAAAATTGGTGAAAATACAGCAACAATTACAAGACAAGTTCCGATCCTAATCCCAACCCAAGATTTTTGTGCTTTCTCTGGTTTCCTGCATCACCAAAGAAAGGTTGCTGTAAGGTTTCTCTCCTACTTCGTTTTTTGTGTAACCCTCTGTACTCTGTTTAAAAATCTCACTTAGTAAGTGAGTAACCCGAGCTAGAACCCTCTCACCATCAACCCGCCTGTAGTTTAAGCACTTAAACCATGGAGAGAAGAATCCTATACCACCTGAAAGGAAAAAACATTGATAGTGGTTTCTCTCCCCCTGCTTGTAAAAGAATCATAGCACCAGAACTGGATACCTCAAAGCTTATTGAGGAAAACTCCCTCACCTTGATGGGATGACTTACAAACCCACCATCTCAACGCCTTTGGTCCCTCTTCCCCTTTCTATCTAATAGGTGGAATTTGAGAAGAAAAGCGATAGGTTCAGATCTTGGAAAAGGCTGCTTCCAGTTCACCTTCGAGTTTGAGGAAGATATGCAAAAGGTTCTGGATAATAGACCGTACCACTTCGACCACTGGATGGTTATCCTCCAAAAATTGGAACCCATTATCTCGGAATCTTTCCCTTCATTGATCCCGTTTTGGATCGAGATTCAAAGCCTCCAAAAGCATTTCTGGCAGCCTGAAATGGTTAAAACAATTGGTGAGGAAATTGGTGAACTGCTTGACTCAGAGATAACCAACTTTTCTGTCAAAATAAAAGTCATGATTGATGGTTTACAGCCTCTGATAAAGGAAACAGTTGTGGAATTCAGAGATGGAAGTGAAGTATTGATCTCCCTCCGCTACAAAAACCTTAAAAACCATTGCCTGTTCTGCAACAGACTATCCCATGAGAAGAGATTATGTCCGGGTTATCTAGCGGAAAAGGAGAGACAAGGAAAGCTAACCTCCACCAAAAGTCCCTCAGACAAACGGGTTCCCTAGAGGAATTACTATACTCCTTGGGATAACTTCATGTCTCCAAAAGACCAAGCAGCCAGGTCGGGGTCTCAGGGTAAAACCCGGGAAACCTCGTCCAATCGAAACCCCCTTGACCATACTCAGAGACAATCACACTCTCAAAGCTCATCTCAGGCTCTCTAGCAGCACCAGAACAGAGGTTGGGAGGGGAATTTCGCCAGGCCCCAATTTAGAGTCCCTGAAGACCCGTCAAGACTGAGACCAGCTTTCCCTCTTCGCTCATCCTCCCATACGCATTCATCCTTTAAAGAGGATCGCTCAAGATCCCACCAGAATCAGGGAGGAAGATATCAGAAACCAAATTTTCTCTGGAGAGAAAAACCTTCATCGAGAATTGAAAACTCTGAAACTTCCATAACAAGGCGACCACTTGTAGAGCAATCTCTTTCCTCTGCAGAGGTAACCCCCCCTCCGCCTATACCTATCCCAACAACTGAAGAGGTTATGGAAACTCTCCATGATGTTACGGTCCAATATCTGAGCTGTGCAGACCCAACTGAAAGTGCTGCACGAAAATGCAGAGTGATTCAGGGTGAAGCTCGAGGCTTAACTGCGGAAACAGCTAGTAAAATTATTGAAGCTGCAGTCGTTTCCAACCAAGCTAGTACCTTACAACTCTCTGATAATCTTGATCTTCCCCTGGTACCTTTGGATGATCTTGCCACTCAGCTGGGGACTACTACGACCTCAAAGGAGGCTCCTGTAAAGAAAAGGCGAGGTAGACCTCCCCAACATAAGCCACAAAACAAAAGCCCTATTAGGTTAGTGGGAGCAAAGTAAAGCAAACAGAACAATTGTCTTATTCAAGCATCACCTAAGAGAAGAGGCATCCCTGATAATAGCACATCCTCCCGTGGTGAGATTAGCAAGTCTGGTAATGGTGCACCACAAGGGAGCTTGATCCCTGCTATGGTGAAGAATAAGGTGTATTTTCACAATCCACCATCTCTTCTTCCTTAAAGCTGTTCAACTGGAACTGTTGTGGGCTGGGAAACCCACAACAATTCAATGTCTCCGGGAGTTCCACTCTAAGATCTCACCAGAAGTCTTTTTCCTCATGGAGACGAAGAATCCTGATGATAAAGTCTTAAGCTTCGTAATTTGCATGAATTACCCCTCCTATTTTCTAGTACCACCCCATAGTCCGGGGGGAGGTGGACTAGCTCTCTTCTGGAAACAGGAAGTTGAAGTATAAAAACTGTCAAGCTGTCATAATTATACTGATACAAAAATAGAAACGGAAGGAAAAAGTTTCTTTGCGACCTTTGTTTATAGAGAGCCAGACCGCTCAAAGCGTAAAGAGATCTGGAGGACTCTAACCACCCTGGGCTTAAACAGAGAGGATCCCTGGTTTCTAACAGGAGATTTCAACGATATCATTGATGCCTCCGAAAAACAAGGTGGGCCTCCCCGGGATGTGGGGACCTTTGTAGACATCAGATCCTTCATGGCAGAGTGTGACCTGTTTGATTTACGCCACTCAAGAAACTTTCTGTCTTGGAGGGGAAAGAGAAATGAACAATTAGTGTTTTGTCGCCGGGATAGGGCTATGTCAAATGGCGCATGGGCTGAAACCTTTCCTTTTAGCCGAAGTGAATATTTGCGCTTTAAAGGCACAGATCATTGCCCTTTACTCACCCAACTAGACCTCACAAAGAAGAAAAAGAGAGGGATATTTAGATACGATAGAAGGTTAAGAGATAATGAGGAAATCAAACACCTCATCAAGCAGATTTGGTCGCATAATGCTCATTCAGAAGTGGAGGAAAAGTTAAAACAATGGAGAGCTGTAATCTCAAAGTGGACAAAAGAAAATAATAAAAGCACTCGACAGATGACTGAAAACCTCAAATCGCAATTAGAAGAAGGAATGTCGAACCCTGAACCTCCCATCGAAGCTGTGTCCAGAATAAACAAGGTGTTGATAATGGCGTACAAAGCTGAAGAAGAATTCTCAAACAAAGAAGTAGACAACTCTTGGTTAGCCCTAGGAGACAAGAATACTGGGTACTTCCACTCGATAACCAGAGGAATAATGGCTGTAAACAAATTCTCAGTTATAGAGGATCGAGCAGGTAATACGGTGTATGAAGACCAGAACATTCTCAAAGTAATTACCTCTTACTTTGATGAACTGTTTACCTCTCAAAATACCCCCGGGAGGATATAGTGCGGGAAGCTATACAACCATGTATCACCGAGGAAACGAACCTCTCTCTTATTGCCATTCCATCCTCTACTGAGATCAAGACCGCCTGCTTCTTCATCCATGCGGATAAAGCTCCTGGACCGGATGGTTTTTCTGCTAGCTTTTTTCAAACAAAATGGGATACGGTGGGATCTAATATTGTCCTTGAAGTACAAAGCTTCTTCTCCTCAGCATACCTGCAAAAGTCGATAAATGAAACAAATGTTAGGCTCATTCCTAAAATCCAAAGTCCACAAAAGATGGCTGATTATCGACCCATAGCCCTTGTTTTCAGTCTTCTACAAGATAATCTCGAAGGTTTTGTCCAAAAGACTCCAGCCAATCCTGCAAAATGTAATTTCTGAAAATCAATCAGCATTTGTCCCGAAAAGAGCAATTACTGACAATGTGCTTATCACTCATAAGATTTTACACTACTTAATAATCTCAGAAGCAAAAAAGTGTTGCTATATGGTAGTTAAGACTGATAAGGCAAAAGCATACGATCGAGTGGAGTGGGATTTCTTAAGTTTGGTAATGGAAAGAATGGGTTTCCATGCAAAGTGGATACAATGGATTATGCAATGCGTGACTACGGTCTCTTACTCCTATCTACTCAATGACTCAGCTCAAGGTCAAGTTATCCCTCAGAGAGGAATCAGACAAGGAGATCCGTTATCCCCTTATCTGTTCATCCTGTGCAGTGAGGTTCTTTCAGGCCTCTTTTTAAAAGCACAACAAGAGAAGAAACTACCTGGTGTTTGAGTTGCTCTTGGATGTCCCCGAGTAAACCATCTCCTGTTCGCCGATGAAACAATGTTCTTCTGCAGGTCCGATGTCAAGAGCTGCAGACTCCTGATGGACATTTTAAAAAAGTATGAATCTGCCTTGGGACAAATGATCAATAAGGATAAGTCAGCAATCACTTTCTCTTCTAAAACAGCTAAATCTACTAAGCAACTGGCTCAACAAACCTTAGGAATCCAGAGAGCTGGTGGCCTTGGCAAGTATCTCGATCTCCCAGAAATGTTTGGTAGAAAAAAGAAAGACCTGTTCAACTTCATCATTGACAGAATACGCCAAAAAGCTTTAAGCTGGTCAAAAAAACGCTTATCTGTGGCGGGCAAAACAATGATGTTGAAGTCTGTTCTCTCGTCAATGCCAACTTATACGATGTCATGCTTTAAACTTCTAGGATCTCTGTGAAAGAGAATCCAATCAGCCCTCACTCAATTCTGGTGGGATACCTCCGTAGAGAAAAGAAAAATGTCTTGGATTGCATGGGACAAAATGACAAAGACAAAAAGAGATAGGGGACTAGGCTTCAAGGATATTACCAACTTTAATGATGTCCTTCTAGCAAAGGTGAGCTGGCGTATCCTCACTAAACCTGATTGTCTACTGGCAAAAATCCTCCTTGGCAAATATTGTAAGTCCACATCCTTCCTTGAATGTCCGGTTTCCTCGACAGCTTCACATGGTTGGGGAGGAATTTGTATTGGGAGAGATTTACTTAAACTCTAATTGGGAGAGCTATTGGATCAGGATCAACAACGTCGGTTTGGCATGATCCCTGTATATCTCTATCTACCCAACCACACCCATGGGACCCCTGTAGAACATAACCAAGGCTTGAAAGTTCAGGAACTCATTTGCCCGATCTCAAGAGAATGGGATAGAGAAAAGGTTCGAACCATCTTACCTCAATATGAGAAAGAGATACTTAGCCTTCGGCCAAGTAAGTTGGGAGCTCCAGATCGTTTCCTTTGGCTGCTTGCAAAATCAGGAGAGTACTCGGCAAAGTCAGAATATCATACGGCAACTGAGAGAGAAAGAATCAACCCTCCGATACCCCACCAAGACTTCAATTGGAACAAAAACATATGGAATCTTCATTGTTCTCCCAAAATTCGTTTTTTCCTCTGGAAATCTATGAGAAACGCTCTCCCAACTGGTCAAAACCTGCGAATCAGGGGTATAAATCTGACGGCCACTTGTCCACATTGCAGTGCAGACGAATCAGTCCTCCACCTGTTGTTCCATTGCCCTTATGCAGAAGAAGTGTGGAGGTCAGCACCTTTCAAGTCCCCAACCCACCCATACCTATTCGAGTCCCTGCAACAAGGTTTCGAAACAAGTTTTAAACTCATTTCTCTCCCCCCGTGTGAGATAGGAAAGGGTTGCCTTGCCTTCTGGATAATGTGGTTTCTGTGGTTCTCCAGAAATAAAAAGATTTTTAGAAAATCGACATTTTTCCAGTTCTGAGATCCTTACCCTTGTTGTTGCTTCGTCCAGAGAGTGGGACGAGGCTCAAGATCATACATCATCAGCACAATCATCTCGACAGATCCGAGTAACTCCAGTTTCCCATTTGGATACAATCCAATGTTTTTCCGATGCATCTTGGCGTGAGGAAACGATGGAAGCTGGATTTGGCTGGATCTACGTTGATAGGGAAATCCCCTCGAAAATCCAGGCTAGATCTACGGGATCGAATGTCATCTCCCCTCTCATGGCAGAAGCTTCTGCTCTTCTCCTTGCCACCCAGCAGGCTCTCGATCTTGGTTTCAAAAAAGTTATATTCGCTTCTGATTCACTACAGTTGATCAAAGCTCTCAATTTGGAGGTTTCCTTTAAGGAGCTTCATGGGATTCACCATGACATCTCTGTTTATCGCGTCTTTTTGAATATGTATTTTTTGTTTGTACCAAGGGAATTGAATAGGAAAATCGATGCGTTAGCAAAATCGGCTTTACTATCTCTACCGTCTTTACCAAACCCCAATTAATGAATGAAAACGGGTTCGTGACCAAAAAAAAACAATTATTTCCTAACTAAGTGCCAAATATATTTGATATGTGATGATCCGCATTATTTATCAATATATTTTAATATAGAGTTTTTTAAAGAATCTACCACTTTCCTAAACTTATCTAATGTATTTTACCACTTTCCTTTATTCCTTTCAAGCAATACCACAATCCATATGTAGAAAGACGAATATAACCTTTCTCATATTTGTTTCTTTATTTTATTTTTGCCAAAATTGTTTCTTTTTGTAAAACATAACCCTAATTTTCTCTCTAGTTTTACCATCAGCCGCCAAAAAAAAAAATTTCCAGATCTGATTTGAGACTGTGGTGGCTTCTATACCACCGACTACAACCTTCTGTTTTTCCTCAGCTTTAGTTTTGATTTGCTTTCTTGTTTTTCTTTTGACGGAGTTTTGTCTGTCTTGGCTTGGTTGAAATTTAAAATCAAGATGTATTTGCAGTGGTTGGGCTAGCTTTTGTGTAGT
This sequence comes from Camelina hispida, assembly GCA_023657505.1. Lineage (NCBI taxonomy): Eukaryota > Viridiplantae > Streptophyta > Magnoliopsida > Brassicales > Brassicaceae > Camelina > Camelina hispida. Next base: position 16,200,799 of record CP094632.1, on the reverse strand, counting down.
CTACAGTTTGAGTTTGCAATGGTTTGGTTTTGAGTTCCGCATTTGTGGGTTCGTCTCTGAGAATGGTGGCTTGGGTATTTATACACGCTTTGGTCTTTTCCTCTCTGTTTATCTAGGTAATTTCAAGTGTAGGCTGCGACAATTTCAGTGATGTTTGTTGACACACCGCCGTCTGCTCCAGCAAAGAGGTATAGATCTGCTCTGCATAATTTTATGTTGACGTTGTGCGATGCATCCCCTGGCGGACAAGTTCTGATGGACCAGATCCAGTAAACTAAATCCGGTGGACCTGTTCGGATGGACCACTTCTGGCCGACCTAACTTGTCCACTGTACTAATTAATTTTGTCCATCATGTTTATCTTCTGAAGCCACAAGTGATCGATCATAGGATGAAACAAGTGATACGTCTATGATAGACGTTGTCCACGATCCAGCCAGATTTACATTGTGGACCACACATTTGGTTGTAGATGGACCAGATCCGGTGAACCAGTTCCAGTGGACCAAATCTTTTTTTTTTTGTGGTAGACAAGTTTGGTTTTGTTGTTTGTGGACAAGTTATATTTAATTACACTTAGATACTAATTTTCATGGCTTGTATAGTACTAGTTTCATAACTTGTCCATAGACCCAACAAATTGGAACTTGTCCATCATAATGAACTTGATAAGTTATCTATATGCTCAACTTGTCTACAAAAATACTTTCTCTATAAATTCATCAAACATGATTTGTCTATAGCCTCAACAAATCGGAACTTGTCTATCCATAAAAAAATAAACATAAGTTTTTTTTTGCTCAGTACTACAGTGCAAAATAAATGTCAAGTAAATATAAGGGTATTTTCGACATTTGAAATGCCACTTGTGGTATAATGGAAAAAGAATTTATGATTGTGGTATAATTGAAAAGTTTTATATTGAATGTGGTAGATTAAACAAAATTCCCTTTAATATAATTGCTTATCCCGTCTAAAGTGCCGGTCAATTTCTGTTATATTTATACATATTAACGTGGAAAACTTGAAATCAGACAATTCGCATGCTGATGTTTTAATCTAATCATTCTTTTCAATTGTAAAATCAAACCATTGATCCAAATCAATACAGAAAAAAATAGGAGTTTAATATTCCTATGCTTGATATGCCCAATGTACGGTAGTTGAGGGTCTAACTAAGTGGAGAATTTAAAACATGTCAATATATAACTTTCAATAAATTGATTAGTTATATAATCTTTTAATTTAATATGGAGCTATCTTTTCTTACATTAGCTAGTTTTAATTCATTTCTTTCCTTTCTAATCGTCTTAGATTGATTTCTTATATTCATTTTAAGTCGTCTTAAATTCATTTTATCTTAGTCCATTTGATATTAAAATCTTTATTTAAAAAAAAAATAAAAACAAAAAAACTAGAATCCGGTACAAGGAAATCACTATTTATAAACTACAATCCTTACTTTTTGTAATACAATTTTTTTCATAAAAACAGTTATATATATATATACTAGATAAGGACCCGCTCGATATGCGGGTTTTAAACTTTTGTAAATAAGTTTAACTTTAACAAAAATATATTAAAATTTGTTGTATGTTATTTATAAAAAACATTTTTTTGCTATAATACACTGATTTATATCTATTTACAAATTTTTGGTTTCTGTTACCATTAAAAGTATATTGTATGTTACAAATATATTCTTTATCACTACCTAGAAAAATATATATATAAACACATTACATCAACTATTATATGTCTATTTATTTTAGCTTTTGCATAGTTTCTTTAATCACTAAAATTTTTGGTTCAAGAAACTTTTCGAATAAAGAATATATCACATAGTATACTAATCAATGATGTATCATCACAATAGTGTATGACCAACCATTGAGAGAACCTCGGCTCCGTCCTCTTCCCTTATGGAGAGAATCATGTGTCCAAACTCCTCCACCATGAAGAGAACCTTGGCTCTGCCTTCCTCTCTTGGGAAGATAACCTTTGCATGCGTCTGACCTGCTCCACCATCGAGATAACCTTGGTTTTGCCCTCCTCATATATGGAGAGAACATGTTTACGTCTTTTAGCTATCTCAAAGTGGCATGCTCCGACAACCAATGAAACTAAAACCCTTTTCCAATGTCACAAAATCTTTTGATAGTAACTAATGTTAAATTTCCCAAGGTATTCATAGAAGTGTCTTTGACACATCATGATGTACGTAACCTCTATCTCCGAGCTCCTATGGATCGATCAAAAACATTTTATAGTTTTCCAATCTATCTATTTATGTTTGTTGAAAGCTTGTGTATGATTAGCCTATTTTATCCAACCATTAGGAGTATTTTTTATATCTAAGTATATTGTATGTTACAAATATATTCTTTACCACCACATAGAAAAATATTATATAAACACATTAAGCCAACTATTATACGTCTATTTATTTTCACTTTTGCATAGTTTTTTAATCACTAAAGTTATTGTTTCAAGAAACTTCTCAAAAAAAGTATATTACACAGTATACTAATCAATGATGTATCACACAATAGTGTAGGACCAACCATAGAGAGAACCTCGGCTCCGCCCTCCTCCCTTATGGAGATAACCTTTTGTCCAACTTTCTCCACCATGAAGGGAACCGTAGCTCCGCCTTCCTCCCTTGGGGAGATAACCTTGCATGCGTCCAACCTCTTCCACCATGAAGAGAACCTTGGCTCTGCCTTACTCATGTGTGGAGAGAACATGTTCACGTTTTTTAGCTATTTCAAAGTGGCATGCTCCGGCAACCAATAAAACTAAAAGCCCTTTTCTAACGTCACAAAATCTTTTGATAGTAACTAATGCTATATTTCTCAATGTATTTATAGTAGTGTCTTTGACACATCATGATGTAGCCTCTATCTCCGAGCTCATATGGATCTATCAAAAACGCTTTATGTTTTTTCAATCAATCAATCTATGTTTGTAAGCTTGTGTTTGATTAGCCTATTTAATCCAACCATTAGGTTGATGAGGTTCTATTCTTTATATTCTTTTGAGATTGAATGAATGGTAACAACTATGTTTGCATAAAAAAAAGTCTATGACCAACCAATCAAGGTTGAAAAATTAGAAGAAAATTAATTTGAAATAATTAAAAAAATAATATAAAATTATAAGCACGGTAATATATGAATCTCAAATCAGAGATGAAAAAATAAATTAAATAAAACAATCTAAAAACACTACAATAAATTTTAAAATACATTATTAGAAAAAGAAGACGCATATATTAATCTTACATTTTTGTTTGGGTCAACATAATAATCTCTTACCTATTCCAAACTGAAAAAAAGGAAAACATATTGGTTTAAAAAAATAAGAAAAATTTACCTTTCTATTAAAACTTTTTTACCAATAGAACAAAGTTTAAAGCAGTGTCTTTGAATAAATTATTTTGTTAGATGAAAAATGTGAGACGATTTATGTTTATGTAAAAGTGAGTATTTACATTTTTTAGAATTAATAATTAACTGTACATTTTTCGTAATTTCTTTTCTATTTTTTTGAATTAATAACTTAAAATTAAAAATAAGTAAATAGTGTTATAATTTTGAATTTTATGAAATATAGAATCTCCTTATAAAAAACTGTTTTATTTTTGTAATTTTTTGATAATTATCTTTTTCATTATTAATATTGTTTAAACAATTTTTTTGTTTTTTTGTCATTATCTCAAATTTATCCTATTAAATATTAACTTTTACACATGTCAAAATCTCAGATTAATAACTTGACACGTGTCAAAATCCTGTTAATGACTAACTTTCAAAACCCAACTTTATATAATAAGATTATACACGTGTACATGTGTTTATGTGTGTGGTAAGTGACTTTTAGTTTTAATAAAAACACTTGATATATATATATATATATATATATATATATTTTGGACCAACACATGATTCCACAATGAAGACCTGTTCGGTTTAGTTTTTGGCAACAAGGACAAAGTTAGGGTTGGGATAGATGGGTGAAGCTTGGTTCGCTAGATGGGAACAGGTTGAATATGCCATAAAGTCACAGCTTCTAAAACCAACAGTTATGGTCACAAATTGAGCAATGCCAACGTAGTCTAGTTAAGTGGAGTCTCAAATAAAATCTTCGGCTATCAAGGGCAAACCATATAACTAGACACAGAGTAAACCTTGACAAATAGAAATTTAAGTCAGACCTGGATATTTTGATGTTGGGCATGAACTTTTGAACAACTAATGGGTTGGTTGTAGATCCAAGACCCATCCAAAGAAACCATAGAGTTTCCGTTGTTGACCAGAGGATCTGGGTTGTGCAGTGGAAGGATAGAAGGGAAACACGACTCTCCTATGAATGGTCTCAGTTCTACCAAGCTCAAAAGGTGGTAAGTGACTAAGGCGGAAGTCCAATTGAAAGGAAATATCGTAGCCCTAAAGATATCAACACCATCTCCGCCTGGCATGACTCAGGTGAAGCTAGGGGAAAGGGGGGTATTCTTCAGGAGCAAAACGGGTTCTGGACCGAAAGTTGAAAGAGCATAGGGAATTCAGATCCGCCGTCGAGGAGGCTGAGCAAAAAGATGGGAGAAAATAGTTTGTCAAACCCCATATCGTCTCTACGCGGTGAGGATCAGGCCATGTTCTAGATCTTTGTAACGTTCCGACCGCCAACTCTATTAGTGTGCCCCATGTCTCTTCCCGGTCCATGGACCCACTTTCCTTAATGGGCTTCACATCCTCTCGTTAGGTCCGTGAGCCCATCCATATCTAACGGTAAGTTTGCTATGTCTAAGAGGCTTCAAAGACTTGTCACCATCCCTACAAATCACCACATCATCTTTCCATCTGTTTTGTCCTTACCTGTACAGTTCCAACAATCACTTCCTGGAAGGTCACCAATACTGAAACTACTCCAGTATAAGCACGCTTAACTTTGGAGTTCTCTCAGGACCCTTGACCAAAAAGATAAGTGCATTTTGGTGACATAGGTGGCCAAATCAATTTTTTTTTAAAACTCTCCGTGTGTCTTTGAAACTGGGGTGTCACATTCACCGCCACAAATAGATCGCAACATCCTCATTGCGCACCAAGATCACCACTCTCGATTGTGTGACCCCCCTCCCAACTCCACACTCGTCTGAATTCGGCTCAAATACCGGTTGTAGCCCTCTCACCGCCAACTATATTACTGGGCCCCATGTCCATTCTCGGTTTATGGGTCCACCTTTCATAATGGGCCTCACATCCTCTCATTAGGTTATGAGACCATCAATATATAATGGTCAGTTTGCTGCGCCCGAGACGCTTTAAAGACTTGTTACCATCCCTACAAATCAAACATGATATTTCCCTGTGTTTTGTCCTCACTTGTACAGTTCCAACAATCACTTTCCGGAAGGTCACCAATCGTGAAACTACTCCAGCATAAGCACATTATCTTTGGAGTTCTCTTAACCAAAAAGATAAGTTCACTTTGGTGACATATGTGGTCAAATCAAATTTTTAAAACCTTTTCGCATGTCCTTGAAACCAGGGTGTCACATTCACCCCCACAAATAGATCGCAACATCTTCATTGCGCACCAAAACCGTCACCCCCAATGGTGTGAGCCCACCCGACTCCACACTTGTTTGGATTCAGCTCTGATACCACTTGTAACGCTCTGAACGCCAACTTTATTAGTTGGCCCCATGTACATTCCCGGTCCATGGGTCCACCTTTCTTAATGGGCCTCAAATCCTCTCATTAGGTCCGTGAGCCCATCCATATCTAATGGTCGGTTTGCTACATCCTGTAGGCTTTAAAGACTTGTTACCATCCCTGAAAATCACCACATGATCTTTCTCTGTGTTTTGTCCTCACTTGCACAGTTCCTAGAATCACTTTCCAAAAGATCACCAATCCTGAAACTACTCCAGCATAAGCACGCTTAACTTTGGAGTTCTCTCAGGAACTTTGACCGAAAAGATAAGTACGCTTTGGTGACAGCTATGGACAATTATTTGCAACGTCCTCATTGCGCACCAAGACCGTCACCCCCGATGGAATGAGCCCACCCGAATTCACATTCGTCTGGAATCAGCTCTAATACCACTTGTAACGCTCCTACCGGCTGCCGCCAACTCTATTAGGTGGCCCCATGTCCATTACCAGTCCATGGGTCCACCTTCTCTAATAAGCCTCACATCCTCTCATTAAGTCTGTGAGCCCATCCATATCTAACGGTCAGTTTGCTATGTCCGAGAGCCTTTAAAGACTTGTTACCATCCCTACAAATACCACATGATCTTTTCTTGTGTTTTGTCCGCACTTGCACAGTTCCAACAATCACTTCCCAGAAGGTCACCAATCCTAAAACTGCTCCAGCATAAACATGCTTAACTTTGGAGTTCTCTCAAGACCCTTGACCGAAAAGATAAGTGCATTTTTGTGACATATGTGGTCAAATCAATTTTTTTAAACCTTTCCGCATGTCTTTGAAACTGGGGTGTCACATCACCCCCACTAATAGATCGCAACATCATCATTGCTCACCAAGATAATCACTCCCGATGGTGTGAGCCCACCCGACTCCACACTCGTCTAGATTCGGCTCTGATACCACTTGTAACGCTCCGACCCTAAACTCTATTAGTGGGCCCCCTGTTCATTTCCTGTACATGGAGCCACCTTCTTTAATGGACCTCACATCCTCTCACTAGGTCTTTGAGCCCATCTATATCTAATGGTCAACTCGATACATCTGAGAAGCTTTAAAGGATTGTTACCATCCCTACAATTTACCACATGATCTTTCCCTCTGTTTTGTACTCACTTACACAGTTACGACAACCATTTCCCGGAAGGTCACCAATCCTGTAACTACTCCAACATAAGTACGCTTAACTTTGGAGTTCTCTCTGGACTCTTGACCAAAAAGATAAGTGCACTTTGGTGACATATGTGGTCAAATCAAATTTTTAAAACCTATCTGCATGACCTTGAAACCGAGGTGTCACATTCACCCCCACTAATTATTCGCAACGTCCTCATTGCGCACCAAGACTATCACCCCCGATGGTGTGAGCCTACCTGAATCCACTGTCGCCTGGATTCAGCTCTAATACCACTTGTAACGCTCCTACCTTCAACTCTATTAGGTGGCCCCATGTCCATTCCCGGTCCATGGGTCCACCTTTCTTAGTGGGTCTCACATCCTCTCATTAGGTCCGTGAGCCCATCCATATATTACGGTCAATTTGCTACGTCTGGGAGGTTTTAAAGACTTGTTACCATCCCTGCAAATCACCACATGATCTTTCTCTGTTTTTTTATCCTCACTTGCACAGTTTCGAAATTCACTTCCCGGAAGGTCACCAATCCTGAAACTACTCCAGCATAACCACGCTTAAGTTTGGAGTTCTCTCAGGACCATTGACCAAAACGATAAGTGCATTTTTGTGATATATGTGGTCAAATAAAATTTTAAAACCTCTCCACATGTCCTTAAAACCGGGGTGTCACATTAACCCCCACTAATAGATCGGAACATCCTCATTGCGCACCAAGACCGTCACTCCAGATGGTGTGAACCCACCCGATTCCACACTCGTCTGGATTCGGCACTGATACCACTTGTAACGCTCCGACCGCCAACTTTATTACTGGGCCCCATGTCCATTCTCTATCTTTAGGGCCACCTTCTTTAATAGGCCTCACATCCTCTCATTAGGTCTGTGAGCTCATCCATATCTGACAGTCAGTTTGGTACGGCCGAGAAGATTTAAGGGCTTGTTACCATCCCTACAAATTACCACATGATTTTTTCCTGTGTTTTGTACTCAGTTGCACATTTCTGACAATCACTTCCCGTAAGGTCACCAATCCTGAAACTACTCCTGCATAAGCACGCTTAACTTTGGAGTTCTCTCTGGACTCTTGACCAAAAATATAAGTGCACTTTGGTGACATATGTGGTCAAATCAATTTTTTATAACCTCTCCCCTTTTCTTGAAATCGTGGTGTCACATTCACCCCCACTAATTATTCGTAACGTCCTCATTGCGCAACAAGACCGTCACCCATGATGGTGTGAGCACACTTGAATCTACACTCGTCTAGATTCAACTCTAATACCATTTGTAATACTCCTACCACCAACTCTATTAGGTGGCCCCACATCCATTCATGGTCCAGGGGTCCACCTTCCTTAATGGGTCTCACATTCTCTCATTAGGTCTGTGAGTCCATCCATATATGACGGTCAATTTTCTATGTCCGTGAGGTTTTAAAGACTTGTTACCATCCATACAAATCACCATATGATATTTCCTTAGTGATTTATCCTCACTTGCACAGTTCCGACAATCATTTTTCGGAAGGTCACCAATCTTGAAACTACTCCAACATCAGCACGCTTAACTTTGTAGTTCTCTTAGGATCTTTGACTCAAAAGATAAGTGCATTTTTGTGATATATGTGACCAAATAAATTTTTTAAAACCTCTGCACATGTCCTTGAAACTGGGGGGTCACATTTACTCCCACTAATATATCGCAACATCCTCATTGCGCACCAAGATCGTCACTCCCGAGCCCACCCGACTCCACACTCGTCTGGATTTGGCTCTTATACCACTCGTAACACTCCAACCGCCAACTCTATTAGTGTGCCCCATGTCCATTCCCTGTCTATGCGGCCACCTTCTTTAATGGGCCTCACATCCTCTCATTAGGTCTGTGAGCCCATCCATATCTAACGGTCAGTTTTCTACGTCTGAGAAGCTTTAAAGGCTTGTTACCATTCCTACAATTGACCACATGATATTTCCCTGTGTTTTGTACTCACTTGCACAGTTCCAACAATCACTTCCCGGAAGGTCACCAATCCTGAAACTACTCCAGCATAATCATGCTTAACTTTAGAGTTCTCTTAGGACACTTGACAGAAAAGATAAGTGCACGTTGGTGATATATGTGGTCAAATCAATTTTTGAAAACCTCGCCGCATGACCTTAAAATTGCGGAGTCACATTCACCCCCACTAATTATTTGCAACGTCCTCATTGCACCAAGACCATCAACCCCGATGGTGTGAGCCAACGCGAATCGACACTCGTCTGAATTCTGCTCTAATACAACTTGTAACGCTCCTACCGCCAACTCTATTAGGTGGCCCCATTTCTATTTCTGGCCCGTGGGCTCACCTTCCTTAATGGGTCTCACATCCTCTCATTAGGTCTTTGAGCCCATCCATATATGACGGTCAGTTTGCTACGTCTAGAAGGTTTTAAATACTTGTTATCATCCCTACAAATCACCACATGATCTTTCCCTATGTTTTATCCCCACTTGCACAGTTCCAACAATCACTTTTTGGAAGGTCACCAATTCTGAAACTACTTCAGCATAAGCACGCTTAACTTTGGAGTTCTCTCAGGACCCTTGACCAAAAAGATAAGTGCATTTTTGTGACATATGTGGCTAAATCAATTTTTTTAAACCTCTCCGCATGTTCTCGAAACTGGGGTGTCACATTCACCCCCACTAATAATTCGCAATGTCCTCATTGCGCACCAAGATCGTCACTCCTGATGGTGTGAGCCCACATGACTCCACACACGTCTGGACTCGGCTCTGATACCACTTGTAATGCTCCGACCGCCAACTCTATCATTGGGCCCCATGTACATTTCCTGTCCATGGGGCCACCTTCTTTAATAGGCCTCACATCCTCTTATTAGGTCTGTGAGCTCATCCATATCTAACGGTCAGTTTGCTATGTCCGAGAAGAATTAAAAGCTTGTTACCATCCTTACAATTTACCACATGGTCTTTCCGTGTGTTTTGTACTTACTTGCACAGTTCCGACAATCACTTCCTGGAAGGTCACCAATCCTGAAACTACTCTAGCAAAAACACGCTTAACTTTAGAGTTCTCTCAGAACTCTTGACCGAAAAGATAAGTGCATTTTGGTGATATATGTGGTCAAATAAATTTTTTATAACCTCGCCGCATGACCTTGAAACTGGGGTGTCACATTCACCCCCACTAATTATTCGCAGCATCTTCATTGTGCACCAAGACTGTCACCCCAGATGGTGTGAGCCAACGCAAATCGACACTCGTCTGGATTCCGCTCTAATACAACTTGTAACTCTCCTACCGCCAACTCTATTAGGTGGCCTTATTTCTATTTCTTGTCTATGGGCCCACCTTACTTAATGGGTATCACAACCTCTCATTAGGTCTGTGAGCCCATCCATATTTGACAGTCAGTTTGCTATGTCCAGAAGGTATTAAATACTTGTTATCATCCCTACAAATCACCACATGATCTTTCCCTGTGTTTTATCCCCACTTGCACAGTTCTGACAATCACGTTTTGGAAGGTCACCAATTCTCAAACTACTCCAGCATAAGCACTCTTAACTTTGGAGTTCTCTCAGGACCCTTGACCGAAAAGATAAGTGCATTTTTGTGACATATGTGGCTAAATCAATTTTTTTAAACCTCTCCGCATGTCCTTGAAACTGGGGTGTCACATTCACCCCCACTAATAATTCACAACGTCCTCATTGCGCACCAAGATCGTCACTCCTGATGGTGTGAGCCCACACGACTCCACACTCGTCAGGATTCGGCTATGACACCACTTGTAACGCTCTGACCGCCAAATCTATCAGTGGTCCCCATGTACATTCCCTGTCCATGGGGCCACCTTCTTTAATAGGCCTCACATCCTCTCATTAGGTCCGTGAGCCCATCCATATCTAACGGTCAGTTGCTATGTCTGAGAAGATTTAAAGGCTTGTCACCATCCCTATAATTTACCACATGATATTTCCCTTTGTTTTGTACTTACTTGCACAGTTCCGACAATCACTTCCCAGAAGGTCACCAATCCTGAATCTACTCCAGCATAAGCACGCTTAACTTTAGAGTTCTCTCAGGACTCTTGACCAAAAAGATAAGTGCACTTTGTTGATATATGTGGTCAAATTAATTTTTTATAACCTCGCCGCATGACCTTGAAACTGGGGTGTCACATTCACCCCCACACATTATTCGCAGCGTCCTCATTGCACACCAAGACTGTCACCCCCGATGGTGTGAGCCAATGCGAATCCACACTCGTTTGGATTCAGCTCTTATACCACTTGTAACGCTCCTACCGCCAACTCTATTAGGTGGCCCCATTTCTATTTCTGGTCCATGGGCCCACCTTCCTTAATGGGTCTCACATCCTCTCATTAGGTCTGTGAGCCCATCCATATATGACAGTCAGTTTGCTACGTCCGGAAGGTTTTAAATACTTATTACCATCCCTACAAATCACCATATGATATTTTCCTATGTTTTATCCTCACTTGCACAGTTCCGACAATCACTTTTTGGAAGGTCGCCAATTCTCAAATTACTCCAGCATAAGCATGGTTAACTTTGGAATTCTTTCAGGACCCTAGACCAAAAAGATAAGTGTATTTTTGTGACATATGTGGCTAAATCCTTTTTTTAAACCTCTCTGCATGTCCTTGAAATTGGGGTGTCACATTCACCCCCACTAATAGATTGCAACGTCCTCATTGCGCACCAAGATCTTCACTCCCGATGGTGTGAGCCTACCTGACTCCACACTCGTTTGGATTCGGCTCTGATACCACTTGTAACGCTCCGACTGCCAACTCTATTAGTGGGCCTCATGTCCCATTCCCTGTCCATTGGGCCACCTTCTTTAATAGGCCTCACATCCTCTCCTTAGGTCCGTGAGCCCATCCATATCTAACGGTCAGTTTGCTATGTCCGAGAAGCTTTATAAAGGCTTGTTACCATCCCTACGATTTACCACATGATCTTTCCCTGTGTTTTGTACTTACTTGCACAGTTCCGACAATCACTTTCCGGAAGGTCACCAATCTTGAAACTACTCCAGCATAAGCACGCTTAACTTTGGAGTTCTCTCAGGACTCTTGACCAAAAAGATAAGTGCACTTTGGTGACATATGTGGTCAAATCATTTTTTTTAAAACCTCTCCGCATGACCTTGAAACCAGGGTGTCACTTTCACCCCCAACGTCCTCATTGCACACTAAGACCGTCTCGCCCGATGGTGTGAGCTCACCCGAATCCAAACCCGTCTGGATTCAGCTCTAATACCACTTGTAACGCTTCTACCGCCAAATCTATTAGGTGGCCCCATGTCCATGACCAGTCCATGGGCACACCTTCCTTAATGGGTCTCACATCTTCTCATTAGGTCCGTGAGCCTATCCATATATGACAGTCAATTTGCTACGTCCAGGAGGTTTTAAAGACTTGTTACCTCGACTTCAAATTACCACATGATATTTCTCTGTGTTTTGTACTCACTTGTACAGTTCCGACAATCACTTCCCGTAAGGTTACCAATCCTGAAACTTTTCTAGCATAAGGAAACATAACTTTGGAGTTCTATCACGACATTTGACCGAAAAAATAAATGCATTTAAGTGACATATATGACCAAATATATTTTTCTAAACCTCTTTGCATGTCCTTGAAACTGGGGTGTCACATTCACCCCCACTAATAGATCGCAACGTCCTCATTGTGCACCGAGATCGTCACTCCCGATGGTGTGAGCCCACCCGACTCCACACTCGTCTGGATTCAGCTCTGATACCACTTGTAATGCTCTGACCGCCAACTCTATTAGTGGGCCCCATGTCCATTCCCTGTCTATTGAGCCACCTTCTTCAATAGGCCTCACATCCTCTCATTAGGTCCGTGAGCCCATCCATATCTAACGGTCAGTTTGCTTTGTCCGATAAGCTTTGAAGGCTTGTTACCATCCCTACATTCACTTCCCGGTAGGTCACTAATCCTGAAACTACTCCAGCATAAGCACGCTTAACTTTGGAGTTCTTTCATGATTCTTGACCGAAAAGATAAGTGCACTTTCGTGACATATGTGGTCAAATAAAAATTTTAAAACCTCTCTGCATGACCTTGAAACCAGGGTGTCACTTTCACCCCCACTCATTATTCACAACGTCCTCATTGCGCACCAAGACCGTTACCCCTGATGGTGTGAGCCCACCCGAATCCAAAGTCGGCTGGATTCAGCTCTAATACCACTACGCTCCTACCGCCAACTCTATTAGGTGGCCCCATGTCCATTCCCGGTTCATGGGTTCACCTTCCTTAATGGGTCTCACATCCTCTCATTAGGTCCGTGAGCCTATCCATATATGACGGTCAATTTCTACGTCCATGAGGTTTTAAAGACTTGTTACCATTACTATAAATCACCACATGATTTTTCTCTGTGTTTTGTACTCACTTGCACAATTCCGACAATCACTTCCCGGAAAGTCACCAATACTAAAACTATATATTCTAGCATAAGCAAACTTCATTTTGGAATTCTATTAGACCATTTGACCAAATAAATAAATGCATTTAAGTGACATATATGATCAAATTATTATTTTTAAATCTCTCCGCATGTACTTAAAACCGGAGTGTTATATGGTTGATGTGGGAGGGTTTGGGGGAAAGTGAATCAAAGGGGAAAAAAAGGAGAAAAGTAAACAGAAAATTAAAGTCAAAATAGCATAACATACAGTAAAACCTCTATAAATTAATAACGTCGGGACCATGAAAATCTATTAATTTATAGAGGTTTTAATTTATCGATAAATTAATAATTATTAATTTATAGGGAGACTTTCCTAATATGGTAAAAGATTTTTTTTTTTAAATAATTGTTATAACTAATATTTTTATAAAATCAATTACAAGGAAAACAACAATTATCATGTTTTAAAGATAACACTCAAATATTTTTATATAGTAAAAATAGTAAAAATGAACTCTAATAAAAATTAATGTGTATATATATACATATATTTAGATAATTCTGTATAATTATTAATTTATATAATTGATGGGACCATATATTTACAAAGGATTTTCAAAAAATTATTATCTTATTATATTATCGAATAGTGTCCAAAATTACACTAGTCCCAACTTGGGACCGGATAAATTTATTAATTTATAGATATTATTAATTTAACGAGTATTAATTTATAGAGGTTCTACTGTAGTTAGAATCAGGAGAGGCACCTCGATAGTTTTGTATCGAAGAAAATGTTGTAGTTTAAGTTTATTAAAAAGTAAAAAGTTTATCAACTTGAGTTTTTTCAGCTGATATTTATTTACATACAATTAATTAAACTAATGAAAATAAAATGATTTTTTAATTTAAATGGTAATGATAAATACTGTAAAAAACTAAAAACCTAGATTTGTTTGGGATGTTTATATAAACTGTACACTAATGATAAGAGTACCTAACTAACATATATAGGCCATATGTATTATTCAAAAATAAAAGCATATCTCTTCAATAATGAGATCTTGATTGGTTTAATAAACAATAAAATCGATCCCTTCATCAAAGATTGTGTATACTACTTGTAAGTTTCAAGTCAACATCATTTTGCTTGCTTATATATCTTATTAAGAGTTTTTTTAATAAATAAACGTGATACAGTATTGCTACGAAAGCAAACACGTCTCTTATTATATAGTTTTATGGGTTTTATCATGCTCTAGCTAGTGTGCCATATAGTTAATTAACAAGCAAAAGAAATAATATATTTTTCTACCAGTACGTACTATTTATTCAATAAATAATTCAATGATATGGAAAACGCTACAAAAATATTTCGATAAATTCTTCATTTGAGCACTTTCTTCAAAGTACTCAATCCTTCATCTCATCATGCTTTCGTCTTCGTCGATGGTGGAGCAACCATCACGTGTCAAAAGTTCGGGAATCAACGCCGTGTCCTCCGATGTTTTACGTTCTAACATCCTAACCCGTGTCGACGGTACTTCACTCGCCGCCTTGAGCTGCACTTGCATTAACCTACACTCTTTCTCCTCGGAAGAATCCCTCTGGAAGCAACAATGTTCCCTCACGTGGCCTTCTACGTTAGACGCACGTGTCCAAAGCATCATCTCAACGTTCCCCGCCGGTCACCGGACGTTTTTCTCAGATTCTTTTCCGTTTCTTGAACACAATGGTGTGATGATCAATCTCCCACCGACAGTTGATACGACGGAGTTAGTCTCAGCCGTTGATATATTCTACAAAGGCGAAGTGATTTTCTCAAAGGTTCATGTGACAGAGACTGTCTCCGGTTGGTTCCTCTGCTCTCCTATGCGTGTTGATCTTGTCGAGCCCAAAGAACTGATCTCGACCAGGGTTTCGCTGGTGGAACAATGGGAAGGTGACACGTGGAAAAGTGACTTGGAAAAGAATCTCTCCTTGAGTTGGATACTCATTGACCCGACCCGTAAACGCGCGGCGGATGTATCAACCCGAAGACCCGTCTCGGTGGAACGTCACTGGCTGACCGGAGAAGTCCACGTAAAATTCTCCACGGTCTTCGTCGTGGGCGAGAAGAAGAAGAAGTCGGAGGAAGTCGAGTTCACGGTGGCAGTGGTGCTGGCGGCGTTTAGCCGGAGGGGAGAGGAGAAGGCGGAGGTGCAGATAAGAGAGGTGAGCCTAGTGGCGGAGGACATGGAGGGAAAGAACTTAGGAGGGAAGAGTAGTTTGGTAATCTTAGCATCGGCGATGGGAATGGAACGTCGGAGGTTTAGGGTGGGAGGGGAAGAAGAAGGGAAAGAGAAGTATAAAGAATTCATGGAGAGGAAGACGGGGAAGGCGGATATGAAGTGGCGGCGAGAGAAGGAAACGGCTATGGAGACGGCGGCGTGCTGGATCGCCGTCCTCTTACTTGGTTTCCTTTTGTGTTTTTATTTGTTTATACATAAAAATATTATGGCCATTATGAACAAACTGATGAGATAGTATAATAATGTAACCAACAAAAAACAAATGAGTCCATTAGGGCATCTTTACCGGGGGTTGCTCTCACAATTTCTCTTATAATTGGGGCCCAGAAAACTAATAAAAAATCTTTTTTCGGTCGGTTAGGAAGAGTATCGATTCCAGGGGAAGGAATTTAAGCAACGCAGGAGTAACGCTACGTGGCGTTTTATGAGGCGTAGATACATAAATATAAAAGGGAAAAAAAAATTCCCATTTTTTCTTTCTTTCTTCCCAAATTCTCTCTCTTTTCCATCTAGAGAGAAAAGGCGAATCAATCGCCGTAAAACATCATCTGTCTTTAAGTTCTTGCTTCTGCCAGAGCTTGTGGTTGAGTTGTTTGAGTCATATTTGTTTGATTTGTTGTTTTGCTGGCAACGAGCTTATGTGTGTACCTTTGGGATTTGTTCAGAGGAACTATGTTATCTCCCAAGTGATGTATAAGGGTGAAGATGGGACATCCCATTTGGTGGTCTCTGATTCGAATTCTGTCAGAGCGGCAGTTAACAGAGCGCCCAAGGTGAGTCCAGTTTCTGAATCATGTTTCCTTATTCATGAGTCTCAACTTGTTTTTTCTTTTATAACTCAAACCTTCATTTACATGCTCAGTTTGAGCAGACAGGTCAAGAAAACTCACTGAAGCCGAAGTGAAACAGCTCATGGATGCTGTAAGTTTGCAGTCTTGACTATGATATCTCTCCATTCCACTATCATTATTCCATGAATATTATGAATTAGGATAAGCAATTACAGGTTGCTAACTGCTAAGTCCTCTTGCTGGTTTGTGGTTTGTGGACTATCATATACATACAGTTTGATTTGATTAAAATGTTAAAACCGAATACTTTCGTTTAATGTCTCTCTCTTTGGATTACTTTGATTTGGTTTGTGAACAACTCTCTCAAGTCAATTCCTTTGTTGTTCAGAATTGTTGTTCTCTTCACCCTTACTGTTCTGTTCTGTGGTCTCTGTTTTGGTTGAGTTGTCTTCTTCGTGAGGTTTGGTCGCTATAATAGTTCTCCAAGTTCCTCTCGTGTCGAGAGAGGAGAGGCAATTGCAGCAGCGGGTTTCCTCTTCTCCAAAAAAGAATCGAATACTTTTTGTTTTTCTCTTCTTGCCGACACCAAATTTTCGTTGTGGATGGGACAAGTTCGTGAAAGATCATTCACTAAAGGAGAATGATCTATTGGTCTTCCTGTTATATCTCCAACTAGTACTCTTTTTGTCTTTTGGTTCAGTCTTGTTTTAGTGTTCATCATAACTAAGTCCATATTTAATATTCCAAATTTTGCTTAAGTTTGGAATGTTTAAGTTTGAAAGATCATCATAATGTTTGATATTCTAAAGTTTGTAAAATTTTTTATTTTTATTTTTATTTTATGTAATATAAAAGATTACATAATTGTTTTGTCATTTTAGATAATTAAAGTTTGATAATTAATAAACACAAATTAAAAACTTTTTATTTAAATGCTTGAGCAATCTTCTTTGGGGTTCTCTAGTAATAGGGTTATTTTGTTTAAGTTCTCTTAGGATTGCTTTACTTAATTTAATATTAATTATATAATAAATTAATATGAGAGTAACTATGGAGGGTTACTCCACTAATGATGGTCTTAGACATACATATCAGTTCATTTTCAATGTGTATTTTATATCATTTTACAAACAGTGGAATCACTTTATTCAAAGTGGAATCGTATCGGAATGTACTGAATCCTCCAACCACTGCACTAATACAAATAGGTTAATCTTTTAATATTAGCTATGTAAGGAGTAGGGTTAGCTTATATAGGCTTATAGCTATATGTTATCTTAATGTGACGTCCAAATAATTGCATCTCTTGTCTCATAATTCATTTCATTCTTTATTTTATATACGTTAGGTTATCCCGTCATTATCATGTTGATTAAGCTAAGGATGAAATAGTTATTTTGTAGTGGTACTTTTCAAACTTAGATTTAGGGACGATGGCCAAATTATAATAGTATCCACGCTTCACTTTCATCAAACATTTAAAATGCAAAACAAAGGGAGCCGTGGTTTGACATACAAAAAGGAGAAAATCAAATATTCCACAAAGAAAACAAAGACTGCTCCCGACCGACCTAACATGCATATATATCTAGAGAATGTGATCGGGATGGTGATGAAAACATTGCCATATACAACGATGGTGCCAAAACATTCAATCATATCCACCATGAGGTGGTGGGCTAGTGGTTCTAGCCTTGGTGGAAGAGTTGCCCTGTTGGTCTAGGCCAGGGATCAACTCTCCCCAAGCGCAAGAATTGCTCAGCTTTTATCCCTTTGGCCACATGGGTATGGGCCCATTGCTTACGGCCCATTTGCATAACCGGGGGGGACCCTACCCATGGGACGCCCTTCCCCCAGAGAGATTAGTCTCAGATCCCTCCATAGGTCTGGGGATTTACTCTCTGAGTTAACAAAAAAAAAAAAAAACATTCGATCATATCCTTATTATTTTATTTATAAAATATATAAAATTTACAAATTAAATATATAATAGTTTTGTTTTGTTAATAGAACTTAAACGGTGAGTTGGAGCATGATATATGGGTATTAATGACAATGATGGAGGATGGCTGGATGGGGGGAACACCGTCAACCGGAGCTGTGTTTTTTTTGACAGTAGTCATCTCTTCTGTACAAGAGAATTAATCAACTCAAAACCTTGTTTTACTTCAATGACACTAGACTACTAGAGACTAGGGAGTGACTAGAGATGCCATAAATATTATATGGATACTTTTATTTTTGTGGTAATAGTTAGATCAATTTTTTAATTACCTACTTGAGACTTGAGACTTGAGAGTGTAGGCCAGGCCGTTTTAAGGGGTAAGCAAATTCAAGAACTTATAATTGCGTACCAGTGTTTTCTTTTGTGGTTTTGCGAAAGCTCTTTCTATAGATTGAGACGGACTGGTGTAGATGGTAAGGACATGATTGAACCATTAGTGGAACTGGAAAATGCAAGGAGATAAGGAGGTGGACCACTAGCTATATACAGTTCAAAAAATTCCCAAAAAAATCCAAAAAAAAACGTCTAACTTATTTTTATTTGGATGTTTAATATTTAATATTTTTTTGGTTGAAATACAAATACCTAAAATTTTAAATTGATGCCAAATAAAACTTTATCTTTAAATCATTGGTAAATTTCAACCTGAGACTTTAATAGTTACGGAATTATTAATAAGCGTTAAATTTCAATCACACCTAGTTACTGTAATTAGATATATAGAACTTATTTACATAATTATTTAAATATGTGGACTTAGTTTAGTGGTAATGTCTTGACTTTTTAACCGACTATACTCGTGTTCGAATCCTTTTTTAACCGACTTTTGGCCGTGTCCGCTTCTCTGCCCAAGTCTGGATCTGAGAGCTCCTCAAAGAGATTCCGGAGAACCTTTCTCTCCCAATCCGTTGCCCACCTTCTTCTGGCAAAGCCCTCAACCGCTTCAAACCTCCGGCTTCAGTCTTTTGGTCTAGCGGAGCTTCCCCCTCCCAAATTCTCCATCAATATCATCTCCGCCTCTCTTGCCATCCCGAAGAACCAGGAGAACTTGATGGTGTCAAATGGTGCGTTCGTTGCTGTTCCTTCCGACAATCGCCACTGAGATACAATTCTTCTCGGCTTCTTCCGCTTTTTCACCCAATAGAGTATCAGATACTTCTCAGGTTCTTCTGTGCCTGCCTGGGATACTTCTCTGACATATTCACTTGGCATTCAGTCTAGAACCACTGTTGTTGGTTCAGACCCCGTCGTCTCTGTTGGTTGCCTCCTGCCTAGAGCCATTGGTGATGGCTTGCAGTTCATTTTAGCTGTTCGTTTTCAGCCACCATTCCCTTCCGTGTTGTTATGGCTGTTGGGTCATTCCATTGCGGTTGCTCTTTTAACCCTTTTAGGTGAAGGATGTCCCATTGAGGCTGCGCCTTATGGTATTTTTAACGGTTCAATAATTTGGTGCTTTGTCTCCATTGCGATTACGACCGATTTTATGATTGTTTCCCCTGCCCGTGCCCGTGTGGCAGCACCAAGCTCAAAATCTTATCACAAAATAACCCGTTTTAATTAAAAAGCCATGTTAAAGAAAAAAGAGTATAGTAACACTCCCCTCAAAAAAGATATATCTTATTTATTCACAGATCTCGTAAATGATGCATTTTGATACTTTGAATATATTTCTTAAATGTTATGGTAGAAAATGCCTTTGTAAATAGATATGCTGCATTGTCGGTTGAACAGATGTATT
Source organism: Camelina hispida (assembly GCA_023657505.1). Taxonomy (NCBI): domain Eukaryota; kingdom Viridiplantae; phylum Streptophyta; class Magnoliopsida; order Brassicales; family Brassicaceae; genus Camelina; species Camelina hispida. The sequence continues at coordinate 16,180,639 of CP094632.1, read as the reverse complement.
AGATATCAACTTCATTGTTTTTCGAGCTCTTAGCAAGTTCATGGATCTAGTCTTCTTACAACTTTATTTTTTCATAACCAAGTTTGATATTTTATTTCGTTTGTCCATATTTAAAAATTGTTACTGTTATAATTTAAATAATGTGTTTAGGTTTATTAATTACTAGAGGTCATTCCGTGCTACGCACGGATTTATTTTTACTTTTATTTTACAATCAAATTCCATATATTAAATTATTGAAAAAATCTTTTTTCTCTCTTCAAAAGAAAGTTACCCACAAGCTTAAGTGAGAAAAATAGAAACGTCTTGTTCTTGAAAATTTCCATTGGTACATACATTATCTTTAAGAGATATGTCTAATACTAAATTTAACAAATCAATTTTTAAAAAACTAAAATCATTCAATTCTGATGAAAAGATCGGTTAATTGTCGATATTTGACATCATCATCACAAAGAGATTTTAACAATCCATAGAATAAATAATAATTTATCCATACCCAACCCCAACCGACACTCCATTACTAAAAACAAACCTTGATGTATAATTTAAAAGATTAAAATATCTCTCTATTTTACAATTAGAATGTGTTGTTTTGGGATGCTACCAATTTGTAATACATATACGGTAAAATTTGAAATTTGTAATGTCTTTTTTTTATGTGGCTTGTATTTGTCTTTGCTTTGCAGATAAAACGACAAGTGATTTTACTGCTGATTTCTCCCAACATCAGAAGTTGTTTTACTTTTGTTGTTGTATTTCCTGTCAACAATAGACCAGTAATGTTAAAACCCCAATCAATGCCTTTATCCCTTGCAAATCTTGGAGAGATTTCAACCTCAGTTTTAAGCTTTGGTTTACATCATCAGTAATTATCTGTTAAAAAAACAAAGGAAAAAATGTAAAATTGAAAATGTTAAAATTCAAGCGTAAATGGTTTATGATTCCTTGTTGAAAATTTTCCACATGTGTGTCTCAAGTAAGGGTAAGTGGTGTTGATCGTCTTTGATAGATGTGACAGACTGACAGTGAAACGCTGGTACATAGAGTCGTGAAATTGTATGTAGACTCTTTGACATTGGAATAGAATGTCTTCCCTATTAAGTCTTTGATGAGCTAAGCCACCTCGTTGTCCATATCATCTAAGTTGGCCTAAGAATAAAAAAGTGACTTGGGTTGGCAATTTTAGTTTGAATAGTACCTTGGAATAGTTAGTACACAAAATAAAATAAAAAACATATGAAAAGAACTATGAAACAACGGATTGCCACACTCCGGACTCATTGAAAACAACACACCGGAGTATTCCCACAGCTTCAGATGGAGAGAAAGTGTGACGTGTCAAGGTCAAACCAGAGTTTTTCATTTTCAAATTACTGTTAGTGTATGAAATGTAGTGCCACCTATTGCGCAATACACAACTTCAACTACTTTTGCTTTACACCAAAAACAAATGTTCCTTAAAAATATCAAGACGATGTTTTAAGTAATAGTAGTAAAAATAAAATATAAATTGGTCATATTACCTGGCCTCCATCCTTGTTGTTTGACGTAAGTCTCTATTTGTTCAATCATGTACAAATCATTTGGGTCTTAATAAGTTTTGCCAAACTAAAATTGACGGGACATTACTTGCCTTGAAATAGTTACTGGGGAAAATATTAAAGACTATAAGATTGTTGTTCATTCTAAAAGATTATTGGTACGAATATTGGGAAAAACTGATGTGAAAAGTAAGACAAAAATTTGATTTAACTGGAAGCAATATATATTACATGTTGGAGAATGGGGAAAAAATTAATACAGAATTAACCAGATGTATATGAAATATAATATCTTTTGCGGAATTGTTAGAGTTCAAAAAACATTGGGTTGACGATGTTACATTCAAATATAAATAGTCTGCCCAGAGTGTAAGAAGTTTGGCATGTGTTTCAATGGCAAGTTTTTCCCAAAGAGAGACACTGCTTTCCCCGAATCAACAGATCTTCGAACTTAGATAGGCAAGTTGCATATCTGAAAGCAAGTAAAAAGTTAGTTAGAGAGGAAGTTTTTAATATACAGTAGGTGAGATAGGTGTGGTGTGGATTAGGTAGTTGATTTACATTTTCGTCTAGAAAGAGACATTTAAAGCTGAGTAAGAGATTTGTTTTTTTCTAAAGTATGGAGCTTCCCAAAAACAATCATATTTTACCGGTGGTCATCGTTAGAGAATAACTCTAGAGTAGAGTAGAGAGCAATTTTTTTAGGTTATAACATTTTTAAAAGTGTAGTTAGTGTGTAGGGGTGGGGATGTTGATTCCCAGTAGAATGAGGGAGAGAGATTATAATAATAATAAAATAATTAGAAATTGAATTTTATTGGATTATAATTTTATGGAAAACAGATTACTAATATTTAATTGGAAATAAAAAAGAAAGCAATTATCAAATGACTTAATTTACTTTGATGGCAAGACGTTACGTTTTCAAAAGCAGAATGCAAAACTAAAACTAAATTCGAGCTTCAATTTAAATACAGTATGGGAGGAAGAAAAACACAGGGACTGTATGTTCAGATCCCATTTGTTTGTTTGTTAAGACAAAATTTTTAATTACCAAAGGATTAAGTTGACAATTGTGGCCATATTTAATTAGCAATGGATAAGTGTCAACTATATAAAGTGCCAGATGTCATCGCCTCAAACAAAGTTTAGAAGAAACCTTCTCTTATTAACCAGATGTATATGAAATATAATATCTTTTGCGGAATTGTTAGAGTTCAAAAAACATTGGGTTGACGATGTTACATTCAAATATAAATAGTCTGCCCAGAGTGTAGAGTAGAGAGCAATTTTTTTAGGTTATAACATTTTTAAAAGTGTAGTTAGTGTGTGGGGGTGGGGGTGTTGATTCCCAGTAGATCGAGGAGAGAGATTATAATAATAATAAAATAATTAGAAATTGAATTTTATTGGATTATAATTTTATGGAAAACAGATTACTAATATTTAATTGGAAATAAATAAGAAAGCAATTATCAAATGACTTAATTTACTTTGATGGCAAGACGTTACGTTTTCAAAAGCAGAATGCAAAACTAAAACTAAATTCGAGCTTCAATTTAAATACAGTATGGGAGGAAGAAAAACACAGGGACTGTATGTTCAGATCCCATTTGTTTGTTTGTTAAGACAAAATTTTTAATTACCAAAGGATTAAGTTGACAATTGTGGCCATATTTAATTAGCAATGGATAAGTGTCAACTATATAAAGTGCCAGATGTCATCGCCTCAAACAAAGTTTAGAAGAAACCTTCTCTTATTAACCAGATGTATATGAAATATAATATCTTTTGCGGAATTGTTAGAGTTCAAAAAACATTGGGTTGACGATGTTACATTCAAATATAAATAGTCTGCCCAGAGTGTAGAGTAGAGAGCAATTTTTTTAGGTTATAACATTTTTAAAAGTGTAGTTAGTGTGTGGGGGTGGGGGTGTTGATTCCCAGTAGATCGAGGGAGAGAGATTATAATAATAATAAAATAATTAGAAATTGAATTTTATTGGATTATAATTTTATGGAAAACAGATTACTAATATTTAATTGGAAATAAATAAGAAAGCAATTATCAAATGACTTAATTTACTTTGATGGCAAGACGTTACGTTTTCAAAAGCAGAATGCAAAACTAAAACTAAATTCGAGCTTCAATTTAAATACAGTATGGGAGGAAGAAAAACACAGGGACTGTATGTTCAGATCCCATTTGTTTGTTTGTTAAGACAAAATTTTTAATTACCAAAGGATTAAGTTGACAATTGTGGCCATATTTAATTAGCAATGGATAAGTGTCAACTATATAAAGTGCCAGATGTCATCGCCTCAAACAAAGTTTAGAAGAAACCTTCTCTTATTAACCAGATGTATATGAAATATAATATCTTTTGCGGAATTGTTAGAGTTCAAAAAACATTGGGTTGACGATGTTACATTCAAATATAAATAGTCTGCCCAGAGTGTAGAGTAGAGAGCAATTTTTTTAGGTTATAACATTTTTAAAAGTGTAGTTAGTGTGTGGGGGTGGGGGTGTTGATTCCCAGTAGATCGAGGAGAGAGATTATAATAATAATAAAATAATTAGAAATTGAATTTTATTGGATTATAATTTTATGGAAAACAGATTACTAATATTTAATTGGAAATAAATAAGAAAGCAATTATCAAATGACTTAATTTACTTTGATGGCAAGACGTTACGTTTTCAAAAGCAGAATGCAAAACTAAAACTAAATTCGAGCTTCAATTTAAATACAGTATGGGAGGAAGAAAAACACAGGGACTGTATGTTCAGATCCCATTTGTTTGTTTGTTAAGACAAAAATTTTAATTACCAAAGGATTAAGTTGACAATTGTGGCCATATTTAATTAGCAATGGATAAGTGTCAACTATATAAAGTGCCAGATGTCATCGCCTCAAACAAAGTTTAGAAGAAACCTTCTCTTATTAACCAGATGTATATGAAATATAATATCTTTTGCGGAATTGTTAGAGTTCAAAAAACATTGGGTTGACGATGTTACATTCAAATATAAATAGTCTGCCCAGAGTGTAGAGTAGAGAGCAATTTTTTTAGGTTATAAATTTTTAAAAGTGTAGTTAGTGTGTGGGGGTGGGGGTGTTGATTCCCAGTAGATCGAGGGAGAGAGATTATAATAATAATAAAATAATTAGAAATTGAATTTTATTGGATTATAATTTTATGGAAAACAGATTACTAATATTTAATTGGAAATAAATAAGAAAGCAATTATCAAATGACTTAATTTACTTTGATGGCAAGACGTTACGTTTTCAAAAGCAGAATGCAAAACTAAAACTAAATTCGAGCTTCAATTTAAATACAGTATGGGAGGAAGAAAAACACAGGGACTGTATGTTCAGATCCCATTTGTTTGTTTGTTAAGACAAAAATTTTAATTACCAAAGGATTAAGTTGACAATTGTGGCCATATTTAATTAGCAATGGATAAGTGTCAACTATATAAAGTGCCAGATGTCATCGCCTCAAACAAAGTTTAGAAGAAACATTCTCTTATTAACCAGATGTATATGAAATATAATATCTTTTGCGGAATTGTTAGAGTTCAAAAAACATTGGGTTGACGATGTTACATTCAAATATAAATAGTCTGCCCAGAGTGTAAGAAGTTTGGCATGTGTTTCAATGGCAAGTTTTTCCCAAAGAGAGACACTGCTTTCCCCGAATCAACAGATCTTCGAACTTAGATAGGTAAGTTGCATATCTGAAAGCAAGTAAAAGGTTAGTTAGAGAGGAAGTTTTTAATATACAGTAGGTGAGATAGGTGTGGTGTGGATTAGGTAGTTGATTTACATTTTCGTCTAGAAAGAGACATTTAAAGCTGAGTAAGAGATTTGTTTTTTTCTAAAGTATGGAGCTTCCCAAAAACAATCATATTTTACCGGTGGTCATCGTTAGAGATTAACTCTAGAGTAGAGTAGAGAGCAATTTTTTTAGGTTATAACATTTTTAAAAGTGTAGTTAGTGTGTGGGGGTGGGGGTGTTGATTCCCAGTAGATTGAGGGAGAGAGATTATAATAATAATAAAATAATTAGAAATTGAATTCTATTGAATTATAATTTTATGGAAAACAGATTACTAATATTTAATTGGAAATAAATAAGAAAGCAATTATCAAATGACTTAATTTACTTTGATGGCAAGACGTTACGTTTTCAAAAGCAGAATGCAAAACTAAAACTAAATTCGAGCTTCAATTTAAATACAGTATGGGAGGAAGAAAAACACAGGGACTGTATGTTCAGATCCCATTTGTTTGTTTGTTAAGACAAAATTTTTAATTAGCAATGGATAAGTTGACCCATTAAGTTGACAATTAAGTTGACAATTGTGACCATCTTTAATTAGCAATGGATAAGTGTCAACTATATAAAGTGTCAGATGTCATCGCCTCAAACAAAATTTAGAAGAAACCTTATCTTATTATATAAGATTTTATGTATCTTTAATTTAGTTAATTTAATTTTTATTCATTTAAAGTATAAATATTTACACATATTTATGTTTCTTATAAACCTCTCGGGAATCGGATAAGCTCTCCGAAATTCATAGATGGTATGATTTCGACTGGAAATGTCCAACCAATTTATTTATTTTTTTGTCAGAAGTGCTTATATTGATTCGTTCGACCATATAAAATTATGGGATCAACAAAAGATTTTAAACCGATGTATGGTAATGGTAGTCTAAAAACGCCTTTTTCCTACCGTTTACCAATTTGGCAGTGCATAATTTCCATTTTTAATATCTTGTAGGGGCTATATATACTACTAATAACACTAAAATTTCGTAGAAAATAGTAAAACTGATTTCAACTTGCAATTAGATGGCACAATATATTATTGCATATGGTATCACACACCATAACTCATACCATATACAATTGATTCTCTTACAATATTGAACAAAACGATAAACAAACTTTAATATGTACTTAACTAATGGAGAGGATAAGCTGACGAATTAGATATATGGATTATATAATTTATATTTTTGAGTCATACTCCGCTTTTTCAATCTTTGACACGATGTAACTGAATTTTTCATGTACGTTGGTAGAACTGGCAAGCCATAAACACAAACCATCACCTTCAAGCACAATGTGAAGCATAGACTGTTTGGAGTTTGGACAATATAATACGATTGCCTTTTTTTTGTGGTCACCGATAATAATACGATTGCCATGAGGACGAAAAGATCAATTCCGGCCCAAAATGAAAAGTGTTAGGCTTACATTAAAAGTAGGGGCTTTATCATATAGTGTATTTTTTATATAAAGGACATACGAATTATTCAACTCATAGCTAAAATGATTTTAAATTTGAAAATCTTTAATTTAATATGAAGAACATAGGAATTATTCAACTCATAGCTAAAATGATTTTAAATTCGAAACTCTTTAATTTTGAAATGGTTTGAAGTCATAGATATTTCAGATAAACAATAACTTTGTACCTAATCTACCACTATTATGTAAGGAATTATAAATATCAATCACACCAGTGTCAAATGATTTTGGATCAAAATCAAACCATGGACAGACTCATATTGTTGAAATGGTCTACGCAGTGTGAATTATACAAGCAAGATGTGGCACCTAGTAGTTAATAATGAGAAGGATACTTGCATGTCTTGCCTAACTCAATAATTCTGGTCCTATATGTTAATTTGAATATTTCCTGGTTTTGGTTAGCCATCATTGTCCTGCTATATAACGACAATTTAAGTAATTTTGTAGTGACTTTTCAAACTCACATTTAGGACGCAGACGGCCAATTCGAATGATTTAGACTTACTTTTGTTTTGGTTAGAGCATGTGCATTGGTTGGGACAAATATTTGGTCCCTTGAATAAATTAATGTTATTTTCAGAGTTTCTTAATTTTGGAATGAGCATTGGTGTCCCTCACAATTGGTCCCCTGTAAAAAAATAATATTATTTTTTAAAATATTTAAATTAATAAGTAAAATCATAGTAAAGTTTAAATTCAAAAAAAACATATAACATTAACATTAATAATATAAGAAAATTACAAAGTTACAAAAACTTGGAAAAAAACAAAACATACAATTAAAACATGAAAAATAAAAACATAAACCGTAAAAACATGAAAAGTAAAAACAAACATTTTATTCTTAGCATAGAATTTTTGTTAATCTTCATTATATGGAAAATGTCCAAAGTTTGTCCAAATATGCTCAATCAAATCTTTTTTTAACTGGTTATGAACTTGTTTATCCCGCATATGATATGACTGTCGTACAACAAAGGAGAAACATAATTAGGACCAAGAGGCAAATATGATCGGAGTAAAGTGTTTCTGTTAAATCTAAATCCTACACAGAACCTCATCATATATGGGAGATTTATACACTACACACCATATCATGGAATTACTTATAAAACCAAGTGTTAGCATGAAAATGATTGTATATCAGTTGGAAACCAATTATGAATTTTTTTGTATATAACAAATGAAAATGATTGTTATTATGTAACTCTTGCGGAGCTTGTTACTTCCATCAATTTATCTATGCATAATATACAATCACAGTTTCGTCACTTTGTAGGAAGTCTAACCTTTGACAATTCATGCACAACTGTGAGTGTTCAATTCGTGTGGGTTCACAAGATGTGTTTCTGTACAGAACTACAGATATACAAAAATGTAGAAAAATCAAATGTCTGGACCGATGGATGTATTGTACTTTCAATGTCTCGCAACGAATGATTCGATTAGTGGGTTCACCATCTCCGGTTTCTCGTCCTGCAAATTTCACAGAAACATAATAATAAGAAGAAAACATAGGTAGGTTACTTGCTGCCTTTCCATCTTAAGAGGGAAGCAGAGAGAGATACCTGAGGACAGTGGCCAGCTTCAGGAAGAACAACGAAATCTTCAACAGCGTCAAAGTTGCTATATGCTCGTCCAAGTTCAATTGGCTCCCATGGAATGATTTGATGAAAGGTCTTCCAATCAATGGTTGTTTCTTGATATGAAGCATGCGGAGAGATATGTTAATAAGCATAAGCCCTCGGCATATCTCTGGCTTACTTACTGCTGCCTGAAGACCAACAAGTCCTAATTGAAAACCCTATGTGTTTTCCCAAGAATAGGTGTGTTCTTCCTCCAATGATCACTGATAACAGAACAAACGAACACGTGAGGAAAAATGCTAAACTATAATTCTCAATTCCCTGACTAAGAATCCAAAACCTCAGTTATATAAAATGCCTTTCAAGACTTGAAAAATCAATCATATGTTAAAGATACCTATCAGCAAATTAAGATTGTGGTAATGAGTAAGACCTGTTAGCACCGAAACCATGAACTAAGACCAAGGCAGGGCCACTTGTTCCAGCACACTGATATCTTATCGAGTAACCTTTCCACTTCCATGTCCTAGAAATGGAAATTTTAATCAGAAAGATCAGTCCAATTAGTCAGATACAGGTTTATGCAGCAAAGACAACAGAGGGGGAAGGTGATTTTACAAGGTTTGAACTTGTAGCTCGTCAGAGGAAGCTTCGTCCGTGACCGAAGAACATGAGACGAACCCAATTCCTCTTGGACTTGAAGATCTTACGATACTCGTCAAATTCGATTGTCGGAGGAAATGGGTATCGGTGAAACTGATAAAAGAAGAGTTTCTGTCACGGAACAGCGACGGTGATTTGAAGTTGGTAAGTGGTAGAGCTGCAAAAGTACTAGTCTTCGCCATTAATTTTACGGCGAGGTTTCGTACTGAGTTGAGAGAGGAGAGTCGGAGACAAAAAAAATAAACTCGAACCATTGAATTTTTCCGTCTCACCCTACAAAAACAACAACAACGACCCACACGTTGCCACGTGTTCAGAGGGACGATGCAAATTACGTCCCAATTGTAGGAACGGTTCTACAATATTAATTTGGTTTTGATTTAAATCAAACCTTTTATTAGCGTGGGACGGGTGAAAAATCAACCGATGCACATGCTCTTAGCCATCATTATCCTATATCTGATTGAGCTAACGACACTTCGAGTACTTTTCAAACTCGAATTTAGACTTGACGGCCAAATTGAATGGTATTTAGTCTTGAGACTTTATATCTTTGAGTTTCCATGTTTTTTTGTCACTATATACGTTAGCAAGTTAACATTACATGAAAAGATCAGTGTTTGACATACAGAGGAAAAATAAAGACCATAACTGAAATCAAAGCCTTATTGTTTTTATTAAAAAACATAGATCTTTATAGCATTTTCAATAAGTTCTGTTACATGGTTGAAGAGAAAGATAAACAAACTTCACACATAAAAAAAAAAAAAAAAAAATAGAAAAAGATAAACAAACTTTAACATAAACGTTAAAAATCGACAGACCATTTCGAAAGCATGACTCCATCATATATATAACTGACATTATTAACTCCAATAGACGAATTACAAATCTCAACTATTTGTTTGAGTCTTCTTCTGCTTTCTCCGCCTTCGTCATGAATGTAACCGGTTTCTTTGGGTGCTCATTGACGGTCAAGTTAAACACATCCGGTTTTGCATAATGGCCGACCACATCGAAGTATAATTTGGCTCTTGCTATATCTCCAAGATCTGGATGAGGAACGTCATCAATACGATTAGCTCAAAAAGTTTATATTAGTTTCTAGATATAGCTTAAGATCAATATCAACGATAAATGTATATACCAAGATCTGCTGTGAGGAGACCCTCTGATTCATAGTTTGGTCCAGCGAGAACCTGTCCCAATGGTGAAATAATGACACTTCCACCTCCGGAGACAGTAGGATCAGGATGTTTCTCGTCTACTACGTCATTAAACAAGTAATCAGGATGCTCAGGGAAATCTCCGCGCTTGCAGAACTGATGCGCTGACAACACGAAACATCCACCTTCGACGGCAATGTGAATCATCGACGCTTGCCATTCCAACGAATAATCAGCAGTAGGTGCACAATAAATCTCAATCCCTGCGCGTCAAACATCGAAAATTGTTAGGAATCTTACATTAAAAGCTATGAGAGACTCAATATGTGTCATCAACTCGATAAATATAACTTTAGGGAAAGAAAAAAAAAAACTCAAAATGTGTCACATTATAGTAAAAGCTGACCTTTGGCGTACAATGCAGTTCTGTAGAGGGGCATCCTATTTTCCCAGCAAATAGCAGCTCCGAGTTTGCCAATAGGAGTGTCGTAAACGGGGATGGTTGATCCATCCCCTTGACCCCAGATGCAACGTTCTAAAGATGTGGGCATGACTTTACGGTGCTTACCCATGAAGCGACCTTCAGGACTAAAGAAAAGGGCTGTGCAATAGAGTGTATACCCATCCTTCTCTATCGCCCCCATTACCAAGTGCACATTATGTTTCCCGGCCGACTTAGCCAATATTTCTACTTCAGGGCCTAGATTCATCACAAGAATCAAAAAGAATGTTAATTCAAGAAATAGTCATTTGTGAGAGTGCAATAAAACTAGAGCTATACCACTCAATAATGCGCCAGTTATAATTAATATCCACTCTAAGAGTGACAAAAACAGAGAAGTCGAAGACTCCAACCATAGCCAACAACATATATAATTTTGCCAAAAGAAAACATTAAAACCGTACAATTTTGTAACAACGTAACCTTAAAAAATATCATATTAAAAATTTGTTGACAAAACAAAAATTAATTAGATAATTATAACTGAGTATCTATCACATGCTGCCAAAAAGAAAAAAGATCAAGTAACAGAGACCATACAGATCCGATCTTCAAGGATCCTGAAATAATATTTGTATATTCGAATTCTTGGACCCGAAAAGATTGGATCCTTTGGTGGTGTGTTGTATTTATTTGGTGTTCTTGATACTCGGATAAGCACAAAATAATTGAGCACTTTTTGTTGGGAGTTATTGATTGTAAAATAAAAAAATGTATAAAAAACTCATTTTAGAGATAAAGACAAGATAAGAAAATGAAACAAAGAATAGTCAACGAAGAGTTCATAAGATAGAAGTCATACCAGGAACTTGAATAGCAGAAGCATGGTACTTGCGGAACTCATCACGGCCATCTACGTTGTGCACTCCAACCGCTAAACCAAACCTAAACCCTCGAGGATAGCCTCCGATAAAAGCTTCCGGGAACAATACTAGCTTGGCTCCCTTGCTCGCCGCCTCGGAAATATACTTCTCCGCCTTGTCTACAAATTTCAAGTATATAACGTTTTATGTCCCTATATTTAGTCGGGTTCGTCTGGATATACCCGAAGCCACACAAAAAAAAAAAAAAAAATAGGGAAGGAACTAATTAAATGGTTAGTTACCTAGAGTGGCGGGGGTATCGTTATAGACGGTGGAGGATTGGACGATGGTAGCTCGGACGGTGGAGGATGGGGCAACGCCGTCAACGGGAGTTGTGTTTTTGACCGTGGAGGATGGGACAACGCCATCAACCGAAGTTGGGTTGTTGACTATTTCTTCTGTGCTAGACATATTAACTTTTGTATTGGTGTTTAACTTTTGTATTGGTGTTTACGATTTGATGACATTGAGAGAGACTTGTGGGACAAATATATAGACCTTTTGGTTTCCTATTTTGTCAATTTTAAATTCCTACTTGAGATGGTAACGACGTTCGAACTTTGAATACGTGGTGGAAGTTTAAAGATGTAGGCCACTGTTTACGTGTTCTTTTCCTTACCAATGGTTAATATGTAAAAAGAAGAGACGTAATTGAGATCCTCCGCTTGATATCAATGATATGTTATAAAACTATACCCCCTTTGTTTTCAATTAAAATTTGATTACAAATATTTCATTAAGCAATAATAGTTGACAATTTTTTTATATTTTTAAACCAAAAGAGAGAGTATTCAATTTTTAAAGTTTATAATTTATTATCATTAACTAACTAATAAAAATACATAGAAATTATGTTTTTTTCGTTTTTCTTTTAAAGCATAATTCTCCCTTGTTTTATACTGTAAAACTTATAAATTTCTTCTTTTTATTAAGTCATATCACTTACCATCCTATATAATTTTTTCTTCTCTTTAAAGTCTTGCCATGCTATTTAATAAGCATAATAGTAAGTAATATTTTGTTTTCTTCCTATAATTTTCTCGTCACCTTAGCTATCATTTTATATATTGAAGTATCGCCACCCCATGCTATCTAATAAGTTGTTATATTTTCTTTGGTGGGTCTGTATTTTCAATACTACAAGATTTCAGATTGAATTTGTGAAAGTCAAAAGTTTTGTAGTTTTTTTCACTTTAACACATGTAAATAATACGAAAGGACTACAAATAATTCTGTTTTTTTTTCTTAATTTCTCACAAGTCATAACAAAGGAACTTTTAGCAATCAGGAAGCTCTGATGCCGAATTTATAGGGAGCTGTAAAACAATTAACAAAATAATAGGAACAAATAAGTTTTTTGTTCGAGGCAGTCTAAAAGATATGAAACATTATAATATGTACTAGTTTACTAAAGGAATTTGAAACAGAAAAAAAGTAACACACTGTCAACCATCTAGATGCCTTAAAACAAAAGAGAAAAATGAATCTGAAACACTATAATATACTAGCTTACAAAGAATCTGGACACAATACAAGCTAAATACATTGACCTTTATGTATACATATAAATAGGATTTCTAGGAAGAGCTCTAATTATGTTCTCATCTTTGTAAGGTGTTAAAAAAAAAAAAAATCCAAGGTTCATCGCAACTTCTGTTACTTTAACATAAATTCGGTTTACAGGTTGAAGAGACAAATTTAACATATTTTAAAATAAGTGAAAACAATTCTGAGGGTTTGTGATTCTATTTTTTTTACAATAAATTGTTAAGTAGGTAATTCAGCCACGTATATCCCTCATAAACAATTTGTATTCTTTTATAAGTTCTTCTTGTTATATATTTAACTATGTTTGTATTCGTTGACCAAAAGAAAAACTATGTTTGTGTTGTTTTCACATTAGAATATATAAACGATGAATCCAAATATTGGGGGGTTTTAGATTTATCATGGTTTGGTTTCGTTCTTTATGTTTATTCTTAAGGGTCCGAATGGTGACCGCGGTTTTGGTTGTGCGGGGAAAGCGGTTTTGGAGTGCGGTACGGTTCAACTGCGGTACGTGCGGTTTGCGGGACAAGTGCGGTTTATATAAAATAAGTGGTACAGAATGATATTTGATAGGTGAAAAAACTATTTGCGGTTCAGTATTAGTTGTGTGAATGGTAAAAAAAGGAAAAGCGGTGCGGATTACATATATTATAATAAATAAATTTATTAATAATTAGTATGTTTGTATATTATTTTATGTTATAAATTAATAATAAAGATAATTGTATTTATAAACCTTAAATACTATGGTTAATCAAAAAGTAAATTTTTTTTTTTTGACATATTGATAAAAAGTTCAACTATATAAAGATACAATTTTTTAAAAAAAATTATCGATTATTTTGATTTTCCCATAACATAATTGCAATAGTATCTCTTATTTGCATCATAGCTTCTCCATCTGCTATCTCTGTTGCATCTATGTCACACATTATACTTGTCTTTGTTCTACACATTCCGAAAATACAATGTCACATATTATACTTGTTTTTGCTCAAAAATACTTTTTGGAAAGTTTTTGCATTTAATGCATTGAGTCCATTGACTTTAATATTAGTTACCAAAAATTTCAAAATTAATAATAGGTAAGATTTTAAAAATAAAAAAATCTGTCTACCTCATTTAAACATAAATATATGATTCTCTTTCATTTTTATTTGAATTTATATTTAAATTATCTTGAACTATTCTATAATACATTTAGTTAATAAAAATTGTGCTTTTTTCTTGCATATGATGTAATAAAAAAATTTTAAAACAGACATATATTACTCAATAGATGAATAAAAAAAAATACCGGTACAATATCTCACATCGCCTAAAAAATTGGGTAATAGTTTAGAGTCATACTATAAAAGAGACCAAAATGATTCAGAATACAAATGAGTAGAAAAATTAATTTATCAGGTATTCAAACTTAAAAAACTTTAATTTGGTTTATTCCGGTTCTTTCTTTTAAAGATTTTTAAAAAGTTAAATATTATAAATATTTATATTAAATATTATAAATATTTATATTAAATATTATAAATATTTATATTTTTAGAAAGTTAAACTTTATTAAATATTAATAATATTTAAAAGTTTATGAATTTTCAAATCTAAAGTTTAAATATTATAAATATTTCAACTTTTTAAAAAATTAGAAGACTTTTAAAATATTAATAATATATTTAAACTTTTAGGAAACTTATAATATGAGAAATACTCAACCGTTTTAAGAATTCTAAGTATTATAAATATTTAAACTTTCAAAGAAGCGTCAATCTTATAAAATGTAAATGGTTACAATCTTAATAAATAACATATCAACTCTAATATTTATAATACAAAACAATAAATATTAAAAATTAAGATGATATAGTGTGAGTTTAAATATGTCGTAACGGTATATAGCGGGACAGGTTTCATTAATTTGGTGTTACATGGGTAAAACATTATTTCATTATTTTGTTAACATTATTGATATCAGAAAATAGACATATCTAATTAAATTGATTAAATAAATATTATGTAAAAAATAAATTATATTACGGTATTATATGGTTTAAACTATAAAATTAACAATTATTATACAATTATTTAACCAGTAAATACAACTTATAATTTAAATGTTTTAATTATAAATAATTTGTCTCGCGGTGTACCGCGGGTCCTAATCTAGTTCCTCAGTACAATTTCATACGTAATAAATGTGTGATGAGTTTAAAAGGCAAGTAGAAAGAGTTTTACTCGATTCATCACTTTTTTTTTTTTTTTTTTTTTCCTTTAAAATGCATTTTTTATAGATATGGCCCAAAACTTTTGGGATCGATGACCTGATTAGAAGCTTGAAACCTACAACATATATCACAATAAATCCCTTTAAAGTTGGAACACATGCATGATGCATCAAACCACAAGTGCAGACATAAAAGATTGTTTGAGGACGGATTCGTTGTTGCACGTGACATCAAATAAATGCGACAACGAATGATGTCTTTTTGTTTTGTTTTGTTACGTTCAGAGTCTCCTTCATATGAAATTAATGTTTGTCAAATTATTAATTAAGTAGCACAAAGAATAGACGATATGAAATGCTCTAGCGAATCAAAGAATGCTCTTCTTCTTCTCCTTCTTCTTTTTAGTCGTCAAGTCAGTAAAAGAATAAAATTGTAATTGCTGAACATCATTGCCTCCGGACAACACCACCACATTGTTGGTGCGGGAATTAGCACCCCCAACATACCGATCTAGACCCGTTAAAGAACCGGCTATCTAAACCGGGAACTCGGCCTAGGTTTGGACTTCATCCCTGAAGGCCCATTAACATTGAAAAGCCCGTGGACGAGGTGACGAATCGGCACTTCAACTCGCCCTGCGGCTGACCTAGCAAGAAAGGAAGGACTTTCCTTATTAGTTCGCCTGTAGTTAGGAAAGTCAATATATTCAGTATATTTGAATATATTCAGTAGATCTTTGAATACCTATAAATAGAGGACAATCCTCTCATTGTAAGATCATCCAATCATTAATACAAAACCCTAAATTCCTCTTTGTTCTTGAGCAAAACCTAACTTGTTCCTCAAGAGATTTCATTTCTTCTTTTCTTGCTTACTTTGATCTAAATCCTTCAAAAGATTGTTATTCAATTTGTTTCTCTTCTTTTGTCACCGGATATGAGCATGATATTAACAGGACATGGAGCATGCCTTCTCCAGCAATATTGACGACACAAGAAAAAAAAAATGATGTCCAAAATAATTGCATATATCCTTGTCACGTAAACTAATGATAATCATAATCCTATATGTGGTTTTAATTCTCTGGTTTTGGATAGCCATCATTATCCTATTTGATTGGTGTAGCAATTAAGTAATTTGTAATGACTTTTCAAACTCACATCTAGACTTGACGGCCAAATTAAATATCAATTTGTCTTGACTTTATATTTTTTCAGCTTCAATGTTTCTTTGTGACTCTATACACTGTTAACTTATCAAAAGATCTGTGTTCGACTTGACATACAAAGGAAAAATAAAGAACATAACTGAAACCAAAGCCTGATTCATAACAATTGACTACATTGTTTTAGGGCAATCCGAGATTCAACACTCAAAGTGGATAAAACAATATGGTACAATACAATCTTGAAATACAAGACCAATTGGTTTGATATCAAACAACATACATGGAGAGAACCATGTCCAGTTGGTTCTCTTACATTATTCAAGAAAAACATAAACAAACTTAAACATAAGCATTAGAACATATTCGAACTTGACTCCTCCATGATATGACTGACATTAACTCCAAGAGAGGAATTACAAATCTCGGCTAATTGTTTGAGTCATCCTCAGCTTTCTCCACCTTCGTCACGAATGTAACCGGTTTCTTTGGGTGCTCATTTACGGTCAAGTGTAAAACATCTGGTCTTGAGTAATGTCCGACCGCATCGAAGTACAACTTGGCTCTTGCTATATCACCAAGGTCTGGATGAGAAAAAGAGCGTTATATATATTGCCTTGAAAGATTAATCATTTCTGAAATCCTAAGATGAATGTCAAAGAAGAGTATATATATATATATATACCAAGATCAGATGTTATGAGACCCTCTGATTCAAAGTTTGGTCCGGCAAGAACCTGTCCTAAAGGTGAAATAATGACACTTCCGCCTTGGGATACAATAGCATCCTGTTCTTTGTTGTCATCCATGTCCGTAAACAAGTAATCAGGATGGTCAGGGAAGTCTTTACGCAGGCAGAACTGGCAAGCCGATAACACGAAACATCCACCTTCTAGTGCAATGTGCATCATTGACGATTGCCACTCCTTTGAACCATCAGCAGTTGGTGCACAATAAATCTCAATGCCTTCGTACCAAAATCGAAAATTGTTAAAAGAAATCATACATCAAATGCTTTTCAATATGTGTCACACTACACTGCATTAAAAGCTGACCTTTGGCGTACAATGCAGTTCTGTAGAGGGGCATCCTATTTTCCCAGCAAATAGCAGCACCGAGTTTGCCAATGGGAGTGTCGTAAACGGGGATGGTTGATCCGTCCCCTTGACCCCAGATGCAACGTTCCAAAGTTGTGGGCATGAGCTTACGGTGCTTACCCAAGAACCGACCTTGAGGACTAAAGAAAAGGGCTGTGCAATAGAGTGTATACCCATCCTTCTCTATCGCTCCCACTACCAAGTACAAATTGTTTTTCCCGGCCAGCTCAGCCAATCTGTCTACCTCAGGGCCTGTCGATTCATCACAAGAACCAAACATATGTGCAAGAAAGAGTCACTTTGTGTCCCAAGCTTTTGAGAGTGCTCAGCTAAACTAGAGCTATAAGCCTATAACACTCACTAACTACATGCTCGTTCCAATTAGTTTCCATCAAAAAGTGACGAAAATAGAGAACTCAGATTAAACATCTTTGTCCTCAAATTTAACTTTAATTTGTTCATTAAAAAAAAAAAGAAAAAAAAAACTTTAGATTGTTCCGGCTTAAATTCAACTGTCCTAAACGTATACACATCTCCAGGACTCCAAACATAGCCAAAACCAAATAAAGGAGAAATCAAAGAGGCTTTTGGGTAGAAACTACTCGAGTATACCCGATTTTTTAACCTCATATTGACAATCTCTATAATTTAATAAGAAACTAAATATACTACATAAAATATTTCGTTGACAAAAAACAAAAAAGAAACTAAAATATTATTTATAACAGTATATCATAAAGAAAAAGAGTATCATATCATACGTCATATACTATCAAATGGATATTTAGAACCGATAAGATTTGATCCGAGATCGGGTGGTGCATATACTACTAGACGTACTCGTACAGTACTTGGAGATAACGCACAAAATAATTGAGGTTTTTGTTCAAACTTATTGATTGGTTAAAAATGAAACGGAAACCAAAGTAAATAGTGGAATATGATACCAGGAACTTTAATAGCAGAAGCATGGTATTTGCGGAACTCATCACGGCCTTCCTCGTTGTGCACTCCTGCCGCCAAACCGAACCTAAACCCTCGAGGATAACCTCCGATATACGCCTCAGGGAACAAGACCAGCTCCGCTCCCTTGCTCGCCGCCTCCGCAATATACTTCTCAGCCTTGTCTGATCGTTTCAATAACCGTAGGATTAGATCCTGATTGTCCACGAAAAATAATATAAAAATGATCAAAATTTAGTTCGTTACCTAGAGTGGCAGGAGTATTGTTAAAGACGGTGGAGGCTTGAACGATGGTAACTCGTACGATGGAAGATGGGGCAACGCCGTCGACTGGAGCTGTGTTTTTGACAGTTGACATTTCTTTTGCACTAGACATTTATCAACTCAAAACCTTGTTTTACTTCAATGACACTGCGAGATTTAGAGAGGCTATATAGTTCGATATATATAGAGAGACTTTTTGTTTTCAATTACCTACCTTGAGAGTGTAGACGGGTAAAGACAGGATTGAACCCATGGTGGAAATGCAATGAGGTGGACCACAACCTCGTTCACGTGTTTTTTTCCTTACCAATGGTGTTTATGTAAGAAGAGAACAAGATGGTGGGATCCTCCACCTAATTCGGTTCTTAAGGAAAGATATAGGCACATTTGGGAGGAAATTATTGTCCAAATTGCGTAATTTATTCTGTTGTACATTGATACACGTACAGTAGAACCTCTATAAATTAATAAGGTCGGGACCATGAAATTTTATTAATTTAAAAAGGTTTTAATTTATCGATAAATTAATAATTATTAATTTATTGATAAATTAATCGAATATTAATTTATGAAGAGATTTTTAATTTTCATAATTTTGAAAATTATGTATTACAAAATAAGATACTTTTGTTATCATTCATATTTTTAAAGAATTTTCTTAATTTATAATCTTGTCTATTGTAATTGCTAAGTTTAGAGTTCAGATAAAAATGATAGATGTTAGAAGTTTAGAGTTTAGAAGAAATTTCTACTATTATCATTCATGTTAATGATGAAGTCAAATAAGATATTGCGGTAATTTTAAAACCAATTACATATAAAGAAGCAATTATCGCATTTAGAACTCTTCATATTTTTTGGATGCGATTTGAGAAGACGACAATGAAAGATATTAGAGATGAGCTCCAATAAGAATGCAAATTCAAGAATATGTAAACAACAATAGAGTCATATTTCAGTATTTCACTAGATTTTCTTAGATATATATATATATATTAATATTATTTAATTATTAATTTATGATATTGATGGGACTATATTTTTAAATAGGATTTTCAAAAAAAAAAATTATCTTATTAATTTATCGAAATATGTCATTTTTTACACCGGCCCAATTCGGAACCGGAAAAATTTATTAATTTATAGCGAGTATTAATTTAAAGAGTATTAATTTATAGAGGTTCTACTGTATTTTACTTCATCACAACAGGTAATAAATAATAGTATATGTTATCATTTCTTACTATTTTCCTGTATATATTATTCCTGTTTTAGATGGTCAATCTTTCTGTTATAGTCTCACAATCTTATCCATTAAGTTGAATGTAATAATAACTGTAAGAAATAATGAATTACTTTTGGTACCTTCTGACTTCCTTTTTCTTTTTTTTATCACTACTAGAGATTTTAACACATGTTTCAATAATACGAAAAAACTAAAAAAAAAAGAAGAAGAATAATCTCACAAATACAAATGACGTTTAGCAATTATTAATTTATAGAGGTTCTTACCTTTGCTTTTGATGAGCAGCCAAATAACTAACACTTTTTAACCATTTTTGATGTATCAATACAATTTTATTACCTGCAGATATAACTTAGATATCGTGTGTCAAACCATTTTTTTGACAAGATGTTAAATTCTTTTTTGAATTGAATGTAAAATTATATTCAACCAAAAATCCTGTTTACAATAAATGCTTCAGTATGTTTGAATGAGTTTTGAGATAGACATTAACAGTTCAGAAAAAATCGAGCTGGTAAGTGGAGTTATCCCCTAGGAAGCGGATGAGTGGAGAACCAAAGCTGTAAGCCATCAACATAGCTTTGATCTCCCATAGATGCAATCGAGCTGAGGCGATTCCGAATATTCTTGTCAATGTGTTTAATGAGGAGAGCTTGCAGAGTAGAGCGCTCACCGTGTCGGCGAGCATTTGGTTCCCGCCATAGATGATACAGGGCAGACTGAAAGAGGTAGCGAAACAGAAAAAGTTGGAGACGAGAGAGGGATGGACTTGTGAGCAGAGCGATCAAGTTGTTCAATCAACAGAATAGTGTGTGATGAGGAGAGGCTGAGCTAGTTTCCTCCACACACCGGCTGCAAATGGACACAAGAAGAAAAGGTGATTCCCGAACTCCTCGGCAGAGTTGTAGAAACTGCAGTTCACTTGTTGGCCTGAGTTCCATAGGTTGATTCTGTCCCCTGTGGACAAATGATTGTGTAACGCGAGCCAGACCACTAATTAATATTTCGGAGTAGAGTAGGAGAACTAGACTCCCTTGTACCAAGCGACTCTCATATGAGGCAGGCGAATGTTCTGCCAAGTGTGCTTCATAGTGAAGTTTTTGCGGAACGTGTCACCAGACGACCTCCAAAGAGGAATGTACGCTTCCTCTGAATCAGGGCGATCCCGAAGTGCCTGAATGTCTGCCTCCAACGCATTAAGACAAGCAGTACGATGTCGTTGCAGCTGATGTGTCTGCAAGACCTCTCCTACTGTTGCTTGAAGTGAGATTCCCAAGTTCTATGACTCCACGAGCTCCAATGACATCTATTAGGCGTCCCAACGGCGACCAAGTGTCATACCAAAACGAAGTTAAGAGACCATTGCGGACATTGACTTTGTACATCGTTTCCGCTATAGCCCAATACTTTAATAGTTTCTTCCACATCCAAGACCCTGCAATGGACTATTCTCGAACTGACCATAGAGATCTTGTTCGAACCAAGTACCTCCATATCCAAGAAACCCACAGTGATGGTTGATGCGAGGCTATCCTCCATATCAGCTTAAGGCAACTAACCTTATTGGATTCCAAGAGTGACTTTATACCCAAACCACCTTCCTATTTTGGCTTACACACATTTATCCAAGCAATCTTAGCCTTATTGGTGTTAAGATCTGGACAAGACCATAAAAAAAGCCGCACACATTTTCTCAATAGCTTTGATACAACCAGAGGGGAGGCGGTATGCAGAGAACCAAAAATTGGAGATACTCATGATGACAGAATTTATGAGAGCTAAACGACCAGCGTAAGATAGTGCTCGTGTGGTCCAAGAGTTCATCTGCGATCGGATGCGCTCTAGCAATGGACCATAATCTGAAGCTGTCATTTGTTTGGTGAGCAGAGGTAAGCCCAAGTAACGAACCGGCAGTGTGCCTAGTGAAAATGGGAAGCTAGTAGCAAGATGTGTGCGATTCTTATCCGAGACACCAGCAAGATATAAGGTGGATTTCTCAAGACTGATTCGGAGACCCGAACGAGTAGCAAAAGCTTGGAATAGATCAATGATGCCCTCAACAGACTGCCTTTCACCATCAACAAAAACCATAAGATCATCAGCGAAGCAGAGATGCGTTAAACCAATAACTTGGCAGTTGGGATGATAGCCAATTTGGTGATGAACAGCGGCTTTGTCAATCATGTGGGACAAAACATTCATACAGATGACGAACAAATATGGTGAAAGCGCACACCCCTGCCTCAAACCGCGAGTGCTATTGAACAAACCCGCCAGCTCCCCATTGACTTGAACCGAAAAGGTGGCCGTTGTGATACATAATTTGATCCAATGGATAAATTGAGCTGGAAAGTTGAGCGCTGCAAGCGTGTTGAGCAAGAAATCCCATTGGACAGAATCAAATGCCTTAGAAATATCAATCTTCATTGCGCAACGAGGAGATACAGAGTCTTTATGATAATCTTTTACTAATTTAGTCGCTAGAAGAATATTTTCCATCAACAATCTCTCTTTAACATATGCAGACTGATTCTGAGCAATAAAACGTGGAAGTAAGGATTTGAGTCGATTAGCAAGTATCTTAGAAATCACCTTTTATAGAACATTGCAGCATGAAATAGGCCTGTAATCTTTCATTTCTCACGCATCCTGTTTCTTTGGTATCAAAGCCAAGATCTTCGTATTCAACCCACGTGGAAGGAAACCCTTAAGGAAAAAAGATTGAACTGCTGCAATGAAGTCTTTACCAACAATAGACCAAGGTGCCTTGAATAACTCACTTGTAAAACCATCAGGACCAGGCGATTTGTTAGCAGGCATAGCAAATAACACCTTTGTGATTTCCTCCTCTGGTACCACCTTCGTGAGCATGTTCTAATCAGCAGAGGAACAACGAAATTGCAACAACTCAGCTAGTGCCTCTGTTGACATGCCAACAAAATCAGCTGGTTTATGTCCTAGGAATTCTTTAAAGAATCGCTCCGCCTCATCTTTGATGTCAATTGGAGTTCTCAAAACCTCACCGGTCGGACCAATGAGCTCCCGAATGGTATTAACCTAATGTCGCTGTTGAACCGCTCTGTGAAAGTAGGAATTATTTATGTCACCAACAGTGAGCCAGTGAAGTTTTGATTTCTGTTTTTAAGTAACCCTCCTCCAGTTCAGATAGATGCTGCCAAAGAGCATAAGCTTGTGTCTCGTCAGCAATCGCTTGAGAAGACGGAGCAGACAGAGTAGCCTCTTGTTTCTGACAAAGAGTTTCATGAGCCTCACGAGTACGGGTAGACAAATTGCCTAAGCGTTCTTTGCCAAGCAGTCGTAGGGCAGGCTTGAGGCCTTTAAGCTTTTTAGATAAGCGATGCAAAGCTGATGTTGAGGAAAAAGAGGCATTGTACTGGCCCAATACTCCGCAACAACCGATGAGAACTGAGGCAGTGATGTAAGCACATTGACGAATTTGAATGGCCTCTTACCTCTAAAACATTCCACTTCAAGATTGATCTGACCACGAGAATGATCAGAACAACCCTTGTCTCAAAAACATTGTAGGAACGTGGGAAAACACGACACCAAGAATCGTTAATGAGTACCCGATTGAGCTTCTTACAAACGAGGCCATCATCTCGTTTATTACACCAAGTGAAACAGGGACCATGATAACCAAGATCAGTTAATGAGCAATGTTGTACCACATCCTGAAACTCTCTCATTCCTTGATAATTAAGATGCGTACTATCAAAATTAGAATGCTCACTGCCATCCAAAATTTCATTGAAATCTCCACAAAGCAACCACGGTCAATTATGAAACAGAGGAGAGTCATAGTGACTACAAACATCTTCCCACAACTCCCGTCGTTCTTCCATTGTATTAAAAGCATACACAAATGAGCAAAAGAACTCCTCCTCATGTCCTGGTAACAAGACTGAGCAGGTGATCATCTGACTACTCATGAATACATGGGTTAATCGCACATTCTCCCTCCAAACCACCCAGATGCGACCTAGCAGATGCGAACCATAGTTAGCTAAAGATGACCAACCACGGAAAATAGATGAAATAATAGGCGATGCTCTGCTTTCCTGGACTCTTGTCTCCAGAAGACATCCGCACTGCATAGAACTGTTAGTTATCCAACTTCGTATAATGGAATGCTTTGAAGATTTATTCATACCACAAACATTCCAAAAGAAACTCGACATTTAATGCCTACGAGAGGAACTCTTTTTACTCGAAACACTAGGTAACCTAGTGTTCTAATCAAAAGATGTTAAATTCATTGATTATAAACATGATAAATTATTTATAAAAGTATAAGAAAAAGGAGGTTACAAAGTTGGGACCGCAACTTAAAACAATTATAGAATTCGAATGTCTGTTTTAAGAACTCAAGAATGACAAAAGTATAATTCACTTTATTTAAATTAACTCAAACTTAAGCTTCCAATCTCTTTCTTAAAATCCACACCTTAAGTCATACCTCGATATCTTTAATTATACTAAAACACCAATCCTAATCCTATTAGAAAACACCTATGTTTGGATAACCCATAAACATATTTTGATTTTTATCCCTTGAACCATTAGGATTAGAATGACTTCATTTTTAAGTTATCTTCAACTTTGATCTAACTTTCTCCCTCCTAAGCATGAAGTTCTTTTCCATCAAGTCTCTCACGCCAATGAACTCCCCCATTTCTCTGAATTTGATCCTACCAAGTCTCTTTGTAAATATATCTGCCTTCTGCTCGTCTTCGGGAACATGCTCGACCTCTACTAGCCCATTCTTAACACACTCACGTATGAAGTGATACCTTGTGTGTATATGTTTGCTACGTCTGTGAAATACTGGATTTCTAGTGAGTGCGATTGCCGACTGGTTGTCTATTCGGACGGAGACTTCTCCACATGAAGTCTCGGTGATCTCATTAAAAAGATCTTGAAGCCATATTACTTGCCTCGCCACCTCGGTGGCTGCCATGAAGTCAGCTTCACACGATGATAATGCTACAGTTTCTTGCTTCTGAGAACATCAAGAAATTAGACTTCTTCCAAGATAGAACACATGACTGGTTGTGCTCTTACCATCATCCGGATCTACGTGATGGCTGCTATCACTATAGCCAACCAGACTTGAACTCTTCGGAGTCGATCTTGTGAAGGTTAGCCCAAGTGCAGTGGTGCCACGCAAATATTGTAAACAGTGCTTCACTGCCGCTCCATGAGATTCCTTTGGTTTCTCTATGTAACAACTTAACACTCCGATGCAAAAAGATAAATCGGGCCGGAAGCTTGATTTTCCTAAGGGAAATCAAGGTGTCGCTTGTGAAAGAGATCAATAGGGAGGGGGACTAGAGATATCGCCCCTGCTAATCCCCTTTCGTTGGAGGTTGCTCTAGAAAATCAGGTCTATCGAGCTTCTAGTTTCCACCAGAATTTTTTACACCTTGTAGTTGGCTATGTCAAGGGTTTTCACAAGAGTGTCGTCGTGTGGCTTTGTGAGGTGATGAGTTTTGAGCTCATTAAAAGTAATTTCCAAGTGCCGATCGATTGGGTGGGACCCCCTACTAAACTCCATAACTGCTGCCCTCACATTCCTTTTAATTGATTGTACCAAGTTGTGGCAGAGTTTGGTCCACCGATGATTACATTGATTCTCTTCTTCAAGGTACCTAGAGAAGATGTCTTATGAGTGCTCGCCTTAACTGCAGCCGGGTCGGAGGCTTGGGCTTCCCTCCTCTTTTTCAAATAGATTTAAAAAGACTCCTCCATACTAAAGTTGGCCAGGTTTCCCGAGGCCCTCCGCTCGGTCAAGTGATTTTTGAGAATACTACAATTTTGTTGTTGCATGTCCATTCACCCGGTGAATATCACAGTAAGCGTTCTTGCCCGGATCCAATTCTTCTCTGTTCGCCCCCTCGAACTTCCCCTTGCATACGCAGTACAAACTGGGGTTCACTCCGAGGCGCTTCACTTCTTTACTCTCAAACTTCTTTGGGGAGAGATTAACTAGTGGCTTTGTTGGATGATGCTTTTTGGCAAACGCCCAGCTATTCTTCCTCAACCTCAATCCAATTGCAGTTATCCCAATACAAATCATCTTAGATCGTCTCGGGCGGATGCACATGTAAGGAATTATTTCCTTTTCCTATTATGTGGTCTTATAGTCATCCGTTTTCTATGGAATAATGTTATTCTTAATATATTTGGTAACCAATTAAATTGGTAACAAAGGAGTTTTTCCTAATCAATCTCTACTTTGATGGACGGTTGAGATTAAATCTTAAGGAAACCCTAAAGAGGAATGAGGTCCTCTCTCCGCCTATAAATATATGCCTTTAGTCCATCATAAAGACATCCCAAAATAAATCTGGTTTGTGCATAATCCGTGCAGAAATATGGTTTCTATAAAAGTGTATAGTTAAGGTTCGGATATCACCACAGTGACCTTACCTTATAATGATTTACACATAGAAACTATTTCGTTGATATATCTTTGATAATTAGTTACCCACAGGTAGATTATAAACTTTAGATATAATCAATGAATAATGAGGTTTTGTATTTGTGAAGATTAAGAATATCCACATATAACTTATCTAATTAATTCAATACATCACTCAATAACGTTTTGTGAATATCAAGATTTTATTGAGATTATGTTGTTATCCCACAGGAACATCATAATTTCTTTTCATGTTTATTCAATATTTAAATTTTGTGTTGATTATGTTTTTAAAACCTAATAAAACTTGTTGTATCTCTAAAATTAGAGCAATTTTTCTGGATCTTTCAGTTCTTTATGAACTAATTTCCCATAATGTAATGGTAAAGTTGAGTTTATTTTAAGAATATTAGATATGGATTTAGTAACTCATTACGAGAAACTAAATTTTATAACGAAATCTAGGGTGAGGACCAGGGTGACAACTTGTCCTGTGGGAAGGTTGTTAAAGAGTGAGAACCAGAGTTTGAGGAACGCCTGGCACACCAATAACCTACTGGTGGATTGGGATATCCACAGTGATGGGTTAGGATCGATGCCCTGCAGGGCCAGCTTGGGGTCCGTTGGGACGGCTAGCAGGGTCCACGGACGGTCCGTTGTCACATTATCCTAAATATACCACCTCCTCATTATAGACCATTCCATATTTATTTCAACATCATTAAGGGCATCTCCAACCCCACTCTATTTTAGAGTCAAAACTCTATTATAGAGCAACATTTGCTCCAACCCTACTCTATATTTTACTCTAAAATAGAGAAAATGATAGGATTGCTCTATATATAGAGTAACACTTCTCACCTCTATTTTTTTACACTACCTCTATTTTCAACTCTAAAATAGAGTAATACATTGGAGGAAAACAATGCTCTATTTTAGAGTTACTCTATTTTAGAGAAAAAAATAGAGATATACATTGGAGATGGTCTAATAAAACTTAGATGTTAAATGAATTGGTTAACAATTAGTACTAGAAGAGGTCATGCTTGATTATGAAGGTATTAAAGTTACCATTATACTAATGAAGTTGCACCATAAGTTGGGAAAGACATTAAGTCATGAAAGAGCACCACCCAAAAACTATTGACCATGATCCAATTAATAAGAAGATTCTGGCAAAGAAAGATACTTATGCAGAATCTTGCAGAAAGTTATACACTTTCATAAAGAATGCCTTTAAAGAAAAGATTGTTTGAAAAGAAAGCTAATCATATAGATTTCGTAAGGATTTTCAAACCTAATATTGATTATGCTTCTTCTTAAATTTTAGTGGATTGATAATCGGTGCAATTATACATGTCTCAAGTGCTATACATCTTAAGTGAAACTACTTATAATGGAAACAGAGACAATATGCTAGTTGAAAATATTGGCATTTTTTTGGTCTCATTATGAATATTGGATTTTATCTGAAATTTATTTCAGGTATTTATGCTCCACATATATTTTCTATTATTCGGTTTCAGTAAATAAACTTGATTGGCTTATTAACAACTCATTGAGAGAGTTGTCTCATGTAATTTAGAACTCTAATGGAGTTAGTTCTGGAAAATTAGTTGATGGTCATTAGGTTTGACTGATCAATGTTATGATTATGAAACACATCTCATCCTGCATGACAATAATAAAATTAAAAGCAAAACATGTTCTAAAGACTCATATTTCTTGTGGCATAAAAGGTTGGAACATATTTCCAGCAAATGAATTAAAAGATTGGTAAAAGATGGAGTCATTTTGAATCTTGATTTTACCAACTATAAAGAGTATATAGATTGCATTAAGGGTAAGCAAACTAAACACACTAAGAAAGAAGCCACAAGAAGTACACAGCTTATTCAAATCATACATACATATATTTGTGGACCTTTTGATGTTCCTTCTTTTGGAGGTGAAAAATATTTTATTACCTTTATTAATGATTATTCACGCTATTTTTATCTCTATCTATTGCATGGAAAAGTCTCAATTTGTGGATGTTATACAAATATTCATTACTGATGTAGAGAGACAATTAGATAGAATAGTGAAAATCATAATGATAGATAGAGGTGAATTTTTGGTAGATATAATGAAACAAAACAACATTCTGGAGCTTCTGCCAAAATTTTCTAAAAATTAGGAATTGTTACTTTGTACACAACGCCTGGTTCTCCATGGCAGAATGGTGTAGCTGAAAGGTATAATTGTACTTATATGGGAATGGTTATATCCATGATGAGTCTGGGTTACTTATCTATATCCTTGTGGATGGACGCATTATGTACTGCACTCTATGTCTTGAACATAGTTTCTAGCAAAGCAGTTCCAAATACTCATTTTGAACTATAAAGGGCTGAAAATCTAATCTTAAGCAAGAATTTATAATCCACATGAAAAGAAATTGGATTTCGGAACGATCAGTGGTCACTTTATTGGTTATCCTGAGAAGTCCAAAGGATATAGATTTTATTGTCCAAGTGGAAACCGATAATGCTAGATTTTATAAGAATGGCGAGATTAGTGGGAGTGATAAAGTTCAAGATGTGTTCATTCAGAAAATTAGGACCGGGTTAATATTTCTTTGCCCTTATTTCTGAATATTACTGGAAATCATCCACTCCATGAAGAAAACATCGCTAATAATGATAATAAAGCACAAGAGGAACAAGCATTAAGAAGATCTATCTTTACGAGGATATCTGCTATTTCCGATGACTATGTGCTTTATAAAGTAGAATCTGGAGAATTGAATATTAATTAAAGACTTGGTTTCTTATTCACAAACCATTAAAGATGTTAATTCTAATAAATGGATTGATGCCATGAAGGATAAAATAAACTCTTTGGCTGAAAAATGAAGTCTTTGATGTTGTTCAATTGGGGGAAGAACACAAACCAGTCGGTAGTAAGTGGATCTTTAAGACCAAAACCGACTGTAATAGCAAAATTGAACGATATAAAGTTAGACTTATAGAAAAAAGTTTTAATCATAAAGAAGGTATCAATTATAATGAGAATTTTTCCATGTGTCAAGAAAAAAATTCTCTTAGAATTTTCATGGCAGTAGTAGCTCAATATGACATGAGTTACAACAGATGGATGTTAAAATTGGTTTTTAATGGAGACTTATCAGAGAAAGTCTATTAAAGTCAACCTGAAAGTTTCATAATCGAAACTTGTGAATGCATGGTCTGCAAACTAAAGTATTCAACTTATGAACTTATCTTGAGTCAATGGCATCTAAAGTTTGATGAAACCATTAAAGAATTCGGTTTCAAAGAAAACATTTTATTTTACCAAATATGTATCTCAAGATCAGTGGGAGTAAGTTCATATATATGGTATTGTATGATATCTTATTGTCTAAAGTGATCTTAAGTCCATGTCCATTATTGAGACTAAGAGCTAGCCATTCGAGAACTTTTATACGAAAGTTATCAATGAGATTTCCTATGTGATGGAAATAAAGTTATCCATGATAGATCACTTGGAATTAAGATTTTCCCAGAAAACTTATATTGATAAAATTCTTGAGAGAGTTAGCAAGATGACGTGTTGTTATAATATTGCTTTCTGTAAACAAATATTTTGAGATACCTAAAGGAAACAAGTGAATACATGTTCACAAATAGAAAATCAACACATTCACAGATGGTTGAAGTTTCGAACTCAGATTTTGGTGGATATTTTGATTTAAGATACTACACTTTCGGCTATGTGTATCTCATTAATAGAGGTGTCATATTATAGAAAAGCCTGCAGTTGAAGTTTCTTTATAAATCCACTTTAAAAGGTGAGTATGTGACATATAATGAGGTTTATATTAAGAAAGTATAATTACATAAATGTCTTTGAGTTTGAGACCTTGAGTATTGTTAACAAGTGTTTAACTCTTTATATGACAATTTAAGATGTAATTTTCTTTTATACAAGTATGACATGATATATAAAGGATCCAAGTATATGAACATTAAGGTTATATATGTCATTAAATTAAAGCAAGATGTCAAAAGAGAAATGTATGACAATTAATATATAGGCAAAGAATTTAAGGTTGCAGACTTAATTATGAAAAGATTACCTCTAATGACTTTTAACATGCATGCTAAAAGTATAAGTCTTGAGGAAAGTTCCTAATTATGTTGTCTGCTTATTATGATTGGCCTATATTTTGACATTTAATTGAGCTCTCTTATGACTTTTACATCTTTTATATTCTGTTCCAATGTGCTCAAACATTATTTGTTGTTGGATCTATGATAACAAAATAAGTCTTTATTTAAAGACATTAAAGGGACCATTATGATAACTCCTACTTATGTTATGGTCTAGCTAAGAAGGTAGTCAATGTAGTAGTACTTGGAAGGGATCATATTGCTGAATGATATGCAACCGCCATGACTCCCATTGATTACTTGATTAGTCAAGACACTTATGATGACCAAATGAAAGAAATTAAATTATAACATATTATGCCTGCCTTATGATTCCTAAAAGAAAACATTAATAGATTTTACTAACGACCAAGTGGGAGACTGTAAGGAATTATTTCCTTTTTCTATTATGTGGTCTTATAGTCATCATTTTTCTATGGAATAATGTTATTCTTAATATATTTGGTAACCAATTAAATTGGTAACAAAGGAGTTTTTCCTAATCAATCTCTACTTTCATGGACGGTTGAGATTAAATCTTAAGGAAACCCTAAAGAGGAATTAGGTACTCTCTCCGCCTATAAATATATGCCTTTAGTCCATCATAAAGGCATCCCAAAATAAATATCAGAAAGACAAAACATAAAAGGATAAGTTCATAGGCAAGGGGAGAGAAACCTAATCACCTAACTAGAAGATCAGGACATCTGGAAGCTGTTCATCAAAGAATCTCTACTACAACGAATGGAGGAGGTACTCCGCTAACCCTCCTTTATAATTCTATCATGTGATTAATCATATTACTTAAAAGATCTTAGGATTCATGTAAATTACACTTACAACACAGTGTGCTCTTCACGAAACCTAGACTCGGCCGAAAGCACGTCTCTCAGAGCATACAAGGAGGCGGGCTGGGCCATTCCTAGGATCGTGGCGAGAATCTTCTTGAAATCAGCGATGTGAACTCGCAAGGGAATGTGATGTTCCCTGACTAGGCTCTGGAGATCACTATTTAACTTTCCTTGCTCCATTACTACTGACTACTGAGTAGTGTAGGAGGAACACTGTTGATAACTCGTTGAAATTGTTAATAGACTCGTGGTCCAGCTGTGTGAACCACAAGAATACCGACCCAGAAAGATTATCCAAGAAGAGCCTGAAGTAGTTGGTGTCATCTTCATGAGGCTTAAGATCCCTGCCGCAAGAACAAGAAAACATCTCAAAACATCAAGCTACTCAAAACATAGAGATTATTAAATAATGCTATGTCTTTTATTTTTTTATTATTAACGTTCATAATTCCTGCCAATAATTAGAAAGCTCAATGGTTGTTGACTATAAAATTGAAATTAAGAAAACGCTAATTAAAATTGAAATTCATAATTCCAGCCGATAATAAGCCCGAATGTAGTAGTAGTGCTAATCCATGATTTTGATTGTCCACACTAAATCCATGATTTTCTGGGCTTCTTATTTGATTCGTGCTTGAGAAAAAGCCTTTTATGCTAATATATTCAAATATATTATCAGCGTTTTTTTTTTAAGAAATCGGGAAAAAACTCTTCCAGTTTATTAATTAAACTAAAAACAATTACAAAAGAATACGTTGTGGATGCGCAGGTCCAGCTAAATCCTCCCGTATGATCGAATCAACATCCATCGGAGCCATAGATAAAAGATGAAAACCTAAAGATAATGAGAATACATAGTTGATAGTACGCTAAACCATCCGCAAGACGATTAGCCTCCCTATACACATGTGAAACATGGACTATTCAGTCTATTGAGAAGAAGTCATCGCACATATATACCATGAACAACAATGGATGCGACACCAACTCCGAATTCACTTCCAACTCCAGCCTCGTGATCTGTCGCTCCCAAACACAATATAACCCATAATAGACTTCCCATTAACTCAACCAACGGTGCCGAACAACGCCCCACATTCACAGCATACCCACCACACCATTCACCAAACTCATCCCGTATGACCCCACCCGCTGTAGCCATTCCTGGGTTCCCGCTGTAGTATATTGTTGCGTCTTTGCTGCATGCTAAGGTGAATATTATTATTCTAATGAAACTTCATTTAGTGGTGAATATTCGCATCTCACTAGGTTGCTGCAAGCCAAGGTCTTTTATGAATTTCAAATACGTTTCAAAATTGTGGTGATCAGTTATTCCAAACATGTATTGCCATTAATATTTTTGACCGTTTTTATTTTATTACAAGTTTAATGTCTTCAATTTAAAGCAATAACTTTTTCGTAATTTATTACGCACCGTTTTTAAGCTTTCAATGTCATTATTATAAATAAAATGTTTGAAACATACAAAAGAGAATACCAAACACATTTGTATCTTCTTAATTCTCAATATGGCCACAATGCTCATCAAACACATGACTTCTCCTTTGTCGTTGTCATTATTCGTGTTCTTAGCGTTTACAACTGCAAATGCAATGCTTATCAAAGACATGTACGCACTTTGCAAGGAGACAAAAGACGTGAATTTCTGCTTGAAATACATTGGAACGGACACACGTATACTAGACGCAAACGGCCTTTATGACGTTCTTGTGATTGCGGTAACGTTAAATAACTAGTTTGTAATTCCTTTAATTGTTATGTAGATATTTCTATAACAATATATCTAAAACACACAGTGTAGGTAGAAAATAGTTTTAAAAAAAATATTAACAATATCTAGTGTGTTTTATTTTTTATAATTCTATACTATATGAAAGTATAGAATAAATTCATGAGTGGGACCAAAATCTAGTATATATAATTAACTGTATAGGAAATAAACAGTAAAACTAAATGTCTATTATAAAGGGAACAAGCCATAAACATAAAAATTGAGAGATGAGAGAATCTGCTTTATTCCTTTGCTAAAAATAAAAGTGTCTTTATTTCTAATTGAGATTTATTGTCAGATTTCTAAATGCCAAGACCAAGTGACCAATGCAGCCAAACAAATCAACAAAGTACGCCAGAAGTTTAATGGTCCTGTTGGAACTCAACGACTAAATTTTTGTCTTGCGAGTTACCATGTAGCATCTAAACTTTTCCAAAATTCTTGGGAATATGCAAATGAAGACATGGATGCAGCAGGTGCTAAAGCATCTGCAACGGATGGTGCAAACTATATGCGAGAGTGCGAAGAAGAATGGAAGAATGGACCGATACAAAAGTCTCCTGTCACTTTCTATAACACAAATGTTGTCAAACTATTATCTATTATTCAAGTTATTGTCTCTAAGATTTATGGCGGCTAGTTAAACTGCTAATTTAATTCATATGCTTTTGATTGTAGAGTTGGTTTTCTGTAATACTTATTGGTTCAATGGAATAAAACTTTCTTGAAATCCTATATATAATAGCACAGTTTTCTCTCATTTGAGAGTGTCCACATCAGCAACATAAATTAACAAATTTGTTGGACTTGAGAAATTAACAAAAAGGCTTCATCGATATGTTTGTTTAGTCCAATTGAAATAAGCCCATTTGAAATTAAATTCGGCCACGTTGCATAAGTTAACCATAAAGCCATCTTTGATCAGTCTTCCCCCATAATTGCTTCGTAACACATCTCTTCTTCTCTAACCTCTTCATGTCATCTGTTAATATTCTTCTTTAAAAGTTCTTCTCCTCGGTGCACAAAAAAAAAAAAAAAAAAAAGTTCTCTCCTCACCTTCTTTTCTCTGTTATAGTCTCCGCCCAGATTGAGATCTACTAACCTTACCCAATCACGCATCTCTCTCAAATCCGGTTGAGTTTGAATTCCAGGGAGGAGGATACAGGGATCGAATCATTCGAGTTGGGGTTTTTTTTTTGCACAATACGGTTGCTAGCAGACGTGTTGTGAAGATGTTACTAAATTTGATATCATTATATTACTATCTCAAGTTTTGATATACTGCCTTAGAGAAACATAGAGGTTAGTATTTTTTAAAATGTCAGCTTTATAATGTTTTCTAAACTGTAACAGCTCAAGATCTGATTGATTCGTTCTTTACAGTGGATGAGTGTAAAAGCAGATGTGAGAGGCTCTGGTAACGATCAAAAAGTGAGCACACCTAGGTCTAAACATTCTGCTACAGAGCAATGAAGAAGGAGCAAGATCAGATAGGGTAAGTCTTGAATATATACTCATAGATATATGATATGTAGCAAAAGCGGAGTTGGTCATAGAGTTTAGCAGAAAGACGAGACTAATCAAACATTGTTAATGGATTCCTATTGCAGATTTCAAATGTTAAGACAACTAATACCTAACAGTGACCAAAAGCGGGACCTTTCTTAACAGAAGATTCAGTCTCATCATTTTCTAATCACTAAAATATATTCTTTTAAAACTTTGTACATGTTATCGAGTATATTCATTTCTTACCGGAGAAAGCAGACAAGTACGAAACCTCTTACCAAGGATGGAACCACGAACCTGCAAAGATATTGAATTGGGTAAATACAATCTAACATTTTCCAACCATACCTCATTCTCTTTCTACCGGGTTGGAAACTGAAAACAAACAAACCTGACCGTCGCTTTTACTCCAAAATTGGAAGAAGAGAAGAACAACGTTCCGGTACCGGTAGTTGCAACAGCACAAGGCGTTGTTATCGATCATCCTACAGCCGCAACATATGTGAGGACGAAGATTGGTCAAGCTCCAAGGCACATATGTTTCGCTAGAGATAAACGACTGATGGTGAGCTACGGTGGTGCAATTAAGTATCCAATATCGAACAAAGAAGATGTCTCATGTGACCATTGGAGTTTTAATGTATCCTCTCCTCTGTTTTCGTTTAACCTGGTGGTATAACGTATCGTAATTCTTACCATCTTAAGCAATTATTGTTAAACATATATGTTCGTTTGCATATGTTTGATCCATTTTTTTGCTTCGAATATTTTGAAGTGTTTGCTTTTTCCATACAATTATTTTATTGACATTGTTTATATATATCTTCCTATAGGTAAGCATTGGTACATCTGAAGACTATGCACAGTTTTACTAAATATCATACACAATTAGTAGTAATACGAATCTCAATGAAAGATTTGTGACTCAGTTCTTTAAATCCCTTTTTGATTCAAATAGTGTGACTCAAGCAAAAATACAATATTGGAGCTTGGAGGTCTTCCCAAAATCATATATACATTTATCGTTACCTTTCTTTTTTATAATAAAATGAGGAAAGGAAAATATCTTCTACATGAAATTTTGAAAAGTACACATCTTATAAAAAATATTATTACTAACTATTACCAAAACATCTTAAACCATTTATAGTCCACAAATTCTTGCATCTATAATTAAGAAACTAAAAATAGAATTAATAGCAAAATAATCAATTTAAAAATATCAAATATATACCCGGGCGTAGCCCGGGATTATCCCCTAGTTTTTCATTAGTTAGGAACTTAGGATCATTATTAGTGTCTTAATCATTTTTTATTGAGATTTATTATCATATTTCTAAATGCGAAATCCAAGTGACTAGTGCAGCCAGACAAATCAACAAAGTCCGCCAGAAGTTTAGTGCTCCGATTGGAATTCAAAAAATATATTTTTGTCTTAAAAAAATACCAGTTAGCATATGAACTTTTCCAAAAACTTATGAACAAGCATATGAAGACATGTATGCAACAATGGCTCATATATTTGTAACAGATGGTGCAAACTATGCGCGAGTACGAAGACGGATGGAAAAAGAATGGACCGATACAAAAGTCTCCTGTTACTTTCTATAATACAAATGTTGTCAAACTATTATCTATTATTCAAGTTATTGTCTCTATGATTTATGGCTAGTTAAACTGGAATTCGATTACTAATTTAATTCATGTGCTTATGATAATGTTTAGAGTTGGTTTTGTTTGTAAGAGTTAAGCTCGCTGATGTAGCGACATCTATCGTTCTATTAATATCCCTGTTTTAGAAATCGCTAGGTGCTAGTTGGACGGTTGGGTGGGCCTAGCGCCTAGCAAGAAAATCGGAGATTAAACAGGAATTAATCGGGGACTAGTTTTAGGGTTATTTTATTAAATTGATAAAAAAAAATATAGCAGTAAATTTATGTATAATTATGTTTATGTTAAAAGAAAAATATCAAATAAAATCATATATAAAAAAGTAAGGTTTCATTCTCTCCTTATTGGTTCATTTTACATTTAATTTTTTAAAAAATAATATTTATTATTCATTAAATAAAAGTGTAATAATGTACATTAATCTATACTTTAAATCCACACTTTACTACTAAATTGTAACTGAAATGAATTGACTATTTTTCCATTCATTTTCATTCAAACACACTTAATTGTAACTTCTCTAATTAATTTATTTTAGAAATGTAATTTTCATCCCTTGAAATCCTATAAATAATCACTCTCACATTATCATCCACCATATCTCAAATTGTAAATATTTTCTTTGTTTTGTTTATGTTCTTGCATGGGTTCAAAATTTATGGTAAGAGTGTGGTTATATACTTTCTTAGATTTATCTTATATTTTGTTCAATTTTTTTCTTTGTTTTATGTATTTCTTCCTTCATTCTTTGTCTTCTTATTATATTTAATTTTCAATTACATATGTATAATAAAATATTTTAGAAATGTAACTTCCATGCTTTGAAATCCTAAAAATAACCATTCTCACATCATCATCCACCATACCTTAAATTCTAAATATTTTCTTTGTTTTGTTTATGTTCTTGCATGAGTTCAAAACTCATGGTAAGAGTGTGATTATATATTTTGTTTGATTTATCTATTTTGTTCAATGTTTTTTTTTATGTATTTCTTCTTTCCTTCTTTGTCTTCTTCTTATTTTTAATTTTCAATTACATATGTATAATAAAATTTTGGTGAGTGTAAAAAACAATTATCGATGAAGATTCAACTATGCTAATTCAATCAAAGCCCAATGAGGGAATCAAGCTAAAGAAATCATCTTCATTCATGTATATTTATTTTATTTTTAAAAGTATGCAATGTTTTAACAAAATGAACTATTATAATAGAATTAGTAAATCAATTTTTTTAACTTTCTCTTACCTCCTAAAAATTTGTAATACATTTTTTGGTATACTCATCATTATATTTAGTTCTTGTGATCCAAAATATAATTATATAAAGATCATTATAATGTTTATTTAATTTAAAATTTTGTAATTTAGTAATTTTCTATATATATAAAAAAAACAGTTTGATATTCCATTTCCAAAATTTTACTACAAAGAGGAAATCATTAGAATTTAGCCTAGCAATATAGTTTAAATTAAGGTGAATATAAAAGAGATTAAAAACTAAATTAATCTTTGGGATTCTTTATTGCATTCATATGATTTTATAAGGTTTCACTCTCTCTTTCTTGGTCCATTTAGCATTTAATTTCTAAAAAAATAATATTTATTTTTAATTAAATAAAACAATAATGTACATCTGAAGCCTATAAAGATGAAGCCTATAAAGATGAAGAGGTATATTGGTATTTGAAGAGTCGTAATAAGTGGATGCAGATGGGGGATCAGAATTCAAGGTATTTTCATGCTCTGACTAAGCAGAGACGGACCCGCAATCGGATTACAGGTCTTTTTGATAAAAATGAGATCTGGTCTACGGAGGATGTTGATATCTGCAATATCGCAGTCTCGTATTTTGCTGATTTATTTACTACGTTGCATCCGACCAATTTTGATGAGGTCTTAGGTGAGGTACGCCCGGTCATTACAGCTGAGGCCAATGCCCAGTTAACGGCCCCGGTCACAGAATTAGAGGTCCGCGCAGCTCTATTTATGATGCATCCGGACAAGGCCCCGGGCCCGGACGGGATGACCGCCTTGTTTTACCAAAAAGCATGGCAGATTGTCAAAGGAGACCTTGTCTCACTGGTTAATGGTTTTTTCGAGGAGGGAGTTTTTGATAGAGGTTTAAACACTACACACATTTGTCTCATCCCAAAAGTGGCTAAGCCAACTCGGATGACGGAGCTGCGTCCAATTAGTTTGTGTAATGTGGGATATAAGATCATCTCAAAGATCATGTGTCAACGGCTAAAGAAGTTTTTACCGGACCTTATTTCGGAAACACAATCGGCTTTCGTCCCAGGTCGTCTTATCTCGGATAACATCCTCATTGCCCAGGAAATGTTTCACGGCTTACGGACTAATCCGTCTTGCAAAGGGAAGTTCATGGCCATTAAGACGGACATGAGCAAGGCATATGACCGAGTGGAGTGGGTGTTTATTGAAAAATTACTCTACAAGATGGGTTTTGATGAAAAATGGATTAGATGGATTATGTTTTGTGTTAGTTCCGTGGAGTACAAAGTTCTTCTGAATGGTCAACCGAATGGTCTGATTATTCCGGAAAGAGGCTTAAGACAAGGGGACCCGCTATCTCCTTATTTATTTATTTTATGCACGGAGGTTTTAATTGCCAATATTCGGAAGGCGGAGGTAGATAAATTAATTACAGGGATTAAGGTGGCCAACCAATGCCCCCCGATCACACATCTTTTATTTGCGGATGATAGTCTATTCTTTTGTAAGGTCGCAAAAGATCAATGTGAGGCCATTTTGAAAATTTTAAAGAACTATGAGGCTGTCTCGGGTCAGCAAATTAATTTTGTGAAATCCTCTGTCCAGTTTGGTCATAAGGTTGCGGAACAGACTAAAATGGAGATTCAAGGAATTCTTGGCATAACAACTCAGGGTGGCATGGGCTCGTACCTGGGACTACCTGAGAGCTTAGGAGGGTCTAAGACAAAGGTTTTTTCGTTTGTCCGGGAACGATTGCAGGGTCGTACGACTGGTTGGTCGGCGAAACTACTCTCTAAAGGGGGGAAGGAGGTTATGGTCAAATCGATTGCTACTGCGGTCCCGACGTTTGTAATGTCTTGTTTTCGGCTACCGAAGACGATTACATCCAAACTTACCAGTGCAGTGGCAAACTTTTGGTGGAGTTCGGATGGTAGGACGGGTGGTATGCACTGGCTAGCCTGGGAAAAGCTATGTTGCAGCAAGCAAATGGGCGGTCTAGGTTTTCGGAATGTTGATGATTTCAACTCGGCTTTGTTGGCAAAATAATTATGGAGACTTATTGAATTTCCTGATTCACTGTTTGCCAGGGTTTTTAAAGGTAGGTATTATAGGAATTCGGATCCCATGGAACCGATTCGTTCTTACTCCCCTTCTTATGGATGGCGGAGTATAGTTTCAGCTCGCTCTCTGGTACAAAAGGGCTTATTATAAGGGTTGGTTCGGGAGAATCCATTTCAATATGGACTGATCCCTGGATACCAGCTCAATTCCCGAGACCAGCTATCAGCAAGGGCCCGTTTAAGGACCCTTCTCTTAAAATTTCACACTTAATTGATTGTCGGACGCGTTCGTGGCGGATGGATGTGCTCTCTGAGCACTTTGATCCAGTGGATGTTGAGTTGATAGGTGCATTACCTTTAGGAAGCTGCCCCAAGGATGATACCCTTGGTTGGCATTTTACGAAAAATGGGAGGTATACAGTTAATTCTGGTTATCATGCGGCGCGATTGACGACTCAAGGGCCTTTTAAAGCGCCTGGGGTTGGGCCAGAAATAACCTCTCTTCTAGCTAGTGTTTGGAATGTTCGCTGCCCACCAAAAATACAACATTTTACGTGGCAAGCTTTGTCTGGGTGTATGCCGGTTTCACGGAATTTGCGGCGACGTGGCATTGCATGTGATTTGGGATGCTCCCGTTGTGGTGCTGAGGAGGAAACAGTAAACCATGTTTTGTTTCTCTGTCCACCGGCGCGCCAGGTGTGGGCCTTGTCCCAGGTACCGGTAGGATCGAATTGTTTTCCGGTGGAGTCTGTTTTTGCAAATATGGATCATTTTCTGGATCCCAAAAGCCCGGGTTCCCATGTGGCCGCATTCCCGTGGATTTTGTGGTTTTTATGGAAGACGCGTAATGCAAAGGTTTTTGACAATATTATAGAGCGCCCAGAGGAGACTGTCCGGATAGCTGAAGGTGAGGCTTTGTCCTGGCTTAAGGCTCAGGAGGAGGGTGAAGATGGGGTTACACTTGTCCAGCCAAGGGTTGCGGAATCTCGCCCACAGAGACCAAACGGCTCTCTGCCTTTGCTTTTTACAGGTTATCGTTGTTTCGTCGATGGTTCTTGGAAGTCGGATGATCGGTTCGCAGGAGCTGGGTGGTTCTGCACTCAGTCCCAGGATCAAAGGCTAAGCAGGGGAGCTACTAACTTTCGGCGAAGTCTCTCCCCCTTACATGCAGAAGTGGAAGCTTTCATTTGGGCGATGCGTTGTATGATCGGACATGACTATCGTGAGGTGGCTTTCTACTCAGACTGTGCAGATTTGGTGAAGATGGTGTCTTCGCCACTTGATTGGCCGGCGTTCTCAACTTACCTAGCTGATATACGGATGGACAGGGAGGAGTTCACTTCTTTCTCTTTATCTTATATTCCCAGAAATGCAAATTCAAAAGCGGATACTCTGGCACGCTATGCGCGCACATCTCCGCACAATGTTTTGTATGTAAACAATTTCCCTTCACATTGGCTCGTTTGAGCTAATCTTTTGTTGACAAAAAAAAAAAAAAAAAAAAAAACAATAATGTACACTAATCTATACTTTAAATCCACGCTTTACTACTAAATTGTAACTGAAATTACATAAATTATGAATTGACTATTTTTCCATTCATTGTCATTCAAACATACTATAAATTATAATTGTAACTCCTTTAATTAAATTAATTTAGAAATGTAACTTCCATCCATTGAAATCCTATAAATAACCATTCTCACATCATCATCCATCATATCTTAAATTCTAAATATTTTCTTTCTTTTGTTTATGTTCTTGCATGAGTTCAAAACTCATGGTAAGAATGTGATTATATATTTTGTTAGATTTATCTTATATTTTGCTCTGTTTTTTTCTTTGTTTTTATGTATTTCCTCATTCCTTCTTTGTCTTTTTATTAAATCAATTTTTTTAACTCTCTCTTACGTCCAAAAAATTTGTAATATATTTTTTTTGTATACTCATCATGATATTTAGTTCTTATGATCCAAAATATAATTATATAAAGATCATTATAATAGTTATTTAATTCAAAATTTGTAATTTATGATTCCATTTCCAAAATTTTACTACAAACAGGAAATCATTAAACTTTAGCCTAGCCATATAGCTTAAAGTAAGGTGAATATAAAAGAGATTTAAATTAAATTAATCTTTGGGATTTTATTGCATTTCATATGATTTTATAGGAAATATATCTAATTGATACTTAAAAATAATTTTGGAATTTAATTATTAAATATTTTAAGTGAATTTTGAATATCATAGTAAATTTTATTTTTATCATTAAAAATATTTTTTTAAATAAGTGGTATATTTTCATATTGTATGATTTGAATAAATAAAGTGTATTATTGACATTTAAGAAATTTGTTTGGTATATATGTATTTTGAGGGAGAATTTCAAAAATAAATATTTTTCATTACCACTTTTCAGAAATACCATTTTAAAAAACTTTATTAAAAAATCTTCTCAGAAAATCCTCATAGTTTATAATTATTATATAAACTAAAACAAATTAACATAACTAATACAACAACCCGCACATATGCACGGGATATTACCTAGTATAAAACTATAGCACAGTCTTTAAAATTACGGTAAACACATAAAAACGTAAATTTAAAAGAAAATTTTATGATTTTCATTAGAAGTTTGTACATTAGTTATTGTAAAACATCATAAACTCTTAATTTAAATTTCTAAATAAATAAAAAAGTATATATATGATTTATATTTGGCTCCAAAAATAAACGGTATACACAAAACTAAGCGAGAAGAAATCGGATTAGAGTGTTATAATCAAATTAGATAGGCATAATCAGATAATCGATGCTAGGCGGAGATTAGTCATTAATCGAAGGTGGGCCTAGCAGTTTTAAGGGGCGTAATCGGTGGTAGGCGGGGATTTTTAAAACAGTTACTAATATTGGGCTTTTTAGTTAATGCTTTTCTTTTCATTATTGTTGGGCTTTTGATTCATGTTTTCTAGTTTGTGTTTATGTTGGCTAAGAGATAGATTGCTTTGTCTCCAAGCTTAGACAATTAGGGTTTTCGTTTATGAGTAGTATAAGTACTACTATTTGTTTATCGTGAGAGTTGGTTTTTGGTTGAGTTATTAATAAAAGAAAGAGCTTTTTCTAATCCTTAGTTTGGTATTTCTTTAGGGTTTCAACGACATCAAGAAGACAAGACGTAGCGGCATCCTTCTCGGATCAACGATCTTGTTTTGTGTCGGTATCCTCTCGGATGAACGATGACGTTGTGTTTATACGTAGCTTTGCACTACACTAGTTGGTATCAGAATCCAAACGGTCCTTACCATGCCGCCAAGAAAAAATCTGCAACAACAGAAGCTTGAGAAAGCTGATGCCTTGCGAGAAGTACTTGCAGAGTTTCAACAAGATTTCTCTAAGGTGTTGCAAAAATCGGTAGAAGCTGCGCTTCGAGCCGGTGTTTGATGCTTACGATGATGATGATGATGAGGGTGGTGACAATCCGTTTGCTGATGTCTTTCAGCAGCCAAACCTTCAACGTCAAGTTGCTCCGGTCGTGGCTCAAGCCTTTGACAATCAGAGTGGGATTCAGGTTTCAAGTTAGACTTACCTAAATTTCATGGTACTTTACATCCAGAAGAGTTCCTCGGTTGGATTAGCACAACGGAAGAGTTGTTAACATTCAAATGTGTCCCTGATGTGATGCGTGTTCCCCTCGTAGCGACGCGTTTTAAAGGTCGTGCTTCAGCGTGGTGGCAACAGTCCAAGGAGCAACAAAACGTGCCAGCAAAGAACCTATTACATTGTGGGAAAAGATGAAGAGAAAGATGCGTGAGGCTTTTTTGCCTTACAACTATTCACGCACCATCTACACACTGTGACAACCCGTCCCGTTGACCCCACTAGCCCACTACTAGCTTGCCTCCATAGGTCCGATGCTGGTCCTGCAGGGCATCGATCCTAACCCTCACCGTGGAAAGGAACTATTCATCCAAATCCACCAGTAGGTTATTGGTGCGCCAGACGTTCCTCGAACCCTGGTCCCCACCCTTTAACAACCTTCCCATAGGACAAGCTGTCACCAACCCCCCGAAGTGATCTGCCTCATTGCAGGATGAAATCCGACAATTTGCCTACTCTTGTATCTCGAAAGCAGAAAGAGTAGAATTCATTCAAGAATTGGTGACAGCTTGTCCTCTGAGAAGGTTGTTAAAGGGTGGGGACCAGGGTTCGAGGAACGCCTGGCGCACCAATAACCTACTGGTGGATTTGGATGAATAGTTCCTTTCCACGGTGAGGGGTTAGGATCGATGCCCTGCAGGCCAGCTTCGGGCCTATGGGGGCAAGCTAGCAGAGTGTACCTCAATTGGCCATGTTGCAGGGTCCGAACAGGTCATTGACAGAGATTAAGTTGTGTCTGAGGTTTATGGGTCCGTTCAGAGTGGTTGAGCGGGTGGGACCGTAGCATATAGGCTGGAGTTGCCTGAGGTTATTCGTGCGTTCCACAAGGTTTTCCATATTTCTATGTTGCGGAAGTGTCTCCGTGAGGATGATCAGTTGTTGGCTAAGATTTCTGAAGATCTTCAGCCTAACATGATTTTGGAGGTGAGACCAGTGAGGGTTCTCGGGAGGAAGATCAAGGAACTTCA
Source organism: Camelina hispida (assembly GCA_023657505.1). Taxonomy (NCBI): domain Eukaryota; kingdom Viridiplantae; phylum Streptophyta; class Magnoliopsida; order Brassicales; family Brassicaceae; genus Camelina; species Camelina hispida. The sequence goes on along the minus strand of CP094632.1, from coordinate 16,136,091 downwards.
AAAGAAGAAGATTCCTTTGATGGGAGTCCTTTGGGACTGTGATGGTATTGAGGAGCAGACTTGGGAGCCTAAGGCGAGAATGAAGGCAAGGTTTAAGAAGTCATTTGAGAAGCAAGCCGCGACTTGAGCTTGTCTAGCCTGGTCCCATCTGTAGTTCGTGGCTGGAGCGGGAATGGAGTCTTCCAGCCCATCTCTCTTGTTTACTTGGTCGCTTAGGGGTGGTTGGTTGTGCGACTAAGTAACAAGATGAGGTGGTGTTCGGGGTACGAAATTCCCGTGAAGCAGGGTTTTGGAGGAAAGTTTCCTGAAATAGAGGTTTCCAAAAGTAGAAAGTTTCAAAAGTGGAAAGTGCTAAAAATAGAAAGTTTTATGTGAGTTAGAACTTGTCCATTTTAATGGTGGAGAGCCTTGGAGGGGCTTGTGTGGCCTTACTGGCGGACTTTTGAGTCATTGTGCCCGTGTCTGGCGTTCTTTTGAGACATTATGTGGCCTTTGTGGCGGGCTGTTTAGCCAGTTGTGTGGCCTTTGTGGCGGGCTGTTTAGCCAATTATGTGGCCTTTGTGGCGGGCTGTTTAGCCAATGTGCCTGTTGAGGCGATCATTCAGGATGTATGGTCTTTGTGATGGTCCTTCGGGACGAGTGGTCTTTGTGACGGTCCTGTTGAGGACATTTGTTTGGCCTTTGTGGCAGTCCTGCTGAGGACATATGTTTTGCCTTGGTGGTGGTCCTGTTTAGGACATTTGTTTGGCGTTGGTGGCAGTCCTGTTTAAGACATTTGTTTTGGCCTTGTGGCATGTATATGATCCTGGTGTGGTCATGAGGTATTCAAGAGAGGGAATATGTGGTTGGTAGGACATTGTGATGTTTTACGCGAGCCACGGGAAGGAAACCTGGATAGGGATAGGACTCAGACGTGTTCAGAATTATTTGCTCGCGACTCTTGGGGGACTTTGGTTCTCCTAGTACTACCATATTCGGAGACTTTGTGGCTTGGGAGTATGGTTGGTATATCGACTTCGGATGACGATCCGGGGGCGCGCTGTAGGGTGGCAACCAGAGAGATGAATATTGGACTTCCTTTTATATATGGCATGAGGGCTTATGCCCGATGAGGAGCCAACATTATGGCATGCAGACTTAAGTCTGATGAGGAGCCAATAAAAAACTCAAGGTTTAGACCTATGAGTAAAGGAAAGTCCAAAAGTCGAGAGCAAATAATGCATGGAACATGAGTTTATCGCTTAGAGGTGACCTTCTGTAAATCGGTCGGAGGAGTGCGGGCTGTGGAGACGGTAGCACGAGAGTCCTTGGCTGAAGGTTGTTCGAGATTCGAGGATGAATCTATGTTGGTGGGGGAGAATTGTAACATCTGCGAACCGAAATCCCGTTTTAGGCGAGTTTAGCCGTATTTGAGAGAAAGGAAGAGAGAAAAGGAGTTCTAAGTGTTCTTGGTGAGATTTTGGGAGTTTGAGGCTGTTCTTGTGGAGATCTTTAGCTGGGATCGTTGCAGGAGCTGCCTGGAAGTGTTTTCTTGCTTGTTTGAGGTTCAGAATCATCTTGGCAAAGGTAAGTGCATGACCATGGATTATGTAAGCTGGAGATCTCTCTAATTTGATTGTTATGTGTTGTTAGGCTTGTTAGATTGTTATTTGGGACGTTAGGAAGCTTTCTTGTGGCTTGGGATCGAGTTTTGTGGTTGTAGGAATGAAGATCCGGCGAGAAGCTTCGGGGGAAACGATGCTCGGCATGTGCATCGGTCGATGCACTTTGTGCGTCGGTCGATGCAAGTGCGAGGACGGCGCGTAAAACCTAGGGTTTTCGTGCTATGTCGAGCATGCGTCGGTCGATGCAAGTGAACCTTGCATTGGTTGATGCATATCATGCGTTGGTCGACGCAACCCCAACTGATGTCGGTCGATGCACGCTTGGTGTCGGTCGTTGCAGAGTCCTGGTTTGTTATTGTTGATTGTTGATTGTTGATTGTTGGTTGATGGTTAGAGATGTCTCTATTGCTTGTGTGTATAGCCCAGTAGATGGGAGGATTGCCTTACTGAGTGTTTATTAAATACTCATGCATTGCAATTTGTGTTTGTGGTGCAGGTAAAGGCAAAATGTGATCGTGGAATCAAGGCAATGAAGTGGAGGATGTTCTAGGGACTCGATTGGTTGTTGTCTGGCATTGCTAGGTTGCTAGAGTTGGGTCATTAGAAAAAATTGCTAGGTTGCTGGTTCTATGATTCTTGTTGGTTGAATTTTGGATATTGTTTATGTTATAATTATTGGATTATTATTAGATATTTATTGGATATTGGTATCCGTTATTTCCGCTGTTGATTGAGATTGTGGTTAGGTGGCTAGTGGATATGGGACCACTAGTTATAGTTTATATATTATTATTATTATAATTTATTATTTATTATTTATTATTAAAAAAACGGGTCGGTTCGTTTCACACACGCTTCCAGAATCTTCGTCAAGGAGTGAGTTCTGTTGATGCGTATGCAACAGATTTTTTTCACTTTGTTAACCCAAAGTGATTTGCTTGAAACAGAGGATCAGTTGGTGTCTAGGTTCATTGGCGGATTACAACAACAATTGCAAAACACATTGCTGCAATTCAATCCCAAGACAGTCTCTTAAGCTCATCAACGAGCCTTGCTAATTGAACAGCAGATTCAAATCTCTTCTTCAAAGTTGGATTCAGGTTCATTAGTTCGACTGCCATATCCTTCATTGCGGGCCACTGAAATCGTTGATAGCAACATTTCACCACGTTCGATGCGTGCTACAACTTTAAAATGCTTTGGCTGTGGAGAGCAAGGTCATAGACAATCGTCATGTCCACAACAAAGTCGTCGCGGTTTGTACGCAGAGGAAGACATCAAGAAAAATGACGACACACACAATATTCCATTGGTGGGGCTGACTGGTGACACGAGTATGATGCTGGTTTGACATTGGCAAAATACGAGGACGAATTTTTCGTTACCCCAAGAGACAAGATGTAGCGACATCTATGCTTCTATTAATATTGGACTTTTTTGTTGATGCTTTTATTTTCATTATTGTTGGGCTTTTGATTCATGTTTTCTAGTTTGTGTTTATGTCGGCTAAGAGATAGATTGCTTTGTCTCCAATCTTAGACAATTAGGGTTTTCATTTATGAGTAGTATAAGTACTACTATTTGTTTATCGCAAGAGTTGATTTATGGTTGAGTTATTAATAAAAGAGAGAGCTTTTTCTAATCCTTGTTTCGCTATACCTTTAGGGTGTCAACGACATCAAGAAGACAAGACATAGCGGCATCCTTCTAGGATCAACGATCTCGTTTTGTGTTGGTATCCTCTCGGATCAACGACGACGTTCTGATTATCGTAGCTTGCACTACACTACTCGCTCTTCGCAAAATTAGATTCCACTATTAAAGATTCTTCCAATCTAAGTGTTGAGTTTACGCTTCACATAATTAAGTACCACCTCGCGACAACTCCATTCACTCTCTCATAGATCTGAATTCATTTCTATCTATATTCAAACGAACTCTCCAAGATACATACTCTTTTATACAAGTACATAAGCCGAGTTCAATCCTCGCAATAAAATATCATATGATCAAACTAACGAGTTCGGATAATAAAATGAAATTGGTCCTCTTGGACACCAATTCCAAAGCCGAGCTCCATCCTTGCATTTACCAAGGTTAACCACATAAAGTTTTCCTTTAAAAATAGTAATGGCATGATCAACCCATATCTTCACTTGAAAACAACTCGACCTAGAGTTCTGAACCAATTGGACTTTGAAACCCCAACATAGTTGTTCCAAAAACATACTGTTGGGATACAAACAATATCCCATATCGGAAGATTAGAAATTAAGTGTCTAATATACAAGTTAAGTCCAACTCCGATTAGTATGAGACATTTTGGGAAGGAGCCCAATAAGAAATCCGTACGGGCTAGACCACTTGGGCCCAAAGCGGATAATATCATACTAATAGGAGAGTTGGTGTGACACCCCGGTTTCAGAGACTTGCGGAGAGGTTTAAAAAGAATTGATTTGGCCACCTATGTCACCAAAGTGCAATTATCTTTTCTGTCAAAGGTCCTGAGAGAACTCAAAAGTTAAGCGTGCTTGAGCAGGAGTAGTCTCAGGATGGGTGACCTTCCCGGAAGTGATTGTCGGAACTGTGCGAGTGAGGACAAAACACAGGGAAAGATCATGTGGTGATTTGTAGGGACGATAACAAGTCTTTAAAGCCTCCCAGATGTAGCAAACCGACCATCGGATATGGATGGGCTCACGGGCCTAGTGAGAGGGCGTGAGGCCTATTAAGAAAAGTGGGCCCATGGACTGGGATTGGAAATGGGGTCCACTGATAGGTGGCGGTCGGGGCGTTACAAGTGGTATTAGAGCCGAACCCAGATGAGTGTGGAGTTGAGTGGGCTCACACCATCGGGGGTGACGGTCTTGGTGCACAACAAGGACGTTGCGATCTGTTAGTGGGGGTGAATTGTGACACCCCGGTTTCAGAAACTTGCAGAGAGGTTTAAAAAGAATTGATTTGGCCACCTATGTCAATAAAGTGCACTTATCTTTTCGGTCAAGGGTCCTCAGAGAACTCTAGAGTTAAGCGTGCTTGAGCTGGAGTATTCTCAGGATGGGTGACCTTCCGGGAAGTGACTGTCGGAACTGTGCGAGTGAGGACAAAAACACAGGGAAAGATCATGTGGTGATTTGTAGGGACGGTAACAAGTCTTTAAAGCCTCCCGGACGTAGCAAACTACCGTCGGATATGGATGGGCTTACGGACCTAGTGAGAGGACGTGAGACCCATTAAGGAAGTTGGGTCAATAGACTGGGATTAGTCATTGGGCCCACTGATAGGTGGCGGTCGGGGTGTTACAGTTGGTTTGGGCTTGTAAAGCCCAACAATTGGTATCAGAACCTAGGACCTTTTTGACCTAGGGGAGTGGATGTGGGCTCTGTGTTCGGTGTGGAATATAAAATCTTATTATATAAAGTTGGGTATTGAAAGTTAGTCATTAACAAGATTTTGACATGTGCACAAGTTAATATAATAGGAGAGATTTGAAGTTTCAACAGAAAACAAAATATTTGTTTGAAACAATATTAATGATGTAAAAAGATAATTATAAAAAAATTACAAAAATTTTAAAGTTTTGTTTTAAAACAAATAATTATAAGAAGATTATATATATATATATATATATATATATATATATTTCATAAATTTCGAAATTATAACATTATTTACTTATTTTTAATTTAAAGTTATTAATTCTACAAAAACAATAGAAAAGAGATTACGGAAAATATACAATTAACTATTTATTCTAAATTTTGTAATGCTCACTTCTATATAAACATAGATTGTCTCATATTTTTCATCTAACAAAATAATTTATTCAAAACACTGCTTTCAACTTTGTTCTATTTGTAAAAAAAATAATGGGAAAGTAAAATTTTCATTTTTTTATACCAAAATTTTCTTATACTTTCTGATTTTTCAGTTCGGAATAAATAAGATTAATATATTGACCCAAAAAAAGATTAATATATGCGTCTTTTTTTCTAACAATGTATTTTCAAATTTATAATAGTATTTTTAGATTATTTTATCTAATTTTGTATTTTCATCTTTGAATTACTTGGGATTTATATATTACCGTGCTTATAATTTTCTATTATTTATTTAATTATGTCAAATCAATTTATTTTTTTAATTTCAAAACCTTGATTGGTTAGTCATAGACACTTTTTTTTTGTGCAAACATAATTATTAACATTCATTCAAATTCCATAAGCATAGAACAAATAGAACCTCATCAACCTAATGGTTGGATAAAATAGCCTAATAAATACAAGCTTACAACAAAAATAGATAGATAGATTGGAAATACATAAATCATTGTTGAAAGATCCATAGGAGTTTGGAGACTGTGACACCCTGGTTTGCAGAAAGGTTTAAAAAAATTGATTTGACCATCTATGATGTGACCGCCGGACACGTCCCTGGTACGGACGCGGAACGGTCGCGTCTTGAGGTTTCGTCTAACTTCTCTTCGGCGAAACTTCTCTCGTCCGAGGCATTGGTCAATGGATCCAGGGGTAAAACAAACGAGGGAAAATGAATATTGGGGAAAATAAACACGCCGTTCGAAAGCTACACGAGATGGCCACGAACGGTACGGTCGGATGATGCGGACGCGGATCGAGTGGTGGAACGGATAGAAGTGGAACGAGGGTGGAACGAAGGGTGGATCGAATGACGACACAAGAGGTTTGGCTCTCCTCTTGATACGGTCGCTAACAAGGTCGAACCCGGTTCGAGGCTTGTTAGGATTTTCTCAAGGTTCAATCCCGGATTGAAGAAAGAGAAGATGAGACAAGTTTCAAGAATCTCTCTTGAAGAAAAGTTTTTATTTCATTCAAGTCTGAAGAGGAACAAAGGCTAAGAGAGAGTTTAAATACATTAGGTCGAGTGAGGGCTTAGGGACACGCAGACTCTTAATGGTCCGCACAATTGTCCTTAGACGTGTTTCCTTTGCAATGGAACACGTCACCTCTAATGACTTTCAACAATAAGCTCTCACCAAACAAAAAGATAAGGAACCCAAAAGGAATATTCTCAAAGTTCAAATTTAAACCAAAAACTAAGAGGGAAATAAAGATAACCGCCTTGGCCTTGCGCGTGAAGCAACTTAGCCTTTGGCGTTTTGCGTTTAGCTCCATGCCTCGTTAAAACCTTCTCCGGTAAACCCATTGGGACAAACCCGGAGTAAGGAAAAAGAGTACACTTCCTCGCTTAACGACTTGTGTGTCTTCACTCTTGGGTAAGAGTGAAGACTAGACGGACTGAACCTCCGGAGTCTTCGTGGGTTGGTTGGTGTTGGACGTAGGTCCGGACAAATAGGTTAAGCCGCTGTTTGGCCGCCTTTGCTGAGCTCTTGGAACGCGTGGTAGCTCCGGGAAGGATCGTTGGGACCTTGGCCGCGCCTGATGAGGTTGTCCTGGCCGCGTTCGATGCGTCTTGGTCAGGCGTCTCGGTCGTGTCCCGCGTGTCTTGGTCGGCCTGGCCGAGGTCGCGTCCCGCGATCACATCATTCCCTCCCCCTTGAAAAGGTTTTGTCCCCAAAACATCTTCGTCTTCTCCTACATCAAACGGAACAAGGTCAGTAACATTGAATGAGGTGGACGTACCAAACTCACCTGGTAGCTCAAGTCGGTAGGCGTTGTCGTTGATCTTCTCGATGACTCGGAATGGGCCATCTCCTCGCGGGCTAAGCTTGTCCTTGCGTTTCAGTTGGAATCTCTCCGGCCTCAAATGTAACCAGACCCAATCACCAGGTTTGAACAGCATAGGCTTACGTCCCCGGTTGAGGAAGCGCGCATACTGCTCGTTCCTCCGTTCAATGTTGGTTCGGACTTCCTCGTGTAAAGCCTTGACCATCTCGGCCCTTGCGATTCCATCTAGATTCTCGGCTTCGTTTGGCGGTATGGGAAGGAGATCAAGTGGCGTGAGCGGTTTAAACCCGTATGCGACCTCGAACGGTGACCTTTTGGTGGCCGAATGCACCGACTGGTTGTACGCGAACTCGATGATCGGGATGCACTCGAGCCAGGAGCCTTTGTTGCTTACAATAGCGGTGCGGAGTAGGGCGCCTATTGACCTGTTGACGACCTCCGTTTGGCCGTCGGTCTGGGGGTGAGCCGCGGTGGAGTAGAGGAGTTTCGTCTCAAGCTTCCGCCAAATGGTGCGCCAAAAGTGACCAAGGAACTTGGGGTCTCGGTCGGATATGATGGTGCGCGGAACGCCGTGGAGCCTTATGACCTGACTGAAGAACAGATTCGCCAATTGGACCGCATCATTGTTCTTATTGCACGGAATGAAATGGGCCATCTTCGAGAACCTATCAACAACCACCATGATACTATCTTTATGCGATAAGAAGGGTAGGCCGAGGATGAAATCCATGGAGAGATCTATCCATGGTGCAGTGGACACGGGCAAAGGCATGTAGAGGCCATGCGGATGAGCGGTCGACTTGGAGGTGCGACAAACAATACAACGGCCGACGTGCTTCTCCACCATAATTCGCATCTTTGGCCAGTAGAAGTGTTCCTTAAGCACTGCCAAGGTCTTGGTGATGCCAAAATGTCCCGCCAAACCTCCACTATGAGCTTCACGCACTAGCAACTCGCGGATAGAACCATTCGGTATACATAGCCGCCGACCTCTGAACAAGAATCCTTCGTGAATGTAGAACTCGGTGTAGATTCCTTTCCCATGGTTCTGGTAGCATTCTCCAAATTCAGCATCTCCAGCATAAGCATCCTTGATGCTCTCGAAACCCAAAACTCGCGCGTCCATGGTGGTGATCAACGCATGCCGTCTTGATAAGGCATCGGCGACTACATTCTCCTTGCCCTTCTTGTACTTGATGACGTATGGGAATGACTCAATAAACTCCAACCACTTCGCATGACGTCTCTTAAGGTTGGTCTGGCCGCGGAGGTGCTTGAGGGTTTCGTGATCAGTATGAATCACAAACTCTCTCGCCAAAAGGTAATGTTGCCAAACCTCCATTGCGCGAACGAGGGCGTATAACTCCTTGTCATACGTAGGGTAGTTGAGCGTGGCTCCACTAAGTTTCTCACTGAAGTAAGCCACCGGTCTGCCTCCTTGAGTTAGGACGGCCCCTACCCCAACTCCCGATGCATCACACTCAACTTCAAAGGTTTTGTTGAAGTCGGGCAATGTAAGCAAAGGTGCTTGTGTGAGGCGTTTCTTGAGCTCGGTGAAAGCCTTGTCTTGTTCCTCTCCCCACCGAAAGTCGCTGTTCTTCTTAATCACTGAGGTGAGTGGCGCGGCGACCGTACTGAAATCTCGCACAAACCTCCGATAGAAGCTGGCTAGGCCGTGGAACGACCGGACTTGAGTGATGCTTGTTGGTGTGGGCCACTCCTCTATTGCTCGTATCTTCTCTCCATCTACCTTAAGGCCCTGCGAACTCACAACAAAACCTAAAAAGACCAATTCATCAGCAGCAAACACGCACTTTTTCAAGTTAGCGTAGAGTTGCTCTTCGCGGAGAGTAAACAAGACAGCCTCTAAGTGTTCAGCATGTTCAGTCAAGCTAGAGCTATATACCAATATATCATCAAAATAAACCACTACGAATTTGTTGATAAACGACCTCAAAACATGGTTCATAAGACGCATAAAGGTAGAGGGGGCGTTAGAGAGACCGAATGGCATTACCAACCATTCGTACAAACCCTGTTTGGTCTTGAAGGCCGTTTTCCATTCGTCGCCTTCCTTCATTCTGACCTGATGGTAGCCGCTCTTTAGGTCGATCTTTGAGAAGATGCTAGCGCCACTAAGCTCATCTAACATGTCGTCGAGACGTGGGATGGGATGCCGGTACTTGATGGTGATGTTGTTGACAGCCCTACAGTCCACGCACATCCTCCACGAGCCATCTTTCTTCGGGACTAGGAGCACTGGCACAGCACACGGACTTAGGCTTTCTCGGACATAGCCTTGCGCCATAAGCTCCTTGACTTGTCGCTCAAGCTCCTTCGCCTCCTCGGGGTTGACACGGTACGCTGGTCGGTTGGGAAGCTGCGCGCCTGGTACAAGGTCAATCTGATGCTCGATGCCTCTGATTGGTGGTAGGCCTTCGGGAAGCTCTTTGGCGAACACATCGCCGAACCGCTTTAGGACACCGCGTATGACCTCTGGTAAAGCTTCTAGTGAACCATCTAGACCTGAAAGCAACTCATCTCGAAACAACATCAGAATCACTTGGGCTGAGTCCTTAAGGGACTTCCTAACATCGCCATACTGAATTAAGAAATTCTTTTTATCGTTCGCATCCTTGGACAACTTGTCTTGCATTTCATGAACTTGCGTGGGGCTCAAGGGTTTCAAGCAAATACGTTTGTTGTCATGAACGAAAAAGTATTGGTTGGTGTGGCCGCAATGTGTGGTGCGTTTGTCAAACTGCCATGGACGCCCCAACAAGAGGTGGCTAGCTTGCATCGGCACCACATCACAAAGGACTTGGTCCTTGTACGGCCCTACACTGAATGGAACCATGACCTGTTCTTTCACATGGATCACGGTCTTATCATTCAACCATCTTAAACGGTAAGGGTGGGGATGGTTTGTGGTTGCAAGAGAAAGTTTCTTGACAAGACTGGAACTTGCCACGTTAGTGCAAGAACCTCCGTCTATGATCAAGCCACAAACGCGACCACTTACAGTGCACCTCGTGTGGAAAATGTTGTCGCGTTGGTTGGCGTCTTCCGTGGCTACACCGGCGTTCAGGATGCGGCGTATCATGAGTAGTTCTCCAACCTCTGGTTCCGCAACAGCTTCTTCCAACTCGGCTTCTCCTCGCACAACCTCCTCGGTGGTCTCATCATCGGACTCTATCTCGCCGGCCTCGGTCAGTATCATAGTCCGTGCGTTTGGGCAGTCGCGAGCATAGTGACCTCTCCCTTGACACTTGAAACAAATGATGTCGCGGCTCCGGACGTCGGTAGTGTTGCGTCGCGGATCTTGGCGTTCATTGGCGGCCGGCTCCCTAGGTTTGAATCTTGAGTCCGCGCTGTTCGCCTTTGGCTTGTCTGGCACTCGGTTCGAAGGCGACGCGTTAGGAGATCAGTTGGTAGCTCCTTGAGCTCGGACACGGGACGCTGATGCACTCTTCTTCTTAATTTGCGTTTCAATTTGCACCGAGAGATGCAATAACTCCTCAAAGGTGCGGTAGGGCTGGCGCTCAACCTTGCGTGCAATGCGCTCTTGTAGTCCGTCCAAGAACTGAGCCATGAGTGACTCCTCCGAGTCATCAATTTGTAACCGGTTGCGCAAGTGCTCAAACTCTTCGTAATACTCCTCCACGTTCCTTGCGCCTTGGGTTAGCCTCCGAAATTTCTTTTGGAGCTCGCGGTGGTAGTAAGGAGGCACGTACCGCTTTCGCAATTCTGCCTTTAAGACCTCCCAAACGGTGATAGGTCGGTCGCGGTTGCGTCTCTGTTCGGCCTCAAGCCGATCCCACCAGGTAAGGGCATGGTCGGTGAATTGTGCCACCGCGTATTGGACCTTTCGCAGCTCCGGATAGGCATGACATGAGTACAGGTGGTCCATGCGACTTTCCCAGTCAAGATATGCCTCAGGGTCTGACTTGCCCGCGAACGTTGGTGGAATCATCTTGTGGTTCGGCTCGTAACGTCTCGGGGCTTCGTCATCTCGATCATCATGGCGGTGACGTCGCCGAGGTCTTGGTTCGTAGTCCTCATCGGACTGGTCGCTAACCGGTTCTCGCCGTGGACGTCTCGCGGGTAACGGATCTTCGCGAGGAGGATTCATGAGTTCAATCCTCGTGAGGCGTTCGGCCAGTTGTTCTAGGCCGATTCGTAGTGTGGCGAGGGTGACACCAATCTCTGGTGGTGCTGGGGGAACTTCTTCGGCCATCGTACGGACTGGTCGTAGGTGACGTGTGCGGCTACGCGGTGAAGTTTGAATTTAAACCTCGCAAAGAAAGAGCCACACGTGAGTGCCACAAGTTCAAGAGGACCACACACAAAGATTCGCTTCAAAAATAAAGATTGATGACAGCTGGGACACGCTCAATCCTAAGACTAAAACAAATAAAGCAAAAGCAAAAGTAAAAGTGCTACGCGACAAATATTGCTTTATTCCTAAGGCTGGAAACACAAAAATGAAACGCGAAACTAGCTTTATGGATCTAAAAGGAGACTCGCAAGAACACAAAGAAACAGAGATATGAACACAACGAGCAAAAACGAATCCTAACAACCTAGTCAAACGGAAATCAAACCTAAACATGCACCAAATTAAACCCCTAAGAATAACGAGTCCTATGAAGCTATAAGATGCAAGTTTTAAACCCAAAGATTGAAACTTTTAAACGAACAGAGAGTTCTGGAAAGAGACAACCTCGTAGGAGCTTCAAAGCTCTGATACCAAGCTGATGTGACCGCCGAACACGTCCCTGGTACGGACGCGGAACGGTCGCGTCTTGAGGTTTCGTCTAACTTCTCTTCGGCGAAACTTCTCTCGTCCGAGGCTTTGGTCAATGGATCCAGGGGTAAAACAAACGAGGGAAAATGAATATTGGGGAAAACAAACACGCCGTTCGAAAGCTACACGAGATGGCCACGAACGGTACGGTCGGATGATGCGGACGCGGATCGAGTGGTGGAACGGATAGAAGTGGAACGAGGGTGGAACGAAGGGTGGATCGAATGACGACACAAGAGGTTTGGCTCTCCTCTTGATACGGTCGCTAACAAGGTCGAACCCGGTTCGAGGCTTGTTAGGATTTTCTCAAGGTTCAATCCCGGATTGAAGAAAGAGAAGATGAGACAAGTTTCAAGAATCTCTCTTGAAGAAAAGTTTTTATTTCATACAAGTCTGAAGAGGAACAAAGGCTAAGAGAGAGTTTAAATACATTAGGTCGAGTGAGGGCTTAGGGACACGCGGACTCTTAATGGTCCGCACAATTGTCCTTAGACGTGTTTCCTTTGCAATGGAAAACGTCACCTCTAATGACTTTCAACAATAAGCTCTCACCAAACAAAAGATAAGGAACCCAAAAGGAATATTCTCAAAGTTCAAATTTAAACCAAAAACTAAGAGGGAAATAAAGATAACCGCCTTGGCCTTGCGCGTGAAGCAACTTAGCCTTTGGCGTTTTGCGTTTAGCTCCATGCCTCGTTAAAACCTTCTCCGGTAAACCCATTGGGACAAACCCGGAGTAAGGAAAAAGAGTACACTTCCTCGCTTAACGACTTGTGTGTCTTCACTCTTGGGTAAGAGTGAAGACTAGACGGACTGAACCTCCGGAGTCTTCGTGGGTTGGTTGGTGTTGGACGTAGGTCCGGACAAATAGGTTAAGCCGCTGTTTGGCCGCCTTTGCTGAGCTCTTGGAACGCGTGGTAGCTCCGGGAAGGATCGTTGGGACCTTGGCCGCGCCTGATGAGGTTGTCCTGGCCGCGTTCGATGCGTCTTAGTCAGGCGTCTCGGTCGTGTCCCGCGTGTCTTGGTCGGCCTGGCCGAGGTCGCGTCCCGCGATCACATCAATCTATGTCACCAAAGTGCCTTTATCTTTTCGGTCAAGGATCCCGAGAGAACTCCAGAGTTAAGCGTGCTTGAGTTGGAGTAGTTTCATGATGGGTGAGCTTCTGGGAAGTAATTGTAGGAATTGCGCGAGTGAGGAAAAAACATAGAGAAATATCATGTGGCGATTTGTAGGGTCGGTAAAGTATTAAAAGCCTCTCAGATGTAACGAACCAGCCGTCGGATATGGATGAGCCTACAGGTCGGGAGTGGACGTGGGGCCCACTAAGAAAGGTGGCTGTGAGGGCGTTACAAAGACAGAGGCGACATCATCATATGTCAAAGAAGCTTTCGCGAATACATTAAGAAATTTAACATTATTTACTATCAAAAGATTTTGTGACGTTAGAAAATGGTCTTTATTTTCTTTGGTTGTCGGAACAAACCATTTTGAGATAGCTAAAAAATGTGAACATGTTCTCTCCACATAGGAGGAGTGCATAGCCGAGGTTCTCTCTAAAGTGAAGGATGTTGGTCGCAAGGTTATCTCCCCAAGGAAAGAAGGTAAAGAAGGTTGGACGCATGGTTATCTCTCTAAGAAAAGAAGGCGGAGCCAATGTTTTCTTCATGGTAGATGAGGTTGGACACAAGGTTTTCTCCATAAAGGAGGGAGGAGGGAGGAGGGCGGAGCCGAAGTTCTTTTCATGGTTGGTAATACACTATTGTGATGATACATCATTGATTAGTATATTTTTTTTATCAATAATTGATTAGTATAATATGTAATATATTTTTTATTTGAAATATTGTTTGAGCCAACAATTTTTGTAATAAAAAAATTAAGCAAAAGTGAAAGTAAAGAGAAATATAATAGTTGGTTTAATGTGTTCATATAGACATTTTTTAGGTGGTGGTAACAAATGTATTTGTAACATACAATATATTTATGTGTAAAAGAATACACTTTTAATGGTAACATACATAAAAAATTGTAAATACATATAAATCAGTGTATTATAGCAAAAAAAAGTTATAAATAACATAATACAAATTTTAATATATTTTTGTTAAATTTAATTTTATTTATGAAATTTTAAACCTGCACATAGGGCGGGTCCGTATCTAGTTCTAGATAAAGATCTCCCTTGGATGACATAAATTTGAGAATGGAAAATTCACTTGGACAAAAAAATAAAGAAAAAAAAAAAACTTAAAAAGCTTTCTCGGCCAACATACGGATAACCTCTTAGGCAACAAATAATAACAATAGCACAAACTCAAAAGACCCCCTCGGGCATTTAACATTTGTTTTAATTTTTTGGTTTGAATCAAACTCGAAAGGAGCCTGTTTGACGTTCTTTCCAACTTACGATGTATCCACCAAGTCTGCCTCACAAACATTCAATTCGAGCTCACCTCACAGTGTACCTACCGGTTTTCACTTTGCAATTGTGGTTTGAGTCCTCATAACGTAGTTTTCAGGTTCAAACTTGCAGCTACTATATCACCGTTACAAGAAACTAGTTCTCCGAGCAAGTCAATTTACTCAAAGAACTGGGGGATTATGTTGGTAGCAGATCACGCACACCATATCATTTCCATTACACTGGAGGCCCATCAAATTAGAAGCCTAAGAAGGTCCATGTTTCGTAAAAGAGGTGGTCAAATATCGACATAATGTGTAATTCAGTTCATGATTTAATTGCTATGGTCTAAGGAGTAAACCTGTCTTACAAGTCTATGAATTGAGTATGAGAGTTATTTATGAGTCTATTGTTGGGCCCACTGCCCAATGAACATGTGCCGTCTTTGGTACCCGAAGAAGAGCAGTTTGGTGCCAAAGTGATTCATCTGGATGAGCTCTCCAAAAGTTCAAGGGAAACAAAGGACTGTTTGGCACCGGAGTGATCTAGCGCATAACACCGCAAGATTTTGGAAGGAACAGAAACTCCCTAGAAGCTCGGGAAAGCAAGGTGAACAACGAAGGAGCTCGAGAAATTGAGGTGGACAACGAAGGAGCTCGCTGATGGGCCTGCAGAAGGAAAGCTGAGAAGGAGACCAATTCAATACAAAATCAAGACATTACGGAATAAATGTGACATCAAAACATGAACATTAATTGAGAGTCAAAGGATTAAATGGCCAAATAAATACACCATAAAGGAAGGAGGACACTACATTTTCAATGCATCTTTTATATTAATTTCATAATTTTTATCCTTAATCTATAACTAAATTAATTTATTATACACTTATTGAATGTTTTCTTAATCTGTGGATCAAAATGACACTATTTGTGAAACTGAAGGAGTAATATACTAGTTTCCTAGATTTGAAACAGCAAAAAAAGTATCACACTGTCAAACCATCTAGATGCCTTAAAACAAAAGAGAAAAATGAATCTGAAACACTATAATATACTAGTTTACAAAGAATCTGGACACAATACAAGTTAAATACATTGATATACATAGGATTTCTAGGAAGAGATCTTCTCTAATTGTGTTTTCTTCTTTGTAAGGTCTTTTTTTTTTCCAAGGTTCATCGCAACTTAGGTTAACATAAGTTTGGTTTGTAAGTTGAAGAAACAAAGAAAAGAGAAAAGAAAACTTGAAGAGACAAGTTTAAATCATCTGAGATTTTAATCCCTTTTTTTATAATAAAATGTTAAGTAGGTAATAATAAACAATTTGTTTGTTTATAAGTTCTTCGTTTTATATATTTAACTATGTTTATTTTCGGGGTTTTAAATTTAGCATGATGGTTTGGTTTCGTTATTTATACTTATTCTAAATTATTCCATAATACAAATTCATAAGTAAATGTGTGATGAAAGGCAAGTCGAAAGAGTTATTTACTAGAATCAGTATCCGGAAAAATGTTAAAAAAAAAACACGACTTATTTAATATTTGCCAGAAAAAAATGAGTTTTGGGAGTTTTAAATTTAGCATGATGGTTTGGTTTCGGTATTTATATTTATTCTAAATTATTCCATATTACAAATTCATAAGTAAATATGTGATAAGTTAAAAGGAAAGTAGAAAGAGTTATTTACTAGAATCAGTATCTGGAAAAAATGCCAAAAAAACATGACTTTTTAAATATTTGCCAGAAAAATATGAATTTTTTTCGGAGCCAGAAAAATACTCAAACTATTTTATATGTGATAAAGAATACATAAACTATCTCAATTTCCCAATTTTCCACTTATCTTGTTACGATTTTTAACGACATTAACGTAACCGTAAATACTTTTATAATTACAATCTCGTGAAAAAGTTTCAGCTTTGTCATAGCTATAATCATAACAAATTTCCTCTCTTTAGATAGCTTAACTTTATATTCAATCTTTTTGTTTTATGGTAGGAGAGTGGAAAACAAAAACTTTCCACCATTTATTAAAAATAAAGTAAACAGCTACATTCTGACCGATTTTGGGCGCGCATACCTATTAGCATCCTCTACTACTATTGAATTAACAACATCCAAGGAAGAATTAAACGTGTAAAAACCTAAAGGAAGAAAAAAAACATAGTTTACTAATCCATCCGCAAAATGATTAGCCTTCCTATACATATGCGAAATACAGACAATCCAGTCCCATGATATAAAGTCGTGCCACAGACGTACCATGAAAGACAACAGATGAGAATCAGTTATCCCTTTCTGAAGAAAATCCACAATCCTCTCTGAATCAACCTCCAACTCAAGTCGTGGAATATGCCTTTCCCAAGCGATACATAGTCCGTAGTAGACACCCAAAGCTCTACTAACGGTGCTGAACATATACCGATGTTCTAAGTGAACCTGCCAATCCAAATCCCATCTCCATCTCTCTTAAAACACCACCTGCAGATGCCAAACCCGGATTACCGCGTGAAGCACCATCCGTGTTTAGCCTAACCAATCCTTTTGTTGGCAGTATCCAAGCAATCATCCTCTCTTCTTTTCTCCCACCGTGTGTCTGACCTCCTCCATTAGAATTTGCATCGATCACCTCCATGGCCAGATCCTTGATAAATCAAACCCGATCCCAGCATTTACCATTACCCCCAAACGTGTTACCACACCTCCATTTCTATCCCCACCATACTTCCATATCAAACAAGGAAGCCCACATGCTCCCTCCTACCATAGTATCATCTCCCAAGTTCCCGTAAAGCCACTCTAGTAGCGTGTTCGCAAAGAAAGCTTGCACCTTACCCTGAGGAACTAAACGAGTCCAAACTCCTGCCGTTGCAGGATAGTCACGGAGCACATGTAGAATAGTCTCATCCCCGCTCTTACAGACCTGGTATAAGCTAGAATCACAGAGATATCTCCCATAACGTCCCACATTAGTCATTATCCCTTGTTGCGTCACTAACCAAAGGAACACTCACTCTTTCCGGTGCAACTACTCTTCATACCCGCGCATATAACTTCTCCATTGCTGGTCTCGGAGTCCCATCTCTGACTAATAATTTCTCGTATATGCATAATAATTAGCTAACTGAATATATGTAGGATAATTAATCATGGATATATATATTTTCATTAATTTTCTTTTACTTTTTTAAGCTTCAAAACCTTAGAAATCGAAAGAGAAAAAAAACATTAAACAACTTACAGTGAAATGACACCGGCTGTGGTTGAAGATGGTGGTGAGTGGTGACAACGATGGCTAATGACAACGGAACTCGACGATGAAGACGGTTAACCGAACCGATATTTTTTTTTTTTTTTTTTTTTTTTTTTTTGCAAACGACCGAACCGATTAAGTTATAATAAACCTAATAAAACCATATCTATATATACATTTTTCAAGTACATTTAGCAAATAAATCTTGAAGTTGCCACTTATTTACAAGACTGCCATTGACATTAATTATTAATTTGTTTTTTATTTAATTAATTAATATTAAGTTTTTATTTTTGAAAACAATAGTTCTCATCCTAAATAAATTTCTAAAACAATTGGAACCACTCCTTTTAACATTAAGTATTAATTTTATAATTGATTTAATTAATATTAAGTTTTCAATTTTACAAAAAAATATTTTTTTTCATACACAAATTTCCTAAACAATCGGTCTAACCAAGAAACGAATTAATTTTTGATGTTGGAGGAGGATCCGTGGCCGAGATTTTTGATCTCAACGCATTGATTTCTCCTTAAAATAAATGTTCAAAATCAAATATAAAATATATTATTTAAAAAAACTAACGGTATGATTTTTAAAAGTAACAAACATATTTACCATTCAATTTGATATCTTAGTAAAAAAATAATAATAAAATATAAAAGATATTGCTTGCTCACAGATTTATTTTTATTTTGTATTACATATTTAAATTTTTTTTTACTTTCACGGGTTTTATATGATGAGTTTTTGCATATTAAAAATCTTTGAATATGTTGTTTGACCCACCTATCATGACGGGTTTAAAATATAGAACCAACACTAAAACTATTAGTTTATCTCATATATACTATAGATTTATAATCATAGTTTTGAAAATTAACTTATAAATTATTTAGTATATGAACTACAAAATATTACACATAGTATAACACATTCTTAATATTCCAAAAAAAAAAATACACATAAAAATATACACTAACATACTATAGAGGCATATACCTCTGTTTAATTTTAAAGAACAAAACAAATCTAGACTTTTATATTCTATCTAATAACAAATTTAATGTAATTAGGTTATAAACTTTATAAAACGTAAGAAGAAGAAAAAAATTCTAAATTAATTAGATAAAAAGTTAATTAATTAGAAATTTGAAAACTAAATAAATTAAAAATTATTATTTAAAATACAATAATTTATAACTTAGTCCCGCGGTGTACTGCGGGTGAAATCCTAGTAAGTAAGCAATATTTGACAACACAAAAAGAAATAAATAAAAGAAAACAAGAAAAAAGAAAGAAAAAACATGACGTCCAAAATAATTGAATATCTTGTCACGTAACTCACTAATGATAATCCTATATGTGGTTTTAATTCTCTTGTTTTGGTTAGCCATCATTATCCTATATATCTGATTGGGGCAATAGTTAAGTAATTTGTAGTGACTTTTCGAGCACACATTTAAACTTGACGGCCAAATTAACTTCGTCATGACTTTGTATTTTTTCAGCTTCCATGCATATTTCTTTGTGACTCTATTAACTTATCAAAACATCAAAAGATCTGTGTTTGACTTGACATGCAAAGGAAAAACAAAGAACATAACTGAAACCAAAGCCTGACTCATAACAATTGGCTACATTGTTTTAGGGCTACAGAACGACCGAGATTCAACACTCAAATTGGATAAAACAATAATATGGTACAATGTTTAAATACAAGACTAATTGGTTTTATATCAAACAACATACATGGAGAGAACCATGTCCAGTAGGTTCTCTTACATTATTGAAGAAAAACATAAACAAACTTAAACATAAGCACTAGAACATATTCGAACTTGACTCCTTCATGATATGACTGACATTAACTCCGAGAATCTCGGCTAATTGTTTGAGTCATCCTCAGCTTTCTCCACCTTCGTCACGAATGTAACCGGTTTCTTTGGTTGCTCATTTACGGTCAAGTGTAAAACATCTGGTCTCGAGTAATGTCCGACCGCATCGAAGTACAACTTGGCTCTTGCTATATCACCAAGGTCTGGATGAGAAAAAGAGCGTTATATATATGGCCTTCAAAAATTAATCATTTCTGAAAGCCTAAGATGAATGTCAAAGAAGAGTATATATATATACCAAGATCAGCTGTGATGAGACCCTCTGATTCAAAGTTTGGTCCGGCAAGAACCTGTCCTAAAGGTAAAATAATGACACTTCCGCCTTGGGAGACAATAGCATCCTGTTCTTTGTTGTCATCCATGTCGGTAAACAAGTGATGGTCAGGGAAGTCTTTACGCAGGCAGAATTGACAATTGACAATTGCCACTCCTTTGAACCATCAGAAGTGGGTGCACAATAAATCTCAATGCCTTTGTGCCAAAATCGAAAATTGTTAAAAGAAATCACTAGACATTTCTTTTGTACTAGACATTTATCAACTCAAAAACCTTGTTTTACTTCAATGACACTGAGAGACTTAGAGAGGCTATATAGTTCGATATATATAGAGAGACGTTTTTGTTTTCAATTATCTACCTTGAGAGTGTATAGACGGGTAAAGACAGGCTCGTTCACGTGTTTGTTTTTTTCCTTACCAATGGTGTTTATGTAAGAAGAAAACAAGAGGGTGGGATGGGATCCTCCACCTAATTCGGTTTTTTTTTTTTTTTTTTTTTGTCAAAGTACGTTTTATAACTTAGAAACATCAGCAACACCCAGCAATGGTGAGAACCATGTTGGAGAGGCAACAGTTTTACAGTACAATGGAAAAAACAGAGCAACTTTAGATTACAAAGCAGTAAGTCAGTAACATAGTATTGATCAAGATCACATTGTCCGTACAACTATGGGGTCGTTCGTAAGACTATGTCATAAGGCCGAGTTATCTTTGAGAGTAAGGAGGCCTTGTTGGTGTAAGCCCATGAGAAGATTCGAGATTCTCCTTGTAGCCGTTAGAGAAGAAGAGAGAGTGAAGTCACGGGTGGCTTTCATTTAAGGAAACAAGGAGGGGTCGTTTTCAATCTTGGGAAGAACCAATTCTCTTACCTTATTCCCTATGCGATTTATTGTAAAGGGTGTAGCCCTAGTTGTCTTGATATATATATAGTCCTTGTAAACCTTTGTAAGTATAACTTATGGAATACAATCCTATTCTTATTCTCTTTGCTGATTTCTGTCTTCTTCTCCACATCTCTTCCGCTTAAATCTCAACATGGTATCAGAGCAGTTCTTCGATCTTTGATTCTCTTAACCATCTCTTATTCTTCGTTATACTCAAATCTCTTCTATCCTCTTTAATCTCTTTCCCAATTCTCGGTTTACTTGGGCTCTTCAACTTCTGTTCGACATTCTTAGTCTCGATCTTACCATTTCTAGCAAATCTCGCTCATGGACACTACCAAACCCATTGTTACACCGGTGGTCTTAAAAGGGGCCAACTATTTGTTGTGGAAAAGAACCACAAAGACCGCGTTGAGTGGCCGGGGGCTTTGGATTCACGTTGAAACGAATCAACTTCCCAAGAAAGTCACCAAGAACGACGGTAAAGAAGGAAAAGAAGAAGACAAGGAGGCTGAACTCGAAAAGGAAATCAAATGGTTCCATGAGGATCAGACCGTGCTTGCCATTCTTCAGAATTCGCTTGATGCCCCAATCCTTGAAGCATACTCGTACTGTGAGACGGCCAAGGAATTATGGGAGACACTTGCGAACGTGTATGGAAACGTGACTAACTTGACCAGGGTGTTCGAAGTTAAGAAGGCTATCAACAGTCTTCACCAAGAAGACTTGGAGTTCAGAAAACACTTCGGCAAGTTTAGGTCTCTTTTGGCCGAACTTGAGATGCTTCGGCCAAGCACCATAGATCCGGCAATCCTTAACGAAAGAAAGGAACAGGACAAGGTCTTTGGTCTTCTCCTCACCCTGAATCCGGCTTTCAACGACCTTATCAAGCACATCCTTCGTGGTGACAAGCTTCCAACTCTTGAAGATGTGTGTTCACAAGTCCAAAAAGAGCAAGGGTCGCTAGGATTTTTTAGCGGTAAGGAGGACCTGGCGACGGCTAACAAGGGAGTGTACAAGCATGAGGACCGGAGAATGATGGTATGTGACCATTGTAAGAAGAAGGGCCATCTGAAAGATAAATGTTGGATTCTTCATCCTCATCTCAAACCGGCGAAGTTCAAGGCCATTCTATCGCAAGGGGGACCAAGCGGTCAAGGCACCGGAGCAGAGAATCAAGGAGATGCAACAGCCACGGCCATGGCAGCTTCCCTTGGAGACTTGGTGAGGAAGTCGGACCTTGAGGCCCTCATCAAGTCCATTGCCGCATTAAAGGACTCCGGTACCACTTTCTTTGCTTCAAAAACTAGTACCTCACTTGTTGTAGACTCGGGTGCTTCTCACCATATGATTCGTAACCCTAGTCTTATACACAACATAAAACCGGCACTAGGTAATGTTATCATTGCTAATGGAGATAGAGTACATGTTAAAGGAATAGGAGAACTAAAGTTGTTTGATAAATGTTCTAAAGCTTTTTTTATGCCCTCATTTACCTCGAATCTCTTATCAGTAAAGAAAGCTACTACAGATTTGAATTGCTATGCAATTTTTGGGTCTAACAGTGTACATTTTCAGGATATTGAGAGTGGAAATGTTCTTGGAGAAGGAGATGGTAGAGGAGATCTCTATGTCCTAGAGAAAGCTTCACGTTCTTCTAATTCGTTTTCTTTTGCTTCGAAACTTAGTAGTAGTTTAAGTGATGTATGGCATGCTAGACTAGGCCATCCTCATTCTCGTGCATTTGAATTAATGTTACCTAATGTTTCGTTTGATAACTCCACTTGTGAGTCTTGTATTCTTGGTAAACATTGCAAAACCGTTTTTCCTAAGTCAAGTACCATTTATGAACATTGCTTTGATTTAGTGCATTCTGATGTGTGGACATCTCCTTGCCTATCTAGGGATAGTAACAAGTATTTTGTGACCTTTATTGATGAGAAATCTAAATATACTTGGCTTACATTGTTACCATCTAAAGATAGAGTCTATGATGCCTTTGTCAATTTTCAAAATTATGTTACTAATCAATTTAATGCAAAAATAAAGGTACTAAGATCGGATAATGGAGGTGAATACACAAGCCACAAACTCAAGGAGCACCTAGCTAAGCATGGAATCCTCCAACAGACCAGTTGTCCATATACACCTCAACAAAATGGAGTGGCTGAGAGGAAGAATCGACACTTAATAGAGGTGGCTCGGTCAATGATGTTTCATTCGAATGTTCCTAAGCGGTTTTGGGGAGATGCGGTCATGACGGCGTGCTACCTGATCAATCAGACACCAACAAAAGTCTTAAACGACACATCACCCTACGAGGTACTGAACAAAATTAAACCTTCGCTTGATCACTTACGTGTGTTTGGGTGTGTTTGTTTTGTATTAGTGCCCGGAGAACAGAGGAATAAACTTGAGGCCAAAAGCACTAGAAGCATATTCATCGGCTACTCAACAAGCCAGAAGGGGTACAAGTGTTACGATCCGATCAATGGTCGCACTCTAGTCTCACGCGATGTCAAGTTCCTTGAGCAACAAGGCTACTACGACAAGAGGGATTGGGAAGGCTTAAAAGACTTATCTCAATCTAATACTGACCGGGCTGCCAACTTGCGGTTTCTTCTTGACCACCTTGGCATCACTAAACCGACATCTCTTGACAAACAGGACATCAATACCAATCCTTTACCGTCGTCTACAAACCAATCCGAAGATAGGCCGGACCCGAGTTCACCTATTGCAAGCCCGCCTTTGGAACAAGTTTCCGAACCCATTGCACCATCAACTACGGACCAGCCTACCAGCTCCGATCATGTCGAACAACAAAGAGGGAACACAGATAGAGAAGAAACTCTTGAGCATCTAGACCAGCCGATTACTCAACCCTTGCTACGGCGCAATAACCGAATCCGATCTCATCCATCTACATGGAAAGACAAGAGGGTTTACTACAACAATCAGGCTGTTGCCCATCCTATTCAGGCCGTATGTTCGCTTGACCTTATTCCCTCGGCTCATGCTGCCTTCCTAGGTAAGCTGGATGTGCACTTTGTCCCTCAAACCTATGAGGAAGCTAAGCAATATAAGGAAAGGCTTGATGCGGTGGACGATGAAACGGCAGCTATGATCAGAAACATGACTTGGGATGAGGCCGATCTTCCGAAAGGTAAAAAGTCTGTCAGCTCAAAGTGGGTGTTTACTATCAAATATCTTAGCACTGGTGAGATAGAGCGCTACAAAGCTCGGTTGGTGGCACGCGGCTTCACTCAAACCTATGGTCTAGACTATACGGATACCTTTGCACCAGTGGCCAAACTCCACACTGTCCGGGTAGTTCTATCCTTGGCCACTAACCTCTCTTGGGAGCTCTGCCAAATGGATGTCAAGAATGCTTTTCTACATGCATCCTCCATCGGGTTTAGAACACATTGTTGCTCCGGGTAAAGTTCTCCGGCTCCACAAGGCGATCTACGGTCTCAAGCAATCTCCGAGGGCGTGGTACCACAAGCTCAGCTCTACACTGCGTACGAATGGATTCAAGCGCTCTGAGGCTGATCATATGCTGTTCACTCTCCACACTAACGGTGGCCGCGTCGTCGTTCTCGTCTATGTCGATGACATCATTATCACCGGCGATGATAAGGACGGTTTTTGTGCCACTAAGGCTCTTCTTAACTCTACCTTTGATATTAAGGATTTAGGTGAACTCAAATACTTCCTTGGGATAGAAATTTCTCGCTCTCCGGAGGGATTATTTCTATCTTAGAGGAAGTATACACTTGACCTTTTACATGAGAAAGGTAAGATGGGTGCCAAACCGGTGTCCACGCCACTTGAGGAGGATTACCAGGCCAAGCAAAAGGGGGAGAAGCCAACACCCGGTGTTCCAGTTAACAAGTCACACCAACCATACGAAGATGTGGGACGCTACAGAAGGCTGGTGGGCAAGCTTATCTATCTCACGATCACAAGGCCGGACATATGCTATGCGGTGAACCAAGTCAGTCAACACATGAAGGCTCCAACAAACTTTGACTGGCAAACGCTCGAGCGGATTCTATGTTATCTCAAGGGTAGCCCCGGGCAAGGTATTTGGATGGGAAAGAACAACAACATGGAACTTGTCGGCTACTGTGATGCAGACTACACTGGGTATACAATGGATAGGAGATCTACGACAGGGTATTGTACATTCGTTGGAGGAAACCTAGTCACCTGGAAGTCGAAGAAACAGAAAGTTGTGTCTCAATCAAGTGCCGAGTCGGAATATAGGGCCATGAAGAAGCTAACCAACGAGCTAACATGGCTCAAAGGCCTCCTTAAGGATCTTGGAGTGGAGTCTGATCAACCAAACACCATGCATTGTGACAACAAGGCGGCGATACATATAGCAACCAACTCGGTCTTCCATGAATGGACTAAGCACATTGAGGTAGATTGTCATAAGGTGCGAGAAAAGATTGAAGAAGGTGTAGTCTTGCCGTGTTACACTCTGAGCAAAGACCAACTGGCGGATATCTTCACCAAGGCCACGAGTTCTCAGATTTACGAATACATTTCCAGCAAGCTTGTACTAGTTGACCCAACACATCCGTGAGAAACTCCTCTAACCCGTGGAGATCATACTCTTTTCCTTACCTTGGTTTTGTCCCATGTGGTTTTCTATGTTGAGGTTTTTAATGAGGTGATCTTACGCGGGTTCCAAGCTTATCTGTCTCCCATGGCTAAGCTTGAGGGGGAGTATTGATCAAGATCACATTGTCCGTACAACTATGGGGTCGTTCGTAAGACTATGTCATAAGGCCGAGTTATCTTTGAGAGTAAGGAGGCCTTGTTGGTGTAAGCCCATGAGAAGATTCGAGATTCTCCTTGTAGCCATTAGAGAAGAAGAGAGAGTGAAGTCACGGGTGGCTTTCATTTAAGGAAACAAGGAGGGGTCGTTTTCAATCTTGGGAAGAACCAATTCTCTTACCTTATTGCCTATGCGATTTATTGTAAAGGGTGTAGCCCTAGTTGTCTTGATATATATATAGTCCTTGTAAACCTTATGGATTACAATCCTATTCTTATTCTCTTTGCCGATTTCTCTCTTCTTCTCCACATCTCTTCCGCTTAAATCCCAACACATAGTAACTAGTGGATGATGGAGCATTGAGTCAGGTCTTAAAGCATTTATCATAAGCTTAAGAATTGAAACTAATCAACTTATCACCCATCATCACCAAAAAGATAGCAGTCAAAGGTCTTCATGAATTTCTTCTATGACCTTGCTTCATCATCTGTTCATCAAATCAAAACACCAAAAAGTGTACTTATTATCTAGTTCAAACTAAAAGTCTAATTCAAAAGGTGCAATCTCAGAGGCATAGAGACTGGTCATTCTCTGAGATTCAAAGGTTCAGTCGGCTTTCAAGGGGATTCATGTTCAGTCGGATAAAACCTTAATCCCGGATCCTTTCGGCGTTGGCGAGTGTTTCTTTCTGGCTCTAACTGAACTTTCTTTCCTTTCCTTCTTTTAGAACACTCTCCACTTTCCACTTTAGCTTTAGCCTTCCCATGGTTAGCTTCTTTCGCCTTTGATGAGACTCCTAAAAAGTCTGAACTTGAAGAGAGTCGAGTACGAAGAGGATAAGCAGCTAAGAATTCATCCAGATTAGGCCCAGGAGCAGAAGGTCTTGGTGGTTGTGAGAGAGGAGAGTAAGAGGAGATCCTAGAACTTGGAGGTGAATGACCCTAAACCCTAAACCCTCTCCTTCTTCAAAAGCCGGAGCTGCTGGGACGTTAAGGAAGTCCTCATGATAAACAAGTGGAACAAGATACGGGCAGTGTGAGGAGTCATGGTTGATCCGAGAACAGTTAGTACAGATCCTTTTGAGCTTTTCGTACTCAAACCCTAACATGGCCCTTTATCCGGATTCAAAACAAACTCTTCTAAAAAAAACGTAGACGGTCTGTGATACCAATTCCTATCTTTACTTTAATAAAAGAAAGCTGCGAAGAAGTCTCCTCATTGAAATCCATTTCAACAACCTCACCAAGAGTTTTGGCTATAAACTTAACTGATTCTTCTGAAACATAAGGTAAAGGAATACCTCTGATTTGGACCCAAAGATCAATACTAGTGAGAAATTCAAGCTCAGGAAAGTCTTCCCACCTTTGCATAGCAAGAAACCAGTTGTCAACCACCCAAGGACCCCTTCAAAGAACTGCAAGCAGATCCACCTCTGAATGAAACAAAAACTGAACATAGCTCTCTACGGTTAAGAGGTCTCCCAATCAAGCTAACTCGGTTCCTGGCTAGAACCCCAGCATAAGTGACATGAGGAATAAACAGTTCTGGATCATCTCTGCCTAGAACCATATACTGCAGGTCATTCTACAACTCATTCGACATAATAGGAGAAGGAAAAAGGTAACGAAAGGTAAAGAAAGGTAATAGAGGTATAAGATGACATAAGAAGGTAATATATAGGAGGAAGGAAATCGTAAAATATTTAACTTTTAACTTAGGGATTAAGAGATAAGGCCCAAA
The DNA here is from genome assembly GCA_023657505.1 of Camelina hispida. Classification (NCBI taxonomy): domain Eukaryota; kingdom Viridiplantae; phylum Streptophyta; class Magnoliopsida; order Brassicales; family Brassicaceae; genus Camelina; species Camelina hispida. The sequence continues at coordinate 16,108,761 of CP094632.1, read as the reverse complement.
AATTCAAAGCAGACAAAAAAGAGGGTAAACCAAGGTAAGAGATGATTATAAAAAAATCACCGCTTATCAATGAAGATCTTTTGAGTTTGTTTTTTGTGAAAGGTTAAAACATTCACTGTAGATAAAACCTTAATAGAGTTAAATATAGATAACCTAAGAGAGGGGGAATACTCCTTAATGTATAGTGATGGGGAGCACGTTGGAGTTCTGTATCATTCCTCGTTCGTGATAAAAAAAAACAGTTAGCCAAAAAGGAGCTCGACGAGCCACATAAGAAGATAACCTTAGGTCTGAAGTGACACTCTGAGCAATCAGTAAGGCTCCATTGTGGCAGTGTAGTGGTTCAAAAAGCAGAAACCAGTTTGGTTTAGCTTTACCAAGCACAATGAGCGGAGAGATATAACTTATTAATGCTGGCCATTGACTAGGGTTATGCATAGCATTGATAATCTCCATAGTGGATGCACCAAAAGTCATATTCTCCAAATGCAAGCTTGCCATGCTTTCCAAACCCCATTCCCAGCTCTTAATTTTGGCTTCAAAAACTGAAACAACAGAAGAAAATGATCTTCTGCTATGAAGTAAAACATTACTATCATGATCTCTTAGCACCCACGAAGCACCAGATAAGCATAACCTTTTGGACCAAAAGAAACCAATATTACACTTTACATCTCCCTGAGCAGGCGGATGCCATTTCTCTTTCAGCAAAATTATGGTGTTCAGTTGATTATTATCCTGGCTATGCACTGAAGACCATTCTCTAGCGACATCCAAAGCTTTTTGCATAACAACATCCGGTGACAGAGCAACACCTTCAAAGAGAAGGCTGTTCCTATTTTTCCATAAATGCCATAGAACCCAAGCAAAAGCTGACTTAAGATCATCAAGAGAATTCCCCATGTTCTTCAAGCTAAAAAGATGATATATGTTTTCAAAAATCGAATTCCCGAATCCCATAAATGGAGATGGAATGTTTGATAAAGCCCAAACTTTTCTTGCAAAGGGATGTGATTAATTGATTCCACCTCTGCATCACATAACATACACCCATCAAAATTTCTTATTGCTCTTGTTTTCAATCTTTCAGTCACAGCCAGGGCATCATTAAGAACTTTCCAAAGAAAAATTTTGATTTTTGGAGCAGTTTCCACTAGTCCTGGGCATAATATCTAGTACCGAAGAACCATATCGGTACCGAACCGATAAAAGCGGTATCGGGTAGGGTTCGGATTAAGCAGAATTACCGAATGGCCTAAGAGGCCTTGGTAAAATGGACTTTGGTCCGGGTTCGGATTGTAACTTAAGTATATTGGGCCACCATTTTAGATCCGTTTAACCTAAAGTCCTAATAACACCTTGACCCACTAAGGCTTATACGACAGCTAACTCTAAAGACCTAACCCTATTGCGCAGGCGGCAACTATCTCTTCTGTTCCCGATAGAGAACCATTCATCGAAGCTTGCTTTTCGTTTCGTCTTCTACACGAGATGAAGCATGCTTTGTCTATATGCAATCATTCAAGTAAACTTTTTGATTCGTTTTCTCTTGGTACCTTTCCTCCATTCCGAGAACAAACGCCTTATATAAACCCCTAATCCCCCATGGAGAAAACCACAAGTTTCAACCCTCCATCATTTCCTCCATTATCTCCTCCATCATCTCCTCCTTCACTACTCTCTGCAATTAAATCACAGGTTCGTCCCTAGTCTTCCTAAATCATGTAATTCTATTATGTCTTAGGCTGTTTTTAATAGCTTTTAGTTGACAATTGATAGTTGGGTTTTTGGTTACAGTAACTGTCAGTTACGATTTGGTAGTGTAATACTCTCATTTGATAGCTTTTACTCTTTTAGTTGACAATTTATAGTTTGTTACACTGTTACAATAGCTTTTAGTTGATAGCTTTTAGACGAATTGATAGTGTAACATGAATTTGATAGCTCTTAGACGATCTGATAGGTTGTAATACGAATTTGATAGCTTTTATTTGATAGTTTGTTACATATAATATGATTTTATTTGTGTTAAGATCTTTGATGATCTTATATATGTTATTCTCTTAGTTACTGATTTGTTTCTTTTATGTGTGTGTTCAGATGGGTTCTTCATGGTTTCCATGTGAAGACGATTTCGAAGAAGAGATGAATCATGAAGAAGAGCTAGACATTGACAGTACTGGACAACAAGCTGCTGCAACTATAGAAGTTCTTGAAACTCCCGATTGTGCTGGAAAGAGGAAGGACATTCCAGAATCAAGTGCAGCTAATGAAAAGCCAGCTAAGGAGCTCAAAGTCATCATTCCTCGATCTCCTATTTGGGACCACTTCACAAGGAATAAAGAAGATAGAAACAAGTGTATCTGCCACTACTGCAAGAAAGAGTACTGCTGCAAGTCTAAGTCAGGGACTTCTAATTTGACAAAGCATATGGCAACCTGCAAACAATACCAAGCCTATAAGGAAAACAAGTCTCAGCATGTGATCAAAGGCAATGGAACAGTGCAAGCTGGAAAGATAAGTGAGCCAATGTTCAGAGAGGCAGTAAATGAGATGCTCGTGTTAGGGGAGTTGCCACTGTCTTTTGTGGACAGTGTTGCCTGGAGACACTTCTCCTCTTGTGCCAACCTCTACCGGCCTCATTCAAGGAGAACAGCAAGCAGAGACATAGTGCAGATGTACGTGAAGAAGAAAGCTTTGCTGAAGAACTGGATTAATTCAAACAAGCAAAGGGTCTCTGATAACTCTCTAACTTACATATTTTAAGCATCCTTTATTGTCCATATTTTGCATTGTTTATACTCTTACCTTAGTATTTTTAGGTCATTCACTGTAGGAATTCGCATTTAGGCTATTTAGGGTGTTGCATTCTTGCATTTGCATACTTTGGATGAAAACAGGTGCTTTAGAGCCTAAAATGGGGAGAAACAAGGACAAATTCGAGCATGTACCCGAAGGAGCTATCGAGCACGCAGAACAGTCCGAACCCCAACACGATCGAGGAGGATCAGAGAGAAGGAAGAACAACCCGAAGACCTACCCGAGGAGTGACCTGACCTCATCCTCGTGCGCCCCATAGAGCAGACCCTCGGGCAAGACTTGGAAGCTAGGTCAAAGGGGTTTCCATATATAAACCCCCCTCTTCTTCCTCTCGCCCTAGCACGACGCAGACACTCAAACCAGAGAGCGAGAGCTTCTGAGAGAGATCTTGAGTGACTCAAACATTTTTCTATCTTTGTTAGGATTTATATTACTTATTTTTGCTATCCTTTTAGATTTATACTCTATACTCTTCTCTTCTACTTTATATTTTAATACAATGCAATTTCAGTTTATCTATGCCTTTATGTTTTCTACAATGAAATCCGAGTAGTGAAATAAAGTTTCTAGGGATGGGATAGACGATTTTGTGTTCTTGATCGGTTAGGATGTCTTAGCTTGGTTGTTTATGTTTTATAAATTCCCTTATAGATTGGTGTTCTTAATGCTATCAACAGACCGAGGGGTTGAGATTAGATCTAGGGTGTTTTACCATCGAGAGGTGTAGATGAAATGCTTGAATCAGTCAATGCTAGAGATTTACTCACTTAGCCTAAGAGATTAGATGAGTAAGGGGTTTATTGACAATAATGAATCGGTTCGTATTGCCTGCTTGGTCATGTTTCTCCAACAAGAGTTGGGTAGGGGAGTGATCAAGGTTGATTGTTTCTATCACGAGAATGTTTTAACAAGATTTTAGAGATTCATTGTCTAGGGAATATTTGCTTGAGGCATGTAAGACATCTATATCAGTCAGGAACACTTAGGAATCAATCACCCTATCCTTAGGAGCTTTCATATTTTGATTGTTTGCATTTTTATTTATTACTCGATCCCTTACTCGAATAGGTACACGATCACCTGCTTCGAGTATACCTTTGAGCTGTTCATACTTTCTTTGTTTACTCAATCACCCCACCCGATCCTGTACTCGAATGCTTGCATCGAGTGCTTAGGTCGTGTGGTTTCTTGTTTATATGCTTTCTTTTATTGTTTTAGGATTGTTAGACAAAACCTCCATTATTGCTTGGCTTGACTTGCTTGCTTCTGATCATATCTTATCTTCTAGCATAACAACCATTTGGATTGATAACCCTTTGTACTACAACTGCATAGGGAATTGATACCCTGGGTGAAAATCCTGTTATCAATTTGGCGCCGTTGTCATTTGGTTAAATTTAATTTGCTACGTTTAGGATTTCAGCACTTGCTAGATCAAGTTCTATTATCTACATTGGTTTGGAATCTGACTTGTTTGCTTTTGTGTTTGTTTGTTTTGCATTTCAGGAACAACCCGAGAACCCACCCGACCCGTCACTCGATCACTTGGATCGAGTTGACCTTCGTGTACTCACTCGGTCAACCGATTGTGCATGCAAACACGCCAAAACTTGTGCCCTTTCATTGACAACATCGACAGACCAAGGTTACTCCGTCAAGAGCAAGTTCAACAACCGCAACCAGCAACAATTGAGGAGACAATGAACAATCAGAATGGTTCACCAGCTCCTCAAGTGAGGACCAACATAGGAGCAGGGGATGCTCCATCTACTCACACTCAAAGAAATGGTATTGTGCCACCTGCTGTTCAGAGCAACAACTTTGAGATAAAGAGTAGTCTCATCCAAATGATACAAAGCAACAAGTTTCATCGATTGCCAATGGAGGACCCATTGTACCATTTGGATGAGTTTGATAGGCTCTGTAGCCTTACCAAGATCAATGGAGTTAGTGAAGATGGATTCAAACTCCGGCTTTTCCCATTATCTTTGGGAGACAAAGCACATATATGGGAGAAATCACTCCCCAAGGAGTCCATCACCACTTGGGAAGCATGCAAGAAGGCGTTTCTGGCCAAATTCTTCTCAAACTCTAGAACCGCAAGGCTGCAAAATGACATTTCCAGTTTTGTTCAGAAGAACAATGAGACGTTCACTGAAGCTTGGGAACGTTTCAAGAGATACACTACCAGATTTCCTCATCATGGCTTCATCAATGCTTCATTGCTAAGTACACTATACAGAGGAGTGGTCCCTAAGATATGGATGTTGCTGGACACCGCAAGAAATGGAAACTTCCTCAACAAAGATGTTGATGAAGGATGGGATCTAGTGGAGAACTTTCCTCAATCTGATGGACATTACAATGAGGAATATGATTGCACTATGCGATCTACTGGAGAGGATGATGCTAAGTACAAGAAGGACATGAAAACCCTCAATGACAAGCTCGATAAGCTACTCAACCAGCAGCAGCATGTTCATGCAATCTCAGAGAAAGGGCAGTTTCTGCAGCAAGATGGGGAGAGTGCTCAGCTAGAGGACATGAACTACATCTATAATCAAAGCGGTCACAAAACAAAGCCCAGAACCTACATCCCCAATAATCAGACTATCAGCCCAATACCTCCATATAATTCCTCATCGCTGGATTTGCTCTGACTGATGCACCAAGTCCTGTCAATTCAGAAGACCAATGCCATACAAATTACTATCTCGCCTGTCGTTTATCATTGGATTTGCTCTATCTCGCCTGTCGTTTATCATCCAATTTCCAGCAACTACACAACAAGCTTGATGCCTTAGGCTCTCGAATTCAGGTGCTTACAGATAAATCGGCTTCAACTTCAAAAAGTCAGGAGTCTGCGCTAGCCATATCCCTACGGAGTGGATGCCAATTACCACCTCGGACTTCACCACCAAACATTACTGAGGACAGTAATGACTTAGATGGGGAGGATCTCCGTGAACCGCCCACTCCTGCTCAACCACCAAACCATTCTCCAGAGCAACCCGACCCAGCACCTGACCACACTACTCGGATAGATGATCTGGTTGACACTCCGGTCATTCGACCTCCTACAGACAAACCAGGAGGAGAGAAACAGGAAGAAAGACGATTCATCCCTCCACCTTACAACCCACCCTTGCCATTCTCTGGATGATTTTGCAAGGAACTTCTTGAGAAGTACAAGGCATTGTTCGGAAAACAGATGCAGGAACTCGAGCTTCGCATGCCTCTAATGGACGCTTTCCCCCTGATATCCCCTTACTAGAAATTCCTAAAGGATGCGGCGATGGAGTGGATCAAACAAGTTCAAGGGATGGTCATACTCAATCACGAGTGCAGTGCTATAATCCAGAGGACTACTGCACCTAAGAAATTGAGCGACCCGGGGTCATTTACTTTACCTTGCTCGATTGGACCTTTGACGTTCGGAAGATGTCTCTGTGATTTGGGGGCGCAGGGGCAATGATAGATGTGAGGAACGGGAAGATCGATCTGAACCTCGGGGAAGACCTTACTATGAAGTTTGATATTCGGGAAACTATGAAAAAACCCACAATAGCAGGGCAAACCTTCTGGATAGAGGAGTTAGAAAAACTGTGTGAGGAGGTGTTTGAGGAGATTAAAATCGGGGATTGCCTACAAACAGCGCTAAAAAATAATAGTAAGGAGGGATTCGTACACCAAGAAACAGAGCTCTACAAGGAACTGCTTGATACTTATCGAGAAGTCATCGAACCGGAGTTAAGTGAAGACATGAGGGAAGGTGAAAAAGAGGGAATGATGCTCGACGACCGAAGCTTGAACAAGTCAGTAGTCACCTCCTGCATCATGTCGTGCAGTTGATCAACACCAGTCCACCCGATCACCAACCCGGGCACTAACACGATCGCCCCCATCAAGTAGGATGATCGAGCACCACCTCGGGCCGCAACTCCAAACCACTGATGATTGGTCCGAGTCAAAGGCACCTAAAGTAGAACTCAAACTTCTTCCGTGTGGGCTAAGGTACGCTTTCTTGGGACCTAATTCAACTTATCCAGTTATCGTCAATTCTAGTCTGCCCGAAAAAGAATTGAAATTGCTTTGCACTCAGTTAAGAAAATATATAAGAGCAATAGGCTACACTCTAGATGACATCAAGGGAATATCCCTTGATCTCTGCACCCACCGGATAAACCTGGAGGATGAGTCGTATTCTAGTGTAGAACCTCAGCGTCGGCTAAACCCGAACCTGAAAGAAGTGGTGAAAAAGGAAATTCTAAAGTTGCTCAATGCTGGAGTTATCCACCCCATCTCTAATAGTACTTGGGTGTCCCCGGTGCACTGCGTTCCCGAAGAAAGGAGGAATCACCGTTGTCAAAAACGAGAAAGATGAGCTAATCCCCACAAGGACGATAACATGTCATCGAATGTGTATTGACTATAGGAAGCTAAACGCAGCCTCTAGGAAGGATCACTTTCCCTTGCCTTTCATCGACCAGATGCTGGAACGACTCGCTAACCACCCCTACTACTGTTTCCTTGACGGGTATTGTGGATTTTTCCAAATCCCAATACACCCTGCCGATCAGGAGAAAACGAAATTCACCTGTCCTTATGGTACTTTTGCCTATAAGAGGATGCCCTTTGGTTTGTGCAACGCTCCCGCAACTTTCTAAAGATGCATGACGTCCATTTTCTCGCATTTAATAGAAGAGATGGTGGAGGTTTTCATGGATGACTTTTCAGTATATGTAGCCTCTTTCTCATCCTGTCTTTCAAACCTCTGCAAGGTGCAAAAAAGGTGTGAAGAAACAAACCTAGTGTTAAACTGGGAAAAGTGCCACTTTATGGTTAAGAAGGGGATAGTCCTAGGACACAAGATCTCAGAAAAGGGAATAGAGGTCGACAAGGCTAAGATCAAAGTAATAATTCAACTGCAACCCCCTAAATCGGTGAGAGACGTCAGAAGCTTCTTAGGTCATGCAGGGTTCTACAAGCGATTTATTAAAGATTTCTCTAAGATCGCCCGACCGTTAACGCGGCTCTTTTGCAAAGAAGCAGAGTTTATTGTCGAAAAGGATTGTCTAGATGCTTTCAACAAGATAAAGGAAGCTTTGGTAAGCGCACCAATAGTTCAAGCACCTAATTGGGATCATCCTTTCGAGATTATGTGCAACGCATCAGATTACGCTGTGGGGGCAGTACTGGGTCAACAAATAGACAAAAAGCTCCATGTGATCTACTACGCAAGCATAACCATGGACGATGCCCAGACGAGATATGCGACGACTGAAAAGGAGCTCCTTGCTGTGGTTTTTGCGTTTGAAAAATTCCAAAGTTACTTAGTCGGATCGAAAGTGATTGTCTACACGGATCATGCCGCCCTAAGGTACATTTACTCAAAAAAGGACACCAAACCTAGGCTCCTCAGATGGATCCTTCTTCTCCAAGAATTCGACATAGAAATTCTGGATAAGAAAGGAATCGAAAACGGGGTAGCAGACCATTTGTCCAGAATAAGAATTGAGGATCCACTTCCAATAGATGACTCAATGGCCAAAGAGAGATTGATGCACATCGACTTCTTGGAAGAAATGAGCCACACGATCAGACACACGATAGCTCACTCGATCCCCGAATCAACCGGGTTGATCGAGTTCATGGCAATCGAGTCGGCTAAGCTACCATGGTACTCAGATTTCGTGAACTACATGGTGTGCGGGGAAATTCCTAAGGATTATGATGCTCATAGAAAGAAGAAGTTCTTTAGGGACGTCAAAAACAATTACTGGGATGAACCTTATCTATACAAAAAAAAGACGGATGGCCTGTTCAGACGATGTATAGCAGAGGAAGAGGTCCGAGGAGTACTAGAGCACTATCATGGGTCCGCCTATGGAGAACATTTTGCCACCTTCAAAACTGTCCAAAAGATACTTCTGGTCTCTGGTGGCCAACCATGTTCAAAGACGCGCATCTCTTCATAACAAAATGTGACTCGTGCCAGAAAATGGGTAACATCGGTAGAAGAAACGAAATGCCTCAACAGCCGATCTTAGAAGTCGAGGTTTTTGATGTCTGGGGAATAGATTTCATGGGACCTTTTAACCCACCCTCGAATGGAAACATGTACATCCTGGTGGCAGTCAACTATGTCTCGAAATGGGTCGAAGCTATCGCCAACCCGATGAATGATCACAAGGTCGAATGAAGATGTTCAAAAGCATCATTTTCTCGAGATTTGGAATCCCAAGAGTAGTGATCAGTGATGGAGGAACCCACTTCATTAACAACGTTTTCGATGGCTTGTGAGAAAGCACAGAGTCAAACATAAAGTCGCAACAGCTTACCACCCACAGAACAGCAGACAAGTGGAAGTAAGTAATAAACAGATCAAGGCGATATAGCCAGAATCGTGGGAATAAAAAAAAAGGGTTGGGCATTCAAGCTAGATGATGCGTTATGGGCTTACAGGAAATGCTTACAAAACACCGATTGGGCGAACGCCTTTCCAGCTTTTTTATGGAAAAAATTGTCACCTTCCGGTAGAGGTAGAATATAAAGCAATGTGGGCAACCAAGCTACTGAATTTGGACATAAAGACTGCTCAAGAAAAGAGAGCAATGGATCTCCATGAACTTGATGAGATACGGTTGGAAACTTATGATAATTCGAGGATCTACAAGGAAAGAACCAAAGCCTTTCATGACAAAAAGATCCAACACAAGGATTTGAAAGCTGGAGACAAAGTCCTTTTATTCAACTCGAAGCTTTGGCTATTCCCCGGGAAGCTCAAGTCAAGATGGTCCGGACCCTTCAAAATTAAAGAGGTTATGCCCTATGGAGCAGTAACTTTGCTCGGAAAGGATGGGAATGAGTTTACTGTGAACGGGCAGAGAGTGAAGAAATACAGGGCAAATGAGGGCACAGAGGCGGAATCATCTCTGCATCTTGCTGATCCCGCACCAGTCTGAAATGAATAGAAAGTCAAGCTTAGCGACTATAAACAAGCTCACTTAGGAGGAAATCCCAATGGCGGAGTTGTAATTATAACTTACGTTTTTAAGTCTTTTCTCTCCTCAGTATTTTTGAGCTACGCGATGCCGTACCCGATCAACCCCTCAGATGCTGGTCCGAGCAAGTCATCCGTGCACATAACCGAGCTCTCTGATGAGCGAATCCCGGCACCTGCTGAAGCCGGTGAAGACCCTGGCTACACGTTAGCGAGCATGGAGGCTGCTACAACCTCTTTCTTCACCAACCCATGAGGTACCACATTCATCCAACCTTTGTAAATAACATTGCATCCAACAAATGAGATGCTCGTGTTAGGGGAGTTGCCACTGTCTTTTGTGGACAGTGTTGCCTGGAGACACTTCTCCTCTCGTGCCAACCTCTACCGGCCTCATTCAAGGAGAACAACAAGCAGAGACATAGTGCAGATGTACGTGAAGAAGAAAGCTTTGCTGAAGAACTGGATTAATTCAAACAAGCAAAGGGTGTTTGATAACTCTCTAATTTACATATTTTAAACATCCTTTTTTCCATATTTTGCATTGTTTATACCCTTACCTTAGCGTTTTTAGGTCATTAACTGTAGGAATTCGCATTTAGGCTATTTAGGGTGTTGCATTCTTGCATTTGCATACTTTGGATGAAAACAGGTGCTTTAGAGCCTAAAATGGGGAGAAACAAGGACAAATCCGAGCATGTACCAAAAGGAGCTATTGAGCAGGAAGAACAGTCCAAACCCCAACCCGATCGAGGAGGATCCAAGAGAAGGAAGAACAACCCGAAGACCTACCTGAGGAGTGACCCGAGCTCATCCTCGTGCACCCCATCGAGCAAACCCTTGGGCAGGACTGGGAAGCTAGGTCAAAGGGATTTCCATATATAAACCCCCCCCCCCTCTTCTTCCTGTCGCCCTAGCACGCCGCAGACACTCAAACCAGAGAGAGAGAGCTTCTGAGAGAGATCTTGAGCGACTCAAAAATTTTCTATCTTTGTTAGGATTTATTGTACTTCTTTTTGCTATCCTTTTAGATTTCTACTCTTTACTCTTCTCTTCTACTTTATATTTTAATACAATGCAATTTTCGTTTATCTATGCCTTTATGTTTTCTGCAATGAAATCCGAGTAGTGAAATAAAGTTTCTAGGGATGGGATAGACAATTTTGTGTTCTTGATCGGTTAGGATGTCTTAGCTTGGTTGTTTATATTTTATAAATTCCCTTATAGATTGGTGTTCTTAATGGTATCAACAGGCCGAGAGGTTGAGATTATATCTAGGGTGTTTTACCATCAAGAGGTGTAGATGAAATGCTTGAATCAATCAATGCTAGAGATTTAGTCACTTAGCCTAAGAGATTAGATGAGTAAGGGGTTTATTGACAATAAAGAATCGGTTCGTATTGCCTGCTTGGTCATGTTTCTCCAACGAGAGTTGGGTAGGGGAGTGATCAAGGTTGATTGTTTCTATCACGAGAGTGTTTTAACAAGCTTCTAGAGATTCATTGTCTAGGGAATATTTGCTTGAGGCATGTAAGACATATATATCAGTGAGGAACACTTGGGAGCCGATCACCCCATCCTTAGGAGCTGTCGTATTTTGATTGTTTGCATTTTTATTTATTACTCGATCCCTTACCCAAACAGGTACACGGTCACCTGCTTCGAGTATACCTTTGAGCTGGTCATACTTTCTTTGTTTACTCGATCACCCCACCCGATATTTTACTCAAATGCTTGCATCGAGTGCATAGGTCGTGTGGTTTCTTGTTTATATTCTTTCTTTTATTGTTTTAGGATTGTTAGACAAAACCCCTATTATTGCTTGGCTTGACTTGCTTGCTTCTGATCATATCTTATCTGCTAGCATAACAACCATTTGGATTGATAACCCTTCGTACTACAACTGCATAGGGAATTGATACCCTGGATGAAAATCCTGTTATCAGTCTCCCTAACTACGGACATATGGGTTGCTCCAAATACAGGTTTGTTTGCTCTTTCTTTCTTATTTCATTGATTGAGAACAGGGCTGATGAAATGTTGAAGAAGTTTGTGAAGTATTGGGATGGAATGAAGAATATCAACAAGATGCTGATCATTGCAACTGTGTTCGATCCAACAAAGAAGATGAAGTTTGCCAAGATGTGTTTTGAGAAGCTGTATGGTGAATATACTGTCGACTCCAAGGCTATGTGTGATTCAGTTTTCTATGTCCTCGACTTAATGTATACGGAGTATGCTGCTCTTTACAGCCATACAAATGGTGCATCTTCTCAGAATACTAGGGCTAAACAACATCAATCAACTGTGATTTATGAGAAGATGGATTTGTTTGATGATCTGGGTTATGAGAGAATGGATATGACTTATAAAGAGATGGTTGCTGACAAAGCAGATGAAGAAGTAAGGCGTGAGTTAGAGATTTATCTCACAGATCCTGTTGAGAGTCCAAAGCTTATTAGGGGTGCAGAGTTTGATGTGCTGTCTTGGTGGAGAGTGAATTCGTTCAAGTATCCTGTCTTGGCTGAGATGGCTAAAGATGTACTTGCTATGCAAGTTTCATCTGTTGCATCAGAGAGTGCATTTAGCACTAGTGGTTGGATTTTAGACCCTCATAGGTCTTGTCTGCCTCATTACATGATTGAGGTCCTCATGTGTACTGAGCAATGGATGAGGCAAGATATCAAGAGTGGTGCTGACCCGACAGTGATCACAAGTGCTCAACTGCTCTCAGAGTTTGAAATGTTTGATCAGCTTGAGAAAGGTAATCTTTAACAAATTTTGATATTCATAAATGATAATACTTTGTTTTATAATTCTTTTTCTAACTTAATTTTAAAACTGTTTTACAGAGTTTGGTATTGGAGATGAAAATAATCCTGAGGCTTAGCTTATGTGGTCTTCTTATGTGGTGTTTTTTTAAGGCATGGATTGCGGCAAGGTATATTGAAACTTTGCTGAATCATTCAAGTTAAACAATAGATGTCCTATGGTTTGTTATCAAAAGATAGAGACTCATTCAAGTTTCATTTGTTTCACAGGGACATAGAGCAGCACTACAGCAGGGACCTTTTTGTTAGTGTGGATGCTTCTTCATTGTTCCCAATTTTCATCGGCTATTTGAACTTGTTCTATCTTTTGTTTTAAGTTGGTTGTGAGTTTATTGAACTTAATGTTATGGTATTTGGTTGTGTTATGGTGAAACTTAATGTTATGGTTTTAATTTATGGTTTAATCTGTTATTTTGGTTATTTACATGAGTATTTATAATTTTAATCGGTTATCTTGGGTTTTATTCGGTTATTTGAGTACTTTGGTTACTGAAAATAACCAAACAGATTACAACCCGGAAAAATTTCGGGTTATTTTGAATTTTTTATTGGAGTAGAAAACCGCTCCGAACCCGACCAGTTACTTACCATACCTAACCGAATTTTTTGTAAATTACCAAATGGGATCTATAGGTCTTATACCAATTTACCCGAAACCCGATTGGGTACCCGATTGCCCATGACTAGTTTCCACCTTCAAGCAGACTTTAAGGATCAGATTCGTAGATGGTAAAGTTTCTGCAACAACCAGAGCAGCTTTCTTCTTCTTTCTAAACATCATATCATATCCATATTTTACTGAATAAACTCCATTCCTGGTTCCACCCCAGCAAAACGATTCATCAAAGCCTATTCTAGGTTTTAGAGCTTTAATTCCATTAATCTCCGAGTGGTGAAGTAATGATCTTAAGAGATGATCATTCCAAACCCTAGTGTTTTGGTTGAAGAGATCTGCAACTCTAAGCTTAATGTTCATCAAAGAGTGAATGCCAACCGGTCTAGTAGGACTACTATTAAACAACCAATTGTCAACCCAGACAAGAGTGTTTTTACCATTTCCAATGACACGTTTCAGCCCTATAGTAAGCAAGTCTCGACCAAAGAGAATACTTATCCAACCATAAGAAGGATTTCTTCCTGTTGATGCATCTAGAAATTCACCAGTCGCATAATACATGCTTTTGACAAATCTTGAGAAGAGGCAGTCGGAATCATAAAGGAGTCTCCAAGCTTGTTTAGCAAGCATAGCTTGATTGAAGATTTCCAAATCCTTGAGACCAAAACCACCAGCTGACTTGGGCAGAGTCATCTTCTCATAACTGAACCAGTGAATTTTCTTCTTATCTTGAGTAGTACTCCACCAATAGTCCATCATTACAGAAATCAGTTTCTTAATGATATCTTGAGGAAGTTTATAACAAGACATTACATAGACTGGAAGTGCCATAGCAATAGATTTTAAGAGAACCTCTTTACCTCCTTGTGAGAGATTTTTGGCATACCAACCTGTTAGCTTAGATTGAAGTCGATCCTTTATGAATCCTAAAATTTGCTGTTTCGCTCCACTCAAACATTAGGAAGGCCTAAATACTTTCATGTTCCACCCTCTAAACTAATCCCCAAATTTTCTCTTATCCAGTTCCCATCAAGTTTGTTTGATTTAGTCCCAAAAGTAATAGCCGACTTATCCTTATTAATCTTTTGACCAGACATCCATTCATATTTTTGTAAGCAATTCATCATAGCTGCACACTGAAGTCTATTCGCTTTGCAGATGAAGAGACTATCATCTGCAAACAAAAGATGATTAATTTCTGGTCTGGAGTTGTGAAATTGGATGCCCGTGATGTGACCTCCTTTTGCAGCTTGATTGAAAAGATGAATCAAAGCTTCAGTGCATAACACAAAAAGAAAGGGTGAAAGAGGATCACCCTGTCTAATGCCTCTTTCAGGCTTGATTAATCCTACTGGGTCTCCATTCACTATCACTGAGTAACTAACAGATGAAACACATCCCATAACCCAGAAAAACCAACGATCCTGAAATCCAAGAGCTTGAAGCATGTCTTTCAAAAAAATCTATTCCACTCTGTCATATGCTTTAGACATATCATTTTATACCATCATAAATTCTTGAGAGACAGTTGGATGAGTGTGCAAGCTGTGAGCAATTTCATGAGCTATGAGGATATTGTCAGATATCAGTCTTTCTGACACAAACACAGCTTGAGTAGGAGAAACTATAGCTGGTAAATGCTTTTTCAGTCGATGCACAAGGATCTTTGAAACAATCTTATAGATCACTGAACACAAGCTGATAGGCCTAAGATCTGTCATTTTGTTTGGAGCTGTTATCTTAGGGATGAGACACAAATGAGTATGGTTCCAATCTCCAGGAAGACTACCAGTCTCAAAAAACTGAAAAAACTCACTAATAATCTGATCCTTTATCACTGGCCAGAATTTTTTGAAGAAAAAACCAGTGAGACCATCGGGGCCTGGAGCACTCTCACTGCTCATCGAGAAGACCGCCTTTGTTATCTCAGATATTGTAATATTTCTTGAAAGGTCTTGATTCATAGTCTCTGATACCCTCGGTTGAAAGTTGAGAAGCAGGTCACTAACCTTAGTAGACGACGAAGATTTACACCATTATTATCTAGGAGAAAAGATAACGAATTTTTCATTCTAGCAGCTTTCACCGAGGCCTGAAAGAATTTCGTGTTTCTATCTCCCTCCAAAACCCATTTTTCTGAGCTTTTTTTGTCTCCAATAGATTTCTTCTTCTCGAAAGGCTATTGTCAGTTCTCTTTTAATCGCATTTAACCTTGTGAAACACGGGTTTAAAGCTGCATCTAGGGTTGCCATCTCTTTTCTTAGTCTTTTAATTCTAAATTCTGAACTAGACCATGCTCTTTTCTTCCAACTACCAATGGCTTTTCTGCAGTTTTCAAATCTTAACATAACTGGATTGCTATTGCCTCTATCACTCTTCACATTCCAAGCATTTTGAATAACTTCCATAAAAGACGGATCTCTGCCCACCGTTTATCAAACCAAAATTGACTTCTGAAAATTTCCTTATCCCAAGTGAATTTAACCAGAACAGGTTTATGGTCTGAACCTAGTTTTTCAAGGAACCATTGATGACTACTTGGGAACATAGAAAACCAAGCCGGGTTTCCGAAGCACCGATCAAATTTACACTGAATCCACTGTTTATTCCTGACCCCACCCCAAGTGAAACCATTTCCATAACTACTAAATTCAATCATGTCATAGTTTGCCAAGAACGCTTGAAAAGGTTGAAAGGAGCTGAGATCCCTCAACGGTCCCCCCAATTTATCCTCACTGGATAAAATGGCATTAAAATCTCCAATCATACACCAAGCTTCTGATCTTGATAAACCAAAATCTAAGATTTTATTCCAAACTATAGGCCTGAGCCCAGTAACCGGATTGCCATATACACGCTTAATAAACCAAGCCTTAGAACCACAAAAAACTTTCATATCTATAATATTTTTATTCACAACCAGGAACTCTAAATCTATACTATATTTCCAGTAAACAGCTAGTCCACCACTAGTCCCTATTGGTTCAACAGTATGTAGGTTACTATAGCTTAGCCACCCTTGAATCTTTTTAAAAAAAACACTTGAGTTCTTCATCTCCATGAGGAATAAGATATCCAGAAAATGAGTTTTTCTCATTTCCTTGAGGTGAAGAAGGGAGATTTACTCAAATGTTATACATTTTAGGTAATATTACCAGAATCAACAAAAAAAAATTATTACTAGAATATTTCGGGTATTTTCAAAATACCCAGCGTGTCCTTGTTTTATGTTACCGGAAAAAACATAATTACAAAAATGTCATTGTCACGTCAGACGCCACGTCAGAAATCGCTTACGTGTAACCATAACTCAGTCGTAATGTGTTACAGAGGTATGTTGCGGCTGAGTTATAGGTATGTTGCGGCTGAGTTATAGGTATGTTGCGGCTGATTTATGGAAAAAATATTTGAGTAAGAGCGGACGGCTGACTTAGAGCATAACTCAGCCAAGCGTTACGGCTGACTTATTAAAATCTGGCTGAGTTATACTCTAACTCAGCCGTCCTTACGGCTGAGTTATCACTCGATGGTTGAGTTGTCAAAATTTTGGCTGAATTATCACTACGACACGGCTGAATTACCTTTTTCTGGCTGGCTGAGTTATGAAAAATAGCTGACTTATGAGATGTTGTTACGATTAAGTTATGGTTAAAAACTATAACTCAGCCGTGATGGCTGACTTATCGTACAATTTGGCCATTTCACGGCTGACTTAGTAGCAAAATATTAATTACTAGAATGTTATTCAGTTACAGCTGACTTATTAAACGATACGGCTGAGTTACATATTTTTAGTTGATGAAACGGCTGAATTTAGCAGCCATTTTTTTGCTTTTTAATTACTGTAATGTTATTCATGTTGTGACTGAGTTATAATTTGTTTGATGGCTGAGTTTATTTAGGCTGAGTTATAATTTGTTTGATGGCTGACTTGCCACGTCGGACGCATCATTCATGTCAGCATTCTATGTCATCATTTTTTGGTTTGTGAATAAGCTGCATGGAATCGGAAGCGGGTGCGTGGAAACGGATATGTTTGGAAACACGGAAGCGAATCTTTTAAAACAAACGGGTACGTTTTGGAGCGTTTAATATATATTTAAATATTTATATATATAAAAATATATTTATCAAAGATATATAGTCTAAAATATAGTATTTAACTTACTATGTACAAGATTATAATCACAATTATGATAAGATAAAAAGTCTTATGACTTAAGAATAATAAGTTTAAAATTTATTATTTACATTCAAGTACTATGAAATTTAGTTGTTTAATATAATTGTATCTTTCTTTGATGGAAAAACACAAAATTAAACCAAGGTGGAAGAGGAAACAAATAATACCAATTGGGCCACGCTGACCAAATATAATTAAGCCCAAGAGAAAACAAATAAAAGACATTAAAAAAATCTAAAACGCATGTGGAGGAGAGAATCAATCGTCTTCTTCCTTTGGATCTGGTTTTCTGAAACCAGCAACGACGAACAAAACCGACCACAATTTCGATCTATAAATTAATCACGCTTCCAACACAAAATCGTACGATTCTAAAACGTTTCCAATCGCTTTTTCTGGGAATCGCGATTCCGTTGCGATTCCAAGCGATTCCGGCCGCTTCTGTTTCCGATTCCAATTCTAGAGCGTGAATCGAAACTTCACCGGCGATTCCGTGCAACGTATGTGAACAGTAAAAACTTTTTAGTTTCTCTCCTTTTTGATATAAAGAAGAAACTGTCGATGAGATTCTGGAAAAAAAAAACTATCTAGTGAAAGGATGACGTGTATTTTAATTTGCTTATGTGTATTTTATTTTATTTTTTACTCAAAATCGAAAAACTAAAACCAAGAGGTAAATTGTAATGACGCCCAGGGCACTAAACATTTTAGTAATATTTTGAAGATTTATAGATATGAGTAATAAACCAATTTTTGGATAACATTTGAGTAATTCTTTAGAAGAAGAATTGTCCAAGGATTCCCCAACCCTCGACAATTCCAACTCAAAATATCTATTGGTCTTGCGGCAATTCACCTGGAACCACCGAATCTTTGTCTCTCTGGAGACTTTTGGCCAACCCTTTTCCTTGATCCTTAAAGATAGAATTTCTAAAACTTTCCCACTTGTTATCTATAATGGAATCTAGAGTTTTCATATTTTTGCCTTTTCTATCTTTGGTATTTTTTATCCAAGGTCTAGAACGTTTAGAAGAAGGCAACACCTGAGTCAAACTATTAGAGGAAGAAGCCTCTAAACTACCCTCACAGAATACTGAAGGAGAACAGTAAAAGGATGTACCTTGAGACATTCTTGGAAGAGGAGTCTCAGAACGCGAATTCTTATGAGACATCGAATCCACTTTGATTGCATCCACTAAGAGTTTCGTTGGGGGATCATCGGCAGCTACAATACCATCACCAGGAATGTAGTGACCCTCACCAAGGGATAAAGTTTTGACGTCCATTCAAGTCCAGAAGATCGAGAAAAGAAGACAGTAAGAACAGCTGAAAGTTTGATGAAGGGAAGTCCGAGAAAAGTTTAACGGACTAAGAGTTGTCCGAGTCATCCGAGACGTACCACCCGTACCGTCCGAGACGCATCGTCCGGCAGTCGCCAAGAAATTCCGAGAGTACCGAGTACCCGAGAAAGTGCCGAGTATTCGATGAAGTTGTCGAGTACCCGAGAGAGTTGCCGAGTACTCGAGGAAGTTATCGAGTACTCGAGGAAGTTGCCGAGTACCCGAGAAAGTGTCGAGTATCCGAAGGAAGTTGCCGATAGATGCCGATAATTGCCGAGAGAGCTGCCGAGGATCGACGATGATCGACCAAAGTTGTTAAAAGTCTTCCCCACCAATTCACTTAAGTCAAGGAAGTTAGTGGATTAATATTTTAATCAAGAAGACTTAAAGGAATTAGTGGGATGAATATTTTATTCATGAAGACTTAGTGGAGGATTAAAGAATTCAAGAAGGCTAAGTGGAAATCAAGGTGGCTAATCAAGATGCTTCCAAGTGTTGAGTGTGCTCTAATGCACTCTAATGAAGAGAGTGCATGTGACTCTCATTGGTCGACTCCACCTCCCAAATCCTCTATAAATAGCTTAGCTTTCCTCTCATTTTCTCACAAAGAAAGAAGGGGTAAGTTGAGAGAAATTGAAAGAGAAAGAAGAGAAAGAGCGAGTGTTGCGAGAGGAAGAAGAAGTTGTTGCGAGAGAAGGAAGAAGGCGCAAGACTAAGACTATCGACCAACGACCATCAACGTTAGATCGATAAGGAAATCGATTCGAACCGAAGGAGAGTTTCGAGTTACCGCGAGAAGAGCTTCATCAAAGGAGATCATTTGTCGACAGTTTACTGTGAGTTCAGGCACATATTTGCATCGTCTTAGATGGAGAGTTAAAAACATCCATCTAGTGCGCGATTTTGCATGTTGCATGTAGATGCATTTACTTGAAGTTCTTTTATGTTTTCTTGTTTAAATGCATGCGCGGTGAGGTTGTGCTAGTTACTAGATCGAGATGATCTAGTAACAAAGGCGAGTTTTGGTCGAGATACTTGTAAGATTATGGGTTTAAAAACCATATAAACTCAAGTATAAACTTCGGTGAGATCTTAAAGCGTTTTAGTCCGCGAGAAATTCTGGCTAAGCGTTGTAAGAGTTGGTATTGCTATCCTTCCTATTTCGTGCCACATGCAGCCGCGACATGCAACCCATGTTCGTGTGTGTGCAGGGTTGGTCACGAAGAGCTCGGAGGTTACTGGGCTCGCTATCCTGGCCGAGGCTATTCTACACGACGGTGTAATTTTGGCTGATATCCAAACGCTTGCCTTTGTGGTGGCGACTTGGAGAATTCATGAGGGGTGGGGGAAGAGGGATGCATGCCGGGCCCAAATGAATTAAACTTGTTAAAACTGTTGTTTTACTTCAAGTTCTGTTGTTGCATGTTATTGCATGTTGTTGTTTATGTGTTGCATGTAGTTGCGACTAATGGTAGAGTGGTTTTGTTAGCTTAATAGCTTCCGCATGTCATCTCTGATGGTTGTTGAGTTGTTTCGCTTGCTTGCATGTTAATTGCTTGCTTGTTGATGGCTTATGCTTGCATGTCGTTTATCTATGCTTGCATGTTGCTTATTTATGTTCGCATGTTGGTATATTTGCGTGCATGTTGATTGTTAATGGGGAATTGGGGTTTGGGATTTATTTCTCTGCAGGAACCCTGAGCTCACTAAGTAATCTTAGATTACTTATGATAATATTGTTGTTCTGCAGGTAACCCTAGAGGGAACTAGAAGGCGTGGTGAACGATAGGGCTCCGGAGTAGTTTTCTTTTT
This sequence comes from Camelina hispida, assembly GCA_023657505.1. Taxonomy (NCBI): domain Eukaryota; kingdom Viridiplantae; phylum Streptophyta; class Magnoliopsida; order Brassicales; family Brassicaceae; genus Camelina; species Camelina hispida. Next base: position 16,088,156 of record CP094632.1, on the reverse strand, counting down.
GGTGTCTATTGTAAAATTCAAAGTATGTTAATTTGCGAACCAAACTTTAGCGTTAAGCCTTGTGAACTCTTTTGTGTAATCGGTTGTGGAAACCCTTTTAAGTAATAATGTATTCGTATTTTCTTTTAAATCGAGCGGGTCGTACTGATATAGACTTAGTCCAAGTCGGCCCAACGCACGGCGTGTCCGTAAGATTGCAAAGCCTCAAGGATGTGTCGTGTGGTCGGGAACCTCGCCAAGGGACTGGCCGAAGGGCCTGATTTGTTCTCGCACCCGGCCGGACCTTTGATGAACGTTCCCATAGTAGCGTCTCGGCGCCGTCTGATGGCCTAGGTGGTCATAGTACGGTTCGGGGGCGTTACAAGGAAGGTCCAAACTCTTTCCTTTATTCAAAGCCCGTAAAGGGTCTGGTATATCAACCAAAAGGTGGGAGTCAAGAGCTAACTGGGTGAAAGGACACCTACTCTTATCATGAGTCAATCTTTGGCACTGAAAGCATCTCTTGCGAATTCTCTCATAATCAATTCCAATCTTGACCAACGAGCCATTAGGAAGTTGAAGTTCTTTAAAGTTTTTCAAACCCTTTGAAACATCAAGCAAGATACGAACATGAACGTAATCCTTGCTTTGTGCTTCATCCTTAACAAAAGGCAGCTCAATTACTTGACCGACACACCCAGCAATTTCTCCGATCGTATCCTTGGTGTAATGATTCACTGGTAAATTACGAAGCCTAATCCACACCGGTAAGAACATGAGATAATTAGCAGGAGGATCTTCTACCCATCGTTCCATGACTACTCCCCAATCATCTTGAGTCCATACCCCAGTCTTTAAGATCTCGTTTATATCTTCTTCATACTTGAAAATGAACTGAAAACAATCTCTTGATAAAGTAACTCCTCTGACCCTGTCATACAATCGCCAGATATTTGGCATGTCTAAGATCCAATTCGACATACGCTGGTTGTCAGGGTTTAGAAAACGACCAATTAAGCTTCTCTTGTTTTTTTCAGATGAAAAATACTGAGGAAGATTCGACAAAACCAAAGGTTTATCCGCTTCTTCTTCAATTGACATCTCCTGAAGATATTGTTCCAAGTGATTTTCCATATGTAACAAAGGAAAAAAAGAAGAGGATGTAAGTTTAGGATTCGATTTTGTTTTGTTTTCTTTCTCCGGACAGAATATGGAGATATCTCCGGACAGCAGAGGTCGATAGCTGAAAGATAATTTCTTAATTCCACAAGAAATGAAACGGCAGTGGTATTGACGGTGTTATAAACGGCACAAGAAAAAAACAAACTTTTTCACCAGCTAGGAGAGAGAACAGAGCATTCCTCTAAGGAAAGGTTTTGAGCATTCCTCCCAATTCACATCTATCACCTAATCCGGTTCTTAAGGAAATTATTGTCTAAATTGCGTAATTTATTCTGTTGTAATTTTTTTATTCATTTGATACACGACATCACAATAGGTAATAAATAATAGTATATAACTATATATTATCATTTCTTACTATTTTCCTATATATATTATTCCTGTTTTAGATGGTCAATCTTTCTTGTTATAGTCAAATAAGATGAATGTAATAATAATTTGTTCTAAATGAATTACTTTGGTACCTTATGACTTTCTTTTTTTATCACTACTAGAGATTTTAACACATGTATCAATAATACGAAAAGACTATTAAAAAAAGAAAAAGAAGAATAATCTCACAAGTACAAATGACGCTTAGCAAATATTTTTTTTTTATAAAATGTAAAATTTATTCGAAAAAATATTTTACAGCAGCGTTTGTTCAAAATAAGTGTGATATCGTGGTTTCAGAGACATGCGGAAAGGTTTAAAAGAATTGATTTGGCCACCTATATCACCAAAGTGCACTTATCTTTTCGGTCAAGGGTCCTGAGATAACTCTACAGTTAAGTGTGCTTATGCTGGAGTAGTTTCAGGATGGATGACCTTCCGGGAAGTGACTGTCGGAACTGTACGAGTGAGGAAAAAACACAGAAAAAGTTCATGTGGTGATTTGTAGGGACGGTAACAAGTTTTTAAAATCTCCCAGACATAGCAAACCGACCGTCGGATAGACATGGGCTCACGGGCCTAGTGAGAGGACTCGAGACCCTTTAAGGAAGGTGGGCCCATGGACTGGGATTGGACATGGGGCCCACTAAGAGATGGTGGTCAGGGCATTACAAGTGGTATCAGAGCTGAACCCAGATGAGTGTGGAGTTGAGTGGGCTCACACCATCAGGGGTGACGGTCTTGGTGCGCGACGAGGACGTTGCATTCTGTTAGTGGGGGTGAATTGTGACACTCCTGTTTCAAAAACTTACGGAGAGGTTTAAAAGAATTGATTTGGCCACGTATATCACCAAAGTGCACTTATCTTTTTGGTCAAAGGTCCTGAGAGAACTCCACAGTTAAGTGTGCTTATGCTGGAGTAGTCTCAGGATGGATGACCTTTTAGGAAGTGACTGTCGGAATTGTACGAGTGAGGACAAAACACAGGGAAATATGATGTGGTGATTTGTAGGGACGGTAACAAGTCTTTAAAATCTCCGGGACGTAGCAAACCGACCGTTGGATAAAGATGGGCTCACGGGCCTAGTGAGAGGACACAAGGCCCATTAAGGAAGGTGGGCCCATGGACTGGAATTAGACATGGGGCCCACTAAGAGATGGTGATCCAGGCGTTACAATAAGTTTGAGAAGTTTAACTAAGCATTAGTAAAATAAAGTTACAAAACAGAGAGGTATCTCGAAGCTAGCCATGTTGCCATCAGAACTGCATATTTTCCTTTGCTTTGATGGTGGATGGAGAGCAATCAATCCCTTATGTGCTGGTCAAATTTTTTGAGAAGAAGTGGAGCAGAAGTCGGAGTTTCCCCTTGGCGCCTGCCATTTCGTTCCCGCCATAAAGTGTGGATTGTAGCATGGTAAGTATAGCACAGTAGGTATAATGTAACATAGTTTAGTGTCGCATAAGTGAGGAGAGATAAGTTGTCACTCCATACTATCGAAAATCTGCTGGTGAGAAGCTTGAGCGTGAGGCCGGTCCATATTTCCGTTGAGAATGGGCAAGAGAAGAATAGGTGGTCCCGAGTTTCGAGCCGGTCTGAACAGAGGACACAGGATGTTTGAAAATTACCGCACCATGTTTGCATTCGATCACCTGCTGAGAGCTTATTTAGAGCCGCTAGCCAAACAATGAAGGAGTATTTTGGTGTTGCCTGCGGAAACCAAACCCCTTTAGTCCACTCTTTACTTCCCCGAGGCTCCCATATTTTCTCCCATGTCTCCTTGGTTGTGAAAGTCGTTGTAAAACGACCTCCTTTCCCTTTCCAAAGAACTGTATCCTCTGAATCAACCAGCTCTAGTGATCAGATCTCCTCCAAAGTGGACTCTATTTGGTTGAGATACTCAAACCGGTGTCGTCTTTTGCGGTGAGCCAGAGCCTCCACCACTGTGGTGTGTAATGATATCCCCATATCTATGCAGCCACGTTGTCCTGCAATATCCAAGAGACATCCCAAATTCGACCAGTTGTCGTACCAGAAGGATGTATTTCTTCCACTTCTTACCTCATATTTGATGTAGCCTGTTGCAATAGACCGATACTTCAACAATTTTCTCCACATCCAAGAGCCTATTGTGGTGTTTTCTTTGATCGACCAAAAAGAGCCTTTTCGTAACAGATAGGTCCTCAGCCATTGTGTCCATAGCGAGTTGTTGATAGTAACCGCCAAATGAGCTTCAAACAGCTCACTACATTGGCTTCTTTCAGTGATTAGAGTCCTAGTCCTCCCTCTTCCTTAGGGAGACATACGTCTTGCCAAGCCATTTTGGCTTTCTTAGTGTTCAGGGTTGTCCCTGACCAAAGAAAAGCAGAACAGAGGCTATCAATCTCTTTAAAGGAGACATTGGGGAGTCTAAAGGCAGACATCCAGAAATTTGTTACACTGTGGAGGACTGAGCTGATCAACTGCAGGCGGCATGCGAAGGATAGGTGACGAGCCGTCAAACTACCAATCTGTTCTATGATTCTCTCGACCAGTGGAGCATATTCCTGAGTAGTCATTCGCTTTGTCAGTAGGGGCAGACCAAGATAGCGCACTAGTAGAGTTCCAGTGGCAAGGGGAAAGGAGCTGAGTATGTCTGCTCGGTCCCCCTCTCGTACCCCTGCCATACACATAGTTGATTTCTCGAGACTAATCTTTAGACCAGAGTAGTTTGCAAACCGATCAAAAATGCAGAGAATGTCTTCAATAGTTCGCTTAGTTCCATCTGTGAAAACTAACAGATCATCAGCAAAACACAAATGTGTGAGTTGCAGGTTGTGGCACTTTGGATGATATCCTATTTGTATGTCCACGGCGGCTTTGTCCAACATCGCAGAGAGCACTTGCATACATATAACAAAGAGGTATGGTGAGAGAGAACAGCCTTGCCGAAGTCATCGAGCACTGGTGAACAAGCCGGATAACTCTCCATTGACCTGAACCAAGAAAGAAGCCATGGTGATACATAGCCGAATCCATTTGATGAATTTTGGGGGAAACTCAAGAGCTTGTACAATGGTTAGGAGGAAAGACCATCGATACATAGCAAGAAGAACGTTTTCCATCAACAATCTAACTTTAACAAATGCTGACTGGTTTGGTGATATAAAATCCGGTAAAAGCTCTTTAAGTCGATTGGCAAGAAGCTTTGAGATTACCTTGTATGTCACATTACAGCAGGAAATGGGGCGATAGTCTTTCATCTCAATCACCACCTTTTTCTTTGGTATAAGTGCCAAGATAGTTATGTTTACTCCCTTAGGGAGAAAGCCGTATTGGAAAAATGTTTGGATAGCAGTAAGAAAGTCACTTTTGATGATAGACCATGCTTCTTTGAGGAATTCCACTGTGTATCCATCCGGTCCTGGACTCTTATTCTTAGGCATTGAAAAGAGAACACTTTTAATTTCGTCTTCTATAACATCAGCTTGTAAACTTACTCTATCCTTCTCTAAGCAGCGGTACTTGAGTAAATCAAGAATAATATCGTCAGTTAAACTAGTATAATGAGCCGGTTTGTGTCTTAGAAAATCTCAAAAAAATCATTCAGCCTCCTTCTTGATATCGTCTTGTGTGTCTACAACAGACCCATCCTGGCATTTGTTTTCGCGAATGGCATTGCGAGCTTCCTTAGTTTTTGCATCATTGTAGAAAGCCTTGTTATTACCATCACCTACCCTCAACCAGTGGAGCTTGGACTTCTACTTCTGAACTCTTTCCTCAAGCTCCAAGACATGAAACCACCTACTGTATGCTTCTGATTCACTCCGCATATTCATATATGTGGGATTATTCAGAGTCGTCTCTTGAAAAAGACACAATTTAGCAAAGGCTGCTCTAGTTTTCCTCGTCAAATCTCCAAGCGTATCTTTACTTAACTGCTTTATTTTTGGTTTCAGTGCTTTTAGCTTCTTTGAAAACGGAAAATGGCGGAAGTGGAGTGGTAAATTGCCTTCGTACCATCCAAATAGTCCTGTATCAGTCGTTTGAACGTGGCATTTATAGCTAGTATTGGTAAACTTGAAAGGTTTCTTTGGTCGTACAACATCTCTACCAAGTTTGATCCGACAGCGTAGATGGTCAGAGCAACCACTAGCCGCAAATACACCATAGGAGTGAGCATGCATTTTTAGCCAAGCTGTATTAACGAGAACCCTATCGAGCTTCTTACAAATCAGCTCAGCATCACGTTCGTTACACCAAGTGTACAGTGGACCGTGATAGTGCATATCCTGTAGAGAACAATATCGCACAATCTCTTGGAAATCTCTCATCCCTGGAGGCATTATCTGTGTTTCAGCATGAAGAGAGTGCTCTTCAGCCTCCACAGTTTTATTGAAATCACCGTAAACCATTCATGGTTTAGTACGGACTGGTGAATCCTGGTGAGCCTTTAAATCTTCCCACAAAACCATCCTCTCCTCAGCACTATTCAATGCATAGACAAGTGAAACAAAAAAACTCATCATGTAATCCATCTGCCATGATCGAACAGGTTATCATCTGTTCACTATTGAAGAATGGTGTAACACCCACCCTTGAGTTCCAAAGGACCCATATTCTTCCTCTGCGATTAAAAGTATAGTTAGATAAAAAAGACCAACCCGGGAAAACAGAGCCGACAATCCTCTCTACTTTGTTTTCCTTTACCCTCGTCTCAACCAAACACCTAAATTGGAATTGTTCACTTTGCAACCAATCTCGAACTATGGAATACTTTGAATTTTGTTGAAACCTCAGACATTCCAGAAGAAGTTCGACATATAAATTAGTGTTGGGAGGACCTCTTACTCTGATCCCGGGGGTTATGAGTTTGAGGATTATAACCAACTTTACTCATCTCTTTCGTGCCCCTAGGGATAGACTCACGCAGCTGGACCGTTGCCTTGACTCCCCGACCTTTCTTTTTTTCTCGCAACTGCATCAGCTACAACCTCATCGAGTTTAGCCTCCTCTACAGACACTGAAATTTTTGTCCCTGCAATTTCCAACTCTCCTGAATTTGTAACCTTATCTGTGTCCTTCTCTTCCTCCCCAAGATCAGCAGCTTTACTCTCTCCATTCTCACATACTTCATGCTCTACAAGCTCTTCTGATCCTTCCTCACGGTGCTCACTAAGCACAGAGTAAGAATTAGACAGAATGGATACTTCACCAAATCTCCTCTCGGATTGGTTATTTCCATTGTGGGGGCTTGTCTTATGGCCATACTTTTGAGAAGTGATCCATCCCTGATCCTTCCCATCACCCTCATGACTCTGAACTACATCCTTCCTTGTATCAGGAGTAGTGTGAACCGCACCCGCTGTCTCTTCCGCCACCGAGCTACTCTGAATATGAGTATGTGAGCCTACAAGAGAGTTCGAGAGATCCTCCTGACCAACTTCAAGGCACGCCGAATATAAATGGCCCCACTTCTGACAACTACTACACTGGGGAGGTAGCCAAGGGTAGGAATATCTGACCACCACATCCAATTCACCTTCCTCCTCACCCGCTAAATGGAACTCGATAGGCAAAACTTTAGTTAGATCCGCTTCCACAAGGATTTGAGCTTCCTCAAAACTTACACAAGACTTTGTTTTTGGATGCAGCTTCAGTGGCTTCCCCACTGCACTAGCTAAGAACTCCAAACCTTTATGCGTGACCATAGTAGTTGGAACATTCTTAAGTACAATCCACAATGGAACAGACCGCATAGCAGGCTGTGCATCTTCCGCAAACGGAGACCATTTAGACACTAGCATGGGAAGTCCTACGAACCCTGAATTTCACTGTTGTATCATTTACCACAAAAACATCTATGAGAAGACTTATCCCCCAAACGCCAGATTTTGTTCACAATCATGTGAATCTTTCCCACATGAGGTGCCAAAGCATTCAAAAACTTGCCGATTAAGAAATTCTCTCATAGCGGCTTTGCATCCACGAAAACCTCCTTAGGGACCACTACTCGTTCCTTCTTCTCCACTTGAGAGACGACAAAATCTCGTTTCGTGAAAGTGTGTTGCTGAACCGCTTTCACCCATAACTTATGTTCAACCTTCACCGTGTGCTCCATTTGCGACTTACCTAGGGCTGGGAAACTTTGCTCGGAAATCAAGATCTCGTTTCCTAACCCATTGAGACACTTCCCCGAATTTAGAATATCTACCTGAGCTACACTCCCTTGACTCGCACTATGCGGCGGCAAATCCGTCTGTAGCATCAACATTGCGCACGAAGCAAAAAACCCTAATCGCCAAAAAAACGCCTTCCACGTCAGCTTTTTAATATTTTCATTTTGTTTTTATCAAGTAAGTTGTGATATCTAATTTATAGAGGTTCTTATCTTTGCTTTTGATGAACAGCCAAATAACGAACACATTTTAACCATCTTGATACCATCATAAACAGAAGAGAAAATGATTTGATACACTAAAGTACACTAGTCTACAAAGAATCTGGACACAATATAACCCAAATACATTGAGATAATGGCATATACTGATATATAACTATTGTGTACAAGTTAAAGATTTATTTTTTTAACTATTACTCCATATTTCATGCATTTTACTTCCACATATGGTAATATTTCGTTTGTTTTTCTTTTTCTATTTTTTCTTTGGTTCTATTTAACGATTTGTACTAGGTAATAATGCTATTTAAAAATTTTGATAGAAAATAATTTTAAACAGATAATGTGAAATTATAATGTTTATCTGGTATAATATTAACACTTTTAGTCAGGTTGGACACTTATCTATGTAACCCCTTTTTGATTATGTATCTAACTCGTACTCGTCTCTAAAAAAAGGCACTAGTAGCTTTTAAGTTTGGTAATATGTATCATAACTAGATTTTAATCTGCGATATAACGCAGGTCTATATTTTTTTAGTTATTTATAATTTAGGTTATATATTGTGTTTTTTTATGAGAATTAGAATATTTTTTCTATCAAAATATTTTTTGTGCATTTTTGCTTCTAAATTTGACTGCATTAAATTTTTAAGGAGATGGTAGCGAGTTTGAAAAAAAAAAATCATTTGCATCTAGATGATATTTTGTTGATTTTAGGAAACCTTATTGATACTGTTTAACAGAAAGAAATCCCTCTTTTGGGCTTAGTACCCTCTTTTTCTGATAGAGTATCTCTTTCTATATAAAATAGAGTTTTGTCTAGAAAAACACTTTTCTTTGAACGAAACACACCGTTTTCACCTCGTATTCAGCTTATTTGGGTAAAACTTTCTAGCGGCTAGGGTTTGTTCTTCTCAATCGCAGCTTTCTTAGATCTGAATTTCTTCATCGAATTTTCTTCTTCGAAATTCTCCGGTTAAGTTTCTACAGCTCAGTCTCTGCATCTGGTATTAGTCTTTGGGAGTTAGAGTCAAGTCAAAGCATTCCAATCTTAGTGAGATCTTAATCATGTCTACGGCAATGGATAAAGCGACGACAGCTATGTCTCTGGAGGAAGAGGAAGTACCGTTCTTTATGCCGGATCTTTCCCAGCTTAGTTCGGGAGAGCAAAACGTGTTGAGTCTTGTAGGTAGACTTCTGAATCCTAAATGTCAAAGTATGTCCAGTCTAATCTTTAATATGCTAAGGAAATGGCAAAAAATAGGAAAAGTAAGAGGAGTTGTGCTTTCTAAGCAAAGATTTCAGTTCAGTTTCTCTAATGAACATGAGCTCGTGGAGGTCCTGGATAAGGGTTTCCAGTCTTATGATCAATGGGGTTTAGTTATGGAAAGATGGTCTGAATTCCCACCTCTTGATTCTCTTCAATTTGTAACCTTCTGGGTTCAAATCAGAAACATCCCAATAAACTATTATACAAAGGAAGCAATTACTCTCTTAGGGGAATTGGTGGGTCATGTTCTGGAGGTTGTCTTTGATCCTACTCAACCTCAGAATAAGGATTTTCTGAGAGTCAAGGTTAGATTTGATGTGTCGAAGCCTCTTAGGAAGTCAAAGATCATTAACCTGCCTGGGGGTCTTTCTACAACAGTGTTTTTCTTCTATGAGAGGGTCCAGAAAAGATGCTACAATTGCCAAAGGCTTACTCATATTGATGAAGACTGTCCTATAATTCTCAAGCAGATCCAAGACAAGATTATCGATAGAAAGTTGGGCAGGAAGATTGAAAAAGCTAAGCCAAACTTGGTTATAAAGGAAGATGATCCCCTTTTTGCTGTATTAAGAGAGGATCAGGTGGGTATCCATCCTTTGTTAGGAAGACCAAGAATTGCACTGGATGTTCTCGATGGGATGAGACAATATTTGAGATTAGCCTCTACAGACGAAAAAACCTCTCAAAATTGAAAAAGTCAAAAAGTCTGTGGCAGAGGTGGAAAAGGATCCGATAGCATAAAAAACAGTTCTTTGCTTGGAGCCAGCTCCCATCATTTCTTCAGATTACAATAAGGAGAAAGGTCTGGTCTTCGGGTTCGATTCTTCAGAGTTCTCGTCCACGGTTACTCCTTTGGTAGGGGGAAGTGAAAAACTGATGGCAGGGGCTATCCAAGCAGAACAGAATAGAGTGAAAGCACAGGTACCAGACGGGCCATTAAAGGGTTACACCTTGTGGACTACTCTATGTCCTCTTATGAGTTCCAGACTTGTCCAACGGCATATGCGGTTGGCTTCAACAAAGCCAGCTCATCCGAGACAAAGTCGAACAAAGGGACAGGCAAGAGAAGACCCTATGTCAGCAAAAGGAAACCTAAGACTCAAGTCTCTCCTAGGGTTCCGGGTGAAACTCCTATCAAACAAGGTGCACATGAAGGATCTCTAGAGAAAAGGAAAGGAGCAGTGAACAATCGGGAAGGTCAAAAATTCGCTAGGCACAAATCAGAGGTGGTTCCAAATGAGGGACCGTCCAATATCTAATGAGCATACTGAGTTGGAACTGCCAAGGATTGGGGCGGCCTCAAGACTTGACAGTTCAACGTCTCATGGAAATGCGTAAGAAACATTTTCCTGAGATATTGTTCTTAATGGAATCTATGAACATAATAAACTCGCTTGTAGATATTCAAAGTTGGATGGGTTATGATCATGTTTATACGGTGGATCCAGTTGGAAGATGTGGAGGTCTCGCGTTATTTTGGAAGAAGAGTGTGGAGGTCGGATTTTTGTTTGTAGATAAGAGCGTTCTGGACCTAAAGGTAAATATGAGTGGCTCTAAGTTTTTTCTCTCTTGTGTCTATGGGAATCCAAATAGTAGTCTCAGGCTGGAGGTTTGGGAAAGACTGTCTAGGATTGGGATTCCAAGGAAAGAGAGCTGGTGTATGATAGGGTACTAGGTGGGCCTCAAAGGAGTGAGGCGTCTTTTGTGGATTTTGCAGAAATGTTGAAAGCTTGTGAAGTATCAGAGCTCTCTAGTCCGGGTAATGGCTTTACTTGGGGACGAAGAAGAGGGGATATGTGGATCCAATGTAACTTGGATAGATGCTTCGGTAACAAAAATTGGCTCAAGATGTTTCCAGCAGCCAATCAAGCTTTTCTTGAAAAGAAAGGATCAGACCATAGACCAGTTCTGGTTCTTTTGGTCTCTTCTCAGGACTCCTATAGAGGGTCTTTTCGATTTGATAAGAGATTATTGCATAAGTCGATGGTTAAGGAATCAATCGAACAGGCTTGGACTGCTTCCTCTTCTAACTTTGGTCAGAAAGCTGCCAAAACGCCATAGAAGATGCAGAAGAGCTCTAAGCAAATGGAAAAGGGAAAACATTACAAACTCTGAGGTTAAGATAAACAAGATTCAAGAGGATATAGAGTTTGAACATGCATCGAGTAATCCATCATTTGCAAAGATGGCGAGTCTAAAAAGAGATATGGTCAGGGCTTATAAAGAGGAAGAGAGTCACTGGACTCAGAAATCTAGGAAACAATGGCTACACTCAGGGGACAAAAATAAAATATTCTTCCATAGTTCGGTTCAATCTGATAGAACTAAGAATGCCCTGGTAAAGCTCATTGATGAGGATGGATTGACACAGAAATCAGAAGCTTCAAAGGGAGAGGTAGCTGCTCGTTACTTTCAAAACCTCTTTTCTTCTTCTTACCCGGTTGAGGAAGATTTTCAGTTCTTCCAAGACTTCATACCTAGAGTGTCGGGAGAGATGTATTAATCCCTAATAGCAGTTGTAACAAAGGAGGAAGTTAAACAAGCAGTCTTTGCAATCAATCCTTCAAGAGCTCCTAGAGTAGATGGAATGACAGGTCTCTTTTTTCAACAATATTGGGATATTGTGGGAGAGCAGATTACAAAAGAGATTATCAGTTTCTTCACGGATGGCTCTTTCGATAGGGAATGGAATTATACCCAATTGTGTATCATCCCTAAGACGACAAATGCCTCCTCTATGTCAGAAATGCGTCCTATTAGCTTGTGTTCAGTGATGTACAAGATCATTTTGAAGATTATGTGGCTAGGCTTAAGCCCATTCTCCCAGAAATTGTATCACCAAATCTATCAGCCTTTGTACCCGACAGGTTAATCTCTGACAATATCATCATAGCGTATGAGATTGTCCACAGCTTGCGGACGCATGAGGCTACTGCAAAACAGTATATGGCAGTAAAGAAAGATATGTCTAAAGCTTTCGATAGGCTAGAATGGAGTTATCTGGAAGCTCTTCTAGTAGCGCTTGGGTTCCATGCAAGGTGGATCAGTTTGGTAATGAGATGTGTCAGTACAGTATCCTATACAGTTCTGATCAATGGCCAAGCTTTTGGGATGGTGACTCCAGAGAGAGGGTTGAGACAAGGTGATCTGCTCTCTCCCTTTCTGTTTATCCTATGTACTGAAGGCTTAACACATCTCCTGAATAAAAAAGAACTAGGAGGTGAATTATCTGGTATTCAATTTACTAAGGATGGTCCATCGATCCATCATTTGCTATTCGCATATGATAGCCTATTTGTCTGCAAGGCTGATGAGAATCAATATGAAGCACTCCAGCAAACTCTGCAAAGTTATGGTCGAGCAACGGGTCAATCTATCAACTCAAACAAGTCGTCTATAACTTTTGGAGCAAAGGTGGAGGAGAATGTTAAGGACTCGATAAAGACCAAGCTAAATATTACCAATGAAGGGTGTTTTAGCGGCTCTAAGGCAGATATGTTAGCATATATCCATGAGCGAATGAAAAACAGATTCTCTGGGTGGTATGCAAGGTCTCTCTCACAAGGTGGGAAGGAAATCTTGATCAAAACAGTGGCAATGGCGATGCCTGTTTTTGCTATGTCCTGTTTTAAACTACAAAAGTCTACATGTAGTACCCTATCTAGTGCCATGTCTGATTTCTGGTAGAGCAATTTGGAAAACCAGAGGAAAATTCATTGGGTTTCATGGAACAAACTCTGCTTGTCGAAAGATCATGGTGGACTGGGATTTAAAGATATAGAAGTTTTCAACCAAGCGTTACTGGCAAAGCAAGGTTGGAGACTTCTGCATAATCAAAATAGCCTCTTCTCAGCCTTCATGAAAAGTAGATATTTCCCTGATGACCAGTTCCTAAATGCTTCTCTAGGATCTAGGCCATCCTCTGCTTGGAGGAGCATTTTGTTTGGTCGTGATGTATTGGTGAAAGGCTTGAGACATTGTATTGGTGATGGAGAATCTACATTTGTCTGGACTGACCAGTGGTTATTAGATGGGAGAATGAGAGCTCCCTTAATGAAGAACATTTTGGTGAACCTGGAGTTAAAAGTGAAAGATCTTATAGATCCAATTTCCAAAGAATGTTAAATGCTCCACATGAACATTTCTTCCCTAGGGATATTGCTTTGATCAGAAAAATAAAACCATTTGACTCTTCCCCAGACTACAAGTGTTGGCAACATAACAAGAGTGGAGTATTCAGTAAGATCAGGATACTGGATGGCAGATCAAGAACGAAACCGCGAGTCCATCCAAGAAGCTTCTCAGCCACCTTCTTTAAATCCCATTAAAGACAAAATCTGGGAGACTCTTGCTCCAACAAAGCTTAACCAAACAGGTCAAATCTGGGAGACTCTTGCGAAGAACCAAAGAAGAGCAGAAGAAGAGGAAATATTCTTTGGACCATCCGACAAACCCGCAAACCAAACAGGTCAAATTAGCAAGATCCGCTATCTTTTGGGCATCAACTTTAAAGCCTATATCCAACCCGTTAATTGACATAGCGGACATGGCCTACGGGCTTTAGGCCCGTTTGACACCCCTACTCACACTCATAACTACTAGCATATTTCATTACTAATTTTTAAATTATATTCAAAATTTTCAAAAATTTTGATATGTCGAAGATATTCTTTATGTGCTCTTCACGATTTTCGATAACTATCCATGCAAAACCCTAAACCCTACAATCTTCTCAATAATGAAATAATTATAAATAGTCTCACTCACATCATATTAGCTCACTAAACGCAATAAACTGTTTCTCTATAGCAAAAGCAAACGAATTAAATTACTCCAATGGCTACTACATTTGCCTTTATAATAGATATGATGTGGCGGCAAAAAGGTTTTCTTTTCGTTGCTACTTCTTCTTATTTCCTGTAACCATCTCATACTATACTTCTCAAATTTACATTTTGTCGTGTCTAATGTCGTTTGTTTATAATTTTTTTACTTTAGGGTGTGAAGATCTTTACTTATGAATGATGATCTAAAACATGTTGATTGGTAAGTATATTTGATCAAAAACTGTAACAGTGCAGATCTATGTTACTATTTACTTGTAATAATAATGTTTTCATTTCTAGACTTGATTGTTCAAGTCGTAAACATCGGGGAGAAGGGATGCTTGAAGCGAACAAGCCAACTAAAAAGCTCAATTTTGAAATGAGGGATGATTAGTAAGTTATTACTATTAAAATCAAAGATGGTGAGGATAATGATGATGTGAATGATGGGATGAATACAGACAAGAAGCTGAAGGGTGTTAACCCGCGGTACATGTTCTGGAGTTGAAGTTTGGTTATTTGTTTCTTTGCGTATCTTATTATATAAACCTTAGTTCTCAAATTTAGTAACTCACCAGATCGTGACACGTGTCAGTTTTAAAGATCAGATATTAAAGTTAAAAATTCACCAGATCATGACACATGTCAATTTTAATATCAAACCATATCGTGACACGTGTTAGTTTTAACGATCAGAGATCAAAGTTAAAAACTCACACGGATCGTGACATTTGTCAATTTTAACGATCAATGTTAGTAACTCATTAGATTGTGACATGTGTCAATTTTAACGATCAGAAATCACAGTTTTCAACCTTGGTAAAACGAATAATAAGATAATTGTAATCTTATTATATTAAAAACAAATTTTGTTATCCAAAAAAAAAAAATTGTAAATACACCCCTCTATATCTTATTATATAAAGTATGATTTCAAAAATTACTAATTCATAAGATCGCGACATTTGTCAAAATCTTATTATGTTGTAGATTATTAAAATAATAATTAAAAATTATATTAAATTATATAATTTTGTAATTTTAAAGAAAAAGGAATTGTCTACCTTATACTGAATTCCTTGGCCTAATCTTAAAAAAAAAATCCTAAAAAATTTACAATAATTAAACTTATACAAACAATTATGTGTTATATTGAATTCCTTAGCCTAATCTTAAAAGAAAAAGAATTTAAATATAAAGATATGTATTCTCTCAGATCTTTGTTATATATATAGAGAGGAATACGTCATTCCGATGTATCAAACTCAATTGGAATTTTCTAACATGAGCACTACAGATGGAAACCAAAACTGTGAAAATAACGAAAAGTCAGCCAAGAAAAGGAATAGAACCATTTTGAATAATGATCAGATTGTTATGATGGAGAAGGCGCTTACCGATGAACCTCATATGCGACTGAAACTAGCTACACTTCAGGCATGGGTCGACAAACTAAATCAATGCGTAAGTATAAACTCATATTCAGCTTTACATACATATTTTTTCATAATTGGCTAATATTATTTAACAATATATAGGTACTCCAGCTTACAACTATGCAGTTAAGAAAATGGTAATAACTTTTAATTTTTAACTTTTAATATATCTTGCAAGCGAATCTAATAGATATCTTACGCTTCTTATATTATATGTGTTTTTTCAATTACATTTTGACATATATAAACCAAAAAAAACAATTTATTAAGCATGTATATTATTATTAATCAATAAATAGTGAATAACAAATCTTAAAAAATAACATAAGTTATGTCAAAAGAATCATAATTTTTGAAACATAATAGGAACATCTAATTAAGAAAACAACATTATATCTACATAAAAATTACATGTTTATATCATAAGCTTTAATCTTTGATTTTTTCTGATATAATTTTGCCGATATATTTTGGGTCTTTTATTTGTGCGGGTTCTTCAGTGGAAGCTATTATATGCAATGAAATGGAATCAAAGTATATAAAGCCCGCTAAATTAATCGAGGATGGAGACACTGATGGAGGTTCCAAAAGTAATTATACGGTTAGTAGCGTTATAAGTTTCAAAGATTAGTCGGTTAGAAATAAGTTGAGAACTTATGATTCGAGAATATTTGAGATGAGGTCATAGTTCTAAGTAGTTTTGGTACAATGCAATACTTCTGAGGAGTAAATAAGGCATCGATCCTTAACGTGATTATGACATATATCATGTTTTGGATTGTTTATAAAAATTTTATTTTGTATATTTGAATTATCTAAGGCTTTATATATACCATCATGATTATAATATTCAAATTTTATTTTTATTATGTGATATTAACTTTCTTTCAATTTCTCAACTTTAATTGGATTGGTCATAAAATCATTTTAATAGAGTAGATAATTTTCACCAGTTGTTCATCTAAAATATCTTTGGAGTAAAAAAAAGTTAATGGTTAAATAAATTATGTCATAATACAATTTTAGTAATTATAAGAACTATATTTATACCAAGCAACATAAAATTTGTTTAATTTGTT
The DNA here is from genome assembly GCA_023657505.1 of Camelina hispida. NCBI lineage: Eukaryota > Viridiplantae > Streptophyta > Magnoliopsida > Brassicales > Brassicaceae > Camelina > Camelina hispida. Next base: position 16,071,631 of record CP094632.1, on the reverse strand, counting down.
TAAAATACATTTTATAGGTGGAGATAAAGAGCATACTTTAACAATAAAATAATTTAGTGTTTAAGAGCATATTTTTAATGGTGAAATATACAGTAAAATTGTATGTGATTACTAATTTATATGTTGCTTTGATGAATTTTTTGCATGTAAAATATTTTGTAATAAGTTGTGAAACGTTTTTGAAATTTGACAGTAATAATATTTTTAATGATGAGTATTTGGCAAAAGTTTTGGTAGGGATATAATTTAGCTTTAGATTATTGTAATAATTGTTATAATATATTAAAAATATAAAAATATAAATAATTGTATGAAGGTAAATACAAATATGATTTTGGTGGGATATAATTTAGCTTTATATTATTGTAATATTTGTTATAATATATAAAAAATATAAATAAATGTATGAAGGTAAATACAAATATGATTTTTCTATAACTAAAATTATTTATATATTTACTTCAAGAAATAATTTTTTATATATATTTTTAAAAAATTGTTTAGGATTTAGGATTTATTCTCTTCAACAATCTTAATACCCGCACATCGTGCGGGCCCTTATCTAGTTTTATTTTATTTCTCAAATATTACTAGATTTTTCGTTCAATGGTTTTTGGTTCAAGTTGTCAGTAACAAGTTTGGTTTTGGTCAACTTTTTTTTTGTTATTCAATCAATTCAATACAATGATACAACTATTATTAGTGAACATTTTATTTATATGAAAATATTAAGTTATGCAATTAGTGGTATTGGACAGTAAATTAATATAGGGTTTGTTTAGAAATATAAATAATTAAAAATCTCACAAGTTTAAATTATATATACATTTATATATACACATCCATCAAATAACATTCTTATAGTTTCCATGAATAATAGTATTATGTTTTAAGTACATTGGTGTATATTAACCGTTTACAATAATAATATAGAGTAATAACTCAATCTAACTCATATATATATATATATATATATATATATATATATACAAAATAGAACATTGAAAATGATACTAATATATAAAAACAAATTGTTGTGTACCACGGGTTAAATCAGAATTAACAATCAAATATAATTATACGATTTCAAACACTAAACAAAAAAAATTAAATTAACAAACAAATATAACTTAAAACTAAAATATTTTTGTTTAAAATAAAAGTTGTTCCGTGGTGTACTACGGGTAAAAATCTACTATATTAATATTTTTAAGTACACATTTTGTATTATATCCTTATAATTATGTTTATTTGCAATGTGAATCCCTACAAAATTGCACAAAACTCAATAAGTAAAATATAGTAAATTGACTAAATCAATTAAGTTTATTCTTAATAAAAAAAATAATAATATATATTTAAGTTTCCTAAAATTGCTCTAAATTTCTCTTCCAAATCAATAAGATTCTTTTTTTTTTTCGTCTGAATGATTTATTATAAGCAAACGTTTGAGTACATACAAATATCAGAGACCTCATGACAACAGTCACTACCAAAAAATTGAGGATCCTAAACAATCATACGTAATAAGAGAGACAAAAAGACGCCACATTCTAGCAACGAAACTCTCTTGGATGAAAAGATCATGTAACCACATTGGATACCCTACAGCTACATATGATTGCAAACGATCCTCATTAGTAACACTTTGAGCGATCAGATTAGCTCCCTTGTTTGCACTTCTAGGTTCGTTTTGCAATTTCGAAAAGGGAATAAGCTTTAGACCCGCCACCAATATCTCAGATTGAAATTTAAAAGATGGCCATGCTTTCGGTCTTTGGATAGCCTGCAACAAAACATTGCCCTCGGTTGCAAAGATACCTCTCCTAATCTTGAGACTTGTCATGCTCTCAACTACCCAGAGCGAGCATTCATATTCCATCTCAGATTTGGAGTCCATACCCTGAAATGCTCTTCTAGAATGGAGTAAGACTGTACATTGTGAACTCCTCGGGATCCAGGATGCCTCTCCTAGATTCTTTTCGCGATTCCAGGAATAAGCAAAATTACATTTTAACCACGGTCTATCAGGCGGTCTCCAGGAGGGTTTTGAGATTCTTCCTTGGGAGACATTTATTTGGTCATCTTCCTCGTCAACTAGCTGGGCTAGGAACCAAAGAGCCGAATCTTCTCTTATCTTATCTATCATTTGTGGAACCACAAATCTCAGCCCCTCAAAACAAGATTATTGCGATTCTTCCATAAATTCCAAAGGATCCAGGGTATCGTTCGTCTCACATTACCTTCTCTTAAAGCCTTCTTTGTTAACTGGAGGACATAAAGAGATTTTGGTAGAGAGAATCACCATTGAATCTCGATTCTGGAGAAGGGATATCTGATAGTGCCCACACCTGACGAGCCAAAGGACAAATGAACAGCAAGTGATTAATGGATTCTCCCTCCATTCCACAGATTTGGCATCTGGGATCAAGATGAATCCCTCTAGTCCTGAGTGTATCAGCCACAGGTAACGCTCCACTCATTGCTTTCCACAAGAAAACCTTTCCAACCTGTGTCAATTCTTCTTGAATTATCCATGAATTGAGAGATGTTGTTGATGAATCTGGGTGAAGACTAGTACAAAATGAATGATTCATTAATTCATTCATTCAGGTTTGTTGTTCTCTTTTTTTCTGTTTTTGGTTTTTATAATGTTGCGTTTATAGTTGTTTACCGTTGCTTAATCTAGTTCATCAATCATGAGTCTAAAATTTGATCGAATCTAGTTTTCAAATTACTCTCCCTGCTTTAACATAACATTCTCGTTTTGTGCTAGCTTACCGTGAACAGAAAGTACAACCTATCCTTCTTCATTCGACTTTACAGACAAACTCAGAGAACAAGTTAGTAATCTAGTGTGGGAGTGGTTATGTATAGAGACTGTTATCAGATGGCTTTTGTAACATCCGTGAACCGGTTTGGGAGTTGCGTCGGTCGATGCAGATGGTGCATCGGTCGATGCAGATGGTGCATCGGTCGATGCAGATGGTGCATCGGTCGATGCAGATGGTGCATCGGTCGATGCAGATGGTGCATCGGTCGATGCAGGTTCAAGTTTCTGCGTTTTGACTTAAGTTAAACGCTGCATTTTGGACAAAGGGAGAAGGAAACCCTTAAGTCGTGTTTTTGTCTCATTCGACGAATTTGGCCGTTTTTGAGAGAAAACGAAAGAGAGAAAAGGTTCTTGAGTGTTCTTGGCGATTTTTGGAGATTTGAGGCTGTTCCTGTAGAGATCTGTAGCTGGGATCGTCGTAGGAGCTTCCTGGAAGTATTTTCTTGCTTGTTTGAGGTTCAGATTCGTCTTGGCAAAGGTAAGTGCAGGATCATGGCTTATCTAAGCTAGAGAACTCTTTAATCTGCTTGTTGTGTGATGTTAGACTTGTTAGATTGTTACTTTGGACGTTAGGAAGCTTTCTTGTGGCTTGGGATCGAGTTTTGTGGTTGTAGGAACGAAGATCCGGCGAGAAGCTTCAGGGAAAACACGATACTCGGCATTGCATCGGTCGATGCATATCTTGCATCGGTCGATGCAAGTGCGAGGACGGCGCGTAAAACTCTAGGGTTTTTGTGTTATGTCGAGCATGCGTCGGTCGATGTAGATTGGGTGTCGTTCGATGCAAGTGTAACTTGCATCGGTCGATGCAGCTTCTGTGTCGGTCGATGCATGTTGGTGTTGGTCGATGCAGAGTCCTATTTTGTCGTTTGTTGTTTGTTGATTGTTGTTTGATGGTTAGAGATGACTCTATTGCTTGTGTGTATAGCCCAGTAGATGGGAGGATTGCCTTACTGAGTGTTTATAAAATACTCATGCATTGCAATATGTGTTTGTGGTGCAGGTAAAGGCAAAGTGTGATCGTGGAATCAAGGCAATGAAGAGGAGGATGTTCTAGGGACTCGATTTGATGTTGTCTGGCATTGTTAGGTTGCTAGAGTTGGGTCTTTAGAACATTGCTAGGTTGCTGGTTCTATGTTTCCTGTCATTTGATTATTGGATATTGTTGATGCTATATTTATTGGTTATATTATTGGATATTTATTGGATATTGAGATTGGTATTTCCGTTGTTGATTGTGATTGTGGTAAGGTGGCTAGTGGGTATGGGACTACTAGTTGTAGTTTATTTATTATATTATATTTATTATTTATTATTTCTTTAAAAAAGGTCAGTCCTTTCAGTTTGGTATCAGAGCCCTTACGGTTCTAGGTTTGGGTTCACTAGGGTTCTGTTGTGATGTTTGGGATTGCATGTCTTGATTGATTATGTGAGTTAGTCAATTGTGTGTGGCATGGAGTCCTAGAACATCCTCTTCGAGCCGACTGTGTGATTCCACTGTGAGTTTATATTTCTGTGTTATAATAGTAATTGTTTGCTTAGTCTTCTATTCATGGTAGTGCAGATGGCTAGAGCTGGTACTGTTGCTGGTCGTGGTCGTGGACGCGGACGTGGTCGTGGACGCGGACGTGGTCGTGGTAGGGGCAGAGTCCTAGAGGTTAGTGAGGCCGAGGACCAGAGTTTGACAGTTGAGGGTGTTGGCGAGTCGCAGGGTGTTCCGGGGGATTCAGTGAGTGTGGCCGGAGGGGGCGGTGTTGGTGCTCCAGTGGCCGGTGATGCTAAGGTCCCGGGTGTGGGAGTCCCAGCGAGTGGAGTCCCTGGTGTTGACTTTGCGGCTATGCTAGCACAGGTGTTAGAGCGGTTACCACCAGTGGTACCGGCTCAGGCTCAGGTAGTGCCACCAGTGGTGGCGGAGGAGCGGCACCAGTAGCTGCAGATGCAGGAGTTCATGGACGTTATTTGTCTATGCTCAAGGAGATGAGGGGTCTTTTCACTGAGAAGTTTTCGGGTGGTACAGACCCTACTGTTGCGGATGCATGGAGGACGAGTGTGGAACATAACTTCCATACTCTGAGATGTCCTGAGGAGTTTTGGGTGGACATAGGGGTCCACCATTTGAGTGGTGATGCTGAGTTGTGGTGGAGATCAGTGGCTGCTAGGAGAGTGCAGCGGGAGATGACTTGGGCTGACTTTATCTTGGAGTTCAACCGCATGTATTTTCCTAGAGAGGCATTGGACCGGTTGGAGGTGCAGTTCCTTCAATTATCTCAGGAGACACGGTCAGTACGGGAGCTGGACTTTGAGTTCAGTCGACTTCTATGTTATGGGGGTCGAGCTATGGAGTCTGAGGAGGCTCAGATCAGGAGGTTTTTGAGGGCTCTACGTGATGATTTGAGAGTTCACTCTAGAGGGCGGAGTTATGCTACGCGTGCAGAGCTGGTTGAGACTGCAGCAGAGATTGAGGAGGATATCCGGGCACAGTCAGTGGCGGCTAGTCCAGCAGTTCAGCCTAGTAGGGCTCAGCAGCAGGGTGGTTCTAGCAGGGGCGGTAGGCCTGCACAGGGAACCAAGAGGAGGTGGGAGGCTACGCAGAGACCGAGTGGTGCGAGTTGATTCAGTTGTGGGAGCAAGGATCACAAGGTTGCTAGTTGTCCCAAGAGGAATGCCCCGACGGCAGCGGCTCGTGTATGCTATCATTGTAGGGAGCCAGGGCATATCAGGCCCATGTGTCCCAAGTTGCAGCCGGTAGCAGTGGCAGCGTTGCAGTAGCTGCAGCCTGCAGGACAGCAGGTGGCACAGGTTGAGCAGGCGCCACGGGTCTACACAACAGCGGAGACTGGTGGAACCAGTGCAGGGGCGATCACAGATATAATTTCTGGTACTTAAGCTTTGTGAATTTTTAGTAGGTTCAGATTTTATGTTTTCTTGTGATAAAGTGTTAGGTTCTCAACACATGAGGTTTGTGTAGGGACCTTGTTGGTGGGCGGGTTTAAGTACCATGTTATGTTTGATTTTGGAGCTTCTAATAGCTTCGTTACTCCGGAGTGTGCAGAGAGTGCGGGAATCAGAGAGGATCCTTGGGAGCGTACAAGAGTTGTCAGAGTTGCGGGAGGCAAGTTCTTGAGAGTTATTGGACGAGCTAGAGGGGTCGATATTCAGATCGCAGGAGAGTCATGGCCAGCGGATTTGCTTATCAGTCCAGTGGAGTTGTATGATGTTATTCTCGGGATGGATTGGTTGCATCGGCATATGGTGCATTTGGATTGCTATCGGGGTAGAGTGGAGTTTGAGCTCCCAGTAGGGAAGTTGGTTTTTCAGGGTAATAGACCGACTTCGGGGAGTCTCGTGATCTCAGCCATTCAGGCTGGGAAGATGATCGAGAAGGGCCGTGAGGCTTATTTGGTTACTATATCTATGCCAGAGTCAGTGGGGAAGTCTACGGTTAGCGGTATTCTGGTAGTGGAGGAGTTTGAGAATGTGTTTCAGTCTTTGCAGGGATTACCACTATCTCGGTCAGATCTTTTTACTATTGAACTGGAACCGGGGAAGACGCCGTTATCCAAGGCTCCTTACAGAATGGCTCCAGCAGAGATGGCAGAGCTGAAGAAGCAGCTAGAAGATTTGTTGAGTAAGGGATTCATCCGTCCTAGTTTATCACTGTGGGGAGCGCCAGTGTTGGTTTTGCCTGAGCAGGGAGAACCCTATGTGGTTTATACTGATGCATCTAGAGTTGGTTTCGGGTGTGTATTGATGCAGCATGGGAAGGTGATTGTCTATGCTTCGCGGCAGTTGCAGAAGCATGAGGGCAACTATCCTACTCATGATTTGGAGATGGCTGCTGTAGTTTTTGCCCTGAAGATTTGGAGATCTTATCTTTATGGTGCAAAGGTACAGGTGTTTACAGATCATCAGAGCCTGAAGTATATATTCACTCAGCCTGAGCTGAATTTGAGACAGAGGCGGTGGATGGAGCTTTTGACAGATTATGATTTGGAGATAGTCTATCACCCTGGTAAGGCTAACACGGTTGCAGATGCTCTGAGTCGGAAGAGGGTAGCTTCGGCTCAGGAGCAGGAGATGGAGTCTCTGGTAGCAGAGATCAGTGCTTTGAGCTTTTGTGCTGTTTCACAGGAACCGTTGGGTTTGGAAGCAGTTGATAGAGCAGATCTTCTGAGTAGGGTGCGGTTGGCTCAGGAGAAGGATTTGGGGCTGGTGAATGCCTCAAAGGATGTGGATTCAGAGTATTAGGTCCCAGATAATAGTACTATCTTGGTGCACGGTCGGGTTTGTGTGCCCAAGGATGAGGAGTTGAGACAGGAGATTCTGAGAGAGGCTCACGCGAGCAGGTTTTCTATTCATCCAGGAGCGACTAAGATGTACCGTGATCTCAAGAGGTACTATCACTGGGTCGGGATAAAGAAGGATGTAGCTAGTTGGGTTTCGAGGTGCGATGTGTGTCAGCTAGTGAAGGCTGAGCATCAGGTTCCTGGTTGTTTACTGAAGAGTTTACCCATTCCTGAGTGGAAGTGGGATATGATCACTATGGATTTTGTGGTAGGATTGCCAGTGTCACGGACCTTTGATGTTATTTGGGTCATTGAGGACCGCTTGACTAAGTCAGCACATTTTCTTGCCATTAAGAAGATTGACGGAGCAGCGGTCTTGGCTAAGAAGTATATGAGAGAGATAGTCAGGTTGCATGGGGTGCCAGCGAGCATTGTGTCTGACAGGGATTCTAAGTTCACTTCGGTGTTCTGGAAGGCATTTCAGGTAGAGATGGGCACTAAGGTGCATATGAGTACAGCTTATCATCCCCAGACAGATGGTTAGTCAGAGAAGACGATCCAGACGCTGGAGGATTTGTTGAGGATGTGTGTTTTGGATTGGGGTGGCCATTGGGCAGATCACCTGAACCTGGTAGAGTTTGCTTACAACAACAGTTATCAGGCAAGTATTAAGATGGCTCCTTATGAGGCTTTGTATGGGAGACCATGTCGTACACCGTTATGCTGGACTCAGGTGGGGGAGAGGAGCATGTTAGGTGCCAGTTTTGTTCAGGAGACCTCAGAGAATATTCGGGTTCTCAAGCTGAACATGAAGGAGGCTCAGGATAGGCAGAGGAGTTATGCTGATAGGAGGAGGAGAGATCTTGAGTTTCAGGTAGGAGACAGAGTGTATCTCAAGATGGCCATGTTGCAGGGTCCGAACAGGTTATTGTCAGAGACTAAGTTGAGTCCGAGGTACATGGGTCCATTCAGAGTGATTGAGCGGGTGGGACCGGTAGCATATAGGCTGGAGTTGCCTGAGGTTATGCGTGCGTTCCACAAGGTGTTCCACATTTCTATGTTGCGGAAGTGTCTCCATGAGGGAGAGCAGGTGTTGGCTAAGATTCCTGAGGATCTTCAGCCTAACATGACATTGGAGGCGAGACCGGTGAGGGTTCTCGAGAGAAGGATCAAGGAACTTCGGAAGAAGAAGATTCCTTTGATGAGAGTCCTGTGGGACTGAGATGGTGTTGAGCAGCAGACTTGGGAGCCTGAGGCGAAGATGAAGGCAAGGTTTAAGAAGTGGTATGAGAAGCAAGCCGCAACTTGAACTTGTCTAGCTTGGTCCCATCTGTGTTCCATGGCTGGAGCAGGAATGGAGTATTCCAGCCCATCTCTCTTGTTTACTCGGTCGCTTGGGATGGTTGGTTGTGTGACTTAGTAACAAGATGAGGTGGTGCTCGGAGTACAAAGTTTCCGTGAGGCGGGGTTTTTGGAGGAAAGTTTCTGAAAATAGAAGTTTCCAAAAGTGGAAAGTTTCCAAAAATGGAAAGTGCTAAATATGGAAAGTTTTACAGGAGTTAGAATTTGTCCATTTTAGTGGTGAAGAGCCTTGGAGGGGCTTGTGTGGCCTTAGTGGCGGACTTTCGAGTCAGTGTGCCATGTGTGGCGGTCTTTTTAGATATTGTGTGGCCGTTGTGGCGGGCTGTTTAGCCGTGTGTGGCCTTTGTGACGGGCTGTTTAGCCATTGTGTGGCCTTTGTGGCGGGCTGTTTAGCCAATTGCGTGGCCTTTGTGGCGGGCTTTTTAGCCAGAGTCCCTGTTTAGGCGGTCCTTCGGGACAGATGGTCTTTGTGACCGTCCTTTGGGACGAGTGGCCTTGGTGGCGGTCCTGTTTAGGATATTTGTTTGGCCTTGGTGGCGGTCTTGTTTAGGACATTTGTTTGGCCTTGGTGGTGGTCCTGTTTAGGACATTTTTTTGGCCTTGGTGGCGGTCCTGTTTAGGACATTTGTTTGGCCTTGGTAGCGGTCCTGTTTAGGATATTTTGTTTGGCCTTTGTGGTGGCCCTTGTGGCATGTATATGATCCTTGTGTGGTCATGAGGTATTCCAGTGAGGGGATATGTGGTTGGTAGAACATTGAGATGTTTTACGCGAGCCATGGGAAGGAAACCTGGATAGGGATAGGACTCAGACGTGTTCAGAATTGTTTGCTCGCGACTCTTGGAGGACTTAGGTTCTCCTAGTACTGCCATATTCTGAGACTTTGTGGCTTGGGAATAAGGTTGGTATATCAACTTCGGATGACGATCCTGGGGCGCGCTGTAGGGTGGCAACCCGAGAGACGAGTTGGATTTTTCCTTATATATATTATGGCATGCGGGTTTAGGCCCGATGAGGAGCCAATATTATGGCATGCATACTTAGGTCAGATGAGGAGCCAATAAAAACTCAAGGTTTAGGCCTATGAGTAAAGGAAATCCAAAAGTAGAGAGCAAATGACGCCTGGAGCGTGAGTCTATCGCCTAGAGGTGACCTTCAATAGATCGGTCGGAGGAGTGCGGGCCGTGGAGACGATTGCACGGGAGTCCTTAACTGATGGTTGTTCGAGATTTGTGGACGAATCTAGATTGGTGGGGGAGAATTGTAACATCCGTGAACCAAAATCCCGGTTTGGGAGTTGCATCGGTCGATGCAGATGGTGCATCGGTCGATGCAGGTTCAAGTTTCTGCGTTTTGACTTAAGTTTAACGCTGCATTTTGGACAAAGGGAGAAGGAAACCCTTAAGTCGTGTTTTTGTCTCATTCGACGGATTTGGCCGTTTTTGAGAGAAAACGAAAGAGAGATAAGGTTCTTGAGTGTTCTTTGTGATTTCTGGAGATTTGAGGCTGTTCCTGTAGATATCTGTAGCTGGGATCGTCGTAGGAGCTTCCTGGAAGTGTTTTCTTGGTTGTTTGAGGTTCAAATTTGTCTTGGCAAAGGTAAGTGCAGGACCATGGCTTATCTAAGCTAGAGAACTATTAAATCTGCTTGTTGTGTGATGTTAAACTTGTTAGATCGTTACTTTGGATGTTAGGAAGCTTTCTTGTGGCTTGGGATCGAGTTTTGTGGTTGTAGGAACTAAGATCCGGCGAGAAGCTTCGCGGAAAACACGATGCTCGGCATTGCATCGATCGAGGCATATCTTGCGTCGGTCGATGGAAGTGCGAGGACGGCGCGTAAAACTCTAGGGTTTTTGTGTTATGTCGAGCATGCGTCGGTCGATGCAGATTGGGTGTCGGTCGATGCAAGTGTAACTTGCATCGGTCGATGCAGCTTCTGTGTCGGTCGATGCATCCCCATGTGGTGTCGGTCGATGCATGTTGGTGTAGGTCGATGCAGAGTCCTGGTTTGTCATTTGTTGTTTGTTGATTGTTGTTTGATGGTTAGAGATGACTCTATTGCTTGTGTGTATAGCCCAGTAGATGGGAGGATTGCCTTACTGAGTGTTTATAAAATACTCATGCATTGCAATATGTGTTTGTGGTGCAGGTAAAGGCAAAGTGTGATCGTGGAATCAAGACAATGAAGAGGAGGATGTTCTAGGGAATCGGTTTGATGTTGTCTGGCATTGTTAGGTTGCTAGAGTTGGGTCTTTAGAACATTGATAGGTTGTTGGTTCTATGTTTCCTGTCATTTGATTATTGGATATTGTTGATGCTATATTTATTGGTTATATTATTGGATATTTATTGGATATTGAGATTGGTATTTCCGCTGTTGATTATGATTGTGGTTAGGTGGCTAGTGGATATGGGACCACTAGTTGTAGTTTATTTATTATATTATATTTATTATTTATTATTTAAAAAAAAAGGTCGGTCCTTTCAGCTTTCATAAGCCAAAGTCAGGGACCGATGCTGGAGACCATCCTCCTATCACCCGATGCGAGCAGCAACCGAGGACATGGTTGGAGGAGATGCTTGGCAACTCTATCAGTATGTCTGTCAACAATTTATTAACTGCAAATACATAAGGTAGTAAAGCCTTCATTGTAGCTTGATTCATGCCAATTACAGCTTATTCTTTGCACATCTTATATGTGGTATTCTCTTGGATGGATATCTCATGACTAAAGTGGAATTGTCAACTTGGTGGAGAAAGAGGTTCTTCTTCTTTTTCAATCATAATTCATAAGTCTCTTAAGATCTCTCAGTTTTTAATCCTGCTTTACATGGGTTTGAGTATTTGTAGAGGTTGTACAACTTCTTGAACCCGAAGAAAGAGCAATTCTTCAACAAATCTCAAGACGATATCAACAGTAAGTTCTCTAATGTGATTTTATCTTTAAGATTGCATTTCAAAGTCATTCTCTATACTTATTATGTGGAATATGTAAATTTTAGAAGAGTTGGAAGCCACTTCAGACACTTGCTCTGTCAATGCAGATTCCATTAATGGATAACCTCATTGTAATGGACAAGACATTGATTACGGTGGAAATCGAAGCATGATGGTTCCGACATATTGGATGTGTATAATCTGTGTTTGAAAATTTTGTGCGGGGATCTTCTTGCTTTCAGGCTGGTTCATTATTGAAACAAGGACTTTTTATAGGTCTACTTATGCAATGAATGTATGAGAACATGCAAACAAAGACATAAGCAGAGATGATGATGAATGGGATGCAAGGTGTTTCAATACCCTTATGATGTTGTAGCATAAAGGATGTCAATCCATAAAGAGTGTGATATGTAAGCAGTCAAGATGTGATCAATTCATTCAAGTTAAGCCAAATATCAAGTTGATTTATTTCTAACAACCTAATGACAATAATGAAATGCAATGAACTAAGGCAACTTAAGACAATACTAATGCTGAATTAAACTGTAGAACAAGTGCAATAAACTATGCTAATCAATAGAAAACTACTAACAAATGCAACTAAGAGCAAACTAAAATGAAACAGAACAATGCATAAACAAGTAAGTAAACAGGAGCTCGACCTAGAACTCGGTCGAGTGCATGGTCAAGTGGGGGGGGGTAGTTGACAAGCGAATGAACAGAACCGAAACAGAGCATCAACAAAACAGAGCAGGACGAAAGTAAAGCAAACAACTAACGATTAAACAGAGAAAGCAGTAATAAACAATGAGCAAATAGGTCCTAGAGATGGGGTTAATTGGTTAGTAACAAGCTAAGCTTACCCAGATTGTTTAAGAAACTTCATAAAAGCTATCCCTAGACAATGATCATCTAATACTTGCTAATCCATTCTCATGACAATAGCAATCAAGTTTAGTAACATCCTAACCCAACTCTCATTGGTGAAACCATACTAAACAAGCAATAAACTCAGATCATCAATGTCAAAAATCATATTAAACATCTAATCTCTTAGCATGCTTCATGATAATCTCTAGTATTAGCCTTATCTAACAACTTAGACATTTGTGTGATGCTAAGAAGCTTAAGATCTATCCTTACCCTCTCAGTATAAGAACAGCATAAAGCACATCTAATCTAGAAGGGATCTATAAACAATCAAGCTTAAACAATCTAGATAAACATAACTCTTTACCAACCTATCCCATCTCTAAGATCCTAAGCTACTAATCAAATCTAAAAATCATCATGAAGAACACAAATCCAGAAAATGATGATATAGACATGGATGGATAGATAATGATGAGATGAACAATTTAATACAAAGAAGTGAAAGAAAATACTCAATAGATTCAAAGTTATGAAGGTTACAAATCTATGAAAATCTAGAGAAAAGATAAGAGATGATGCAATAATGTAAAAATAGCTAAAAATGGCAAAAACTATGTTATGAGGTGTCTACAAGGTCTCTCTTTTCGACCACAAGTGCCAGCACATATATATAGTAAAGAGGGGGAAGCCCTAGTTAGCTAGATGACAAAACAGAGAGTTGACTGCAAGTGCTCGACCATGCTCGGTCGAGTGCATGGTCGAGTGGTTGGTCCGTCAAGTAATTCCAGTATTCGATCTAGAATGATATCGGTTCATTATAACAGGAATAACTCTTGAATGACAGCTTCGATTGACCTGAGACCACAGGCATTGGAAAGATAGCTCGATTTCCGACAACTCTCATGAAGAAGGCTGAAGCTGAGTCGCAACGGAAAATCTACATTTGGATCGATCTTTGAGGAGCTCGTTATGAACCCGACCATGTACTCGACCGTGTGCCTACTCGAGTGGTATGGTCGAGTGCCTTCTTTTCCCTTCCTGATACTTCCAATCCTCTTGTTTAGCTCCAGAAATAACAGCAAGTCCTTCCTTACCCTTTTAGAGCTCCATAACACCTAATAATACTCCAAATGCACAAATGTATGCAATGCATGCTTCTAAACATCCTAAGTGCATATTTGGACATAAATGGCTATAAAACCTAAGGAATGAATTCTATACGATGCAAAACATGAACTAAACAAGGCCATAAATATGGTAAAATATAGTGACATCAATTATTTGAAAGAAAGTTTTGCAAATTTATAGTCAGGACTAGAAGAAAAATCTCATCTTAAAACTACATATGAAATTGCATAAAGAACGACACAATGGTGTTATGCAGTTGCAGGTATAATTATGAATTAGGGAGTGAAGAACAATTTGCTACCTTTTGCAGGAACATGTTTTAGCTGTTGGAAACTAGACAAAATACAAAAATTAGTTGCATGTATTCTAGCTCATACAAAAATTTCAATCCTTCATCTTTCTTGGATTAGTTTTATTGATATCTCTCTCTCTCTCTCTTGCAATATCAGATGAATGGTCGGATACAACAAGCTCTGTTTCCTGCAATTCGTTGCAACCGGTTATAGAAATGGTCTACAGCTCTAAAAACATTTGCAATAGCACATTTTCACGAAATTGGTGTGAGCTAAAGGTATAAATAGCGACATCAAAGCAGATACCAACAGTGGGTCAAGATGGTGGTCCTAACTCTTAGTCTCTTACGCGTCAAGGTTCTGTGGGACATGAACTCGACCTTGGGTTTAGCTGCAGCCTACAACAGCCTACAGATAACCACTGTCCAGCTTGTTTTAAAGTTTAAGCCAAACCCTGTGACACACCTAGAAGCTTTGAAAGATAATTTAAAAAAATATATAGTAGTTAGTAAATATCAACTAGATACTTAGAAGTAACTCATCTAGAAATCAATCACACCCTTAGCCGATCCCAAGTAATACTCCAACTCTATCTTTGTATATACCCTTGCATTTCTTATTTTTGTGTTCGTTCTTGATTCTTGAATCCTATTCCAAATTTTTCTTACACAATGTAATTTAAGTTTGGGGGAGGGTTTGGGATGACATTTGATTTGGTTTTCTGTTTTCTTATTTCAAGTTTTTAGCATAATCATGTTAGTATTTACATCACATCTATGGCATAACAAAACCCTAAAAATTTGAAAAATTTCTAAAAAATCTTTAAAAAAACAGAGAGTTCATGTATTTTGCATTCCATATTAGGATATTATTAGTATGTTTCATGTAGGACTGTTGCATATATGCATTAGGGATCTATGTTGAGTTCAGCCTTGTTAACAAGGATCAATGCCCAAATTAATAGTACTTTGATGCTAGTTGAGTGACGTAGAAACATAAGATTGAACCAAGTCTTGAATTCCTATTGCATTCTGGTCTAAATTGAAGCATGTTGTGATTTGATATCATTTCCTACTTATAAGAACCTAATCTTGATTTATAATTATCTGGTTGCGCATTGCTTTAAACTAATGGATACTAACTACATATTTGGATCATCTTTCCTTTTCACCACTTTTGTTGATCCAAGTTCCTGGTTTCATCATTGAATCAGTTCCCCTACCCTTAACATACCCTTCTTTCAAGCCATGTTTATTCTTGAGTGTTAGGCCTTTTTGGGATTGAGCTTGGTAGAAAAGGTTAGGTTTGAACAGACAGGAATGGAGCCATGTGTAGTTCTAGTTTGCAATTTTCAAGCTAGATAGGACTAGGTGAGATTTATTTCTGGGTTTGGGACTTGGTTTGGTTGAAAAAGAAAAGAAAGAAAAGAAAGAGAAAAGGTTAAAGTCTTTAGGAGGGGAATGCGTTTAAATGAATTTAAGCTCTAGTAAAGGATTTTGAATGTATAAAGCATAGAAAGGATGGTTCTGGTCAAAGAAAAGAAAGAATGAAAAGAAGAGTATAGCAAAAAGCTTTTATGTCTTAAGAATCAAGAAGAAACGAGAATCATAGTGAATAAGAAAGAAAACTCCAATCCACTAGAAGAATCAATAAAGAAGTATCTCTTAACTCCTAAGACTTAGAACAAAGAGAAATGAGTGTATTTAATAAGAACAGAAGCTAAAGGGTAGGATTAGGATATTTTAGGGATTAGAAAGATAGGATAAAACACTTTGGGTGTCTTTGGGTAGACAAAGTTTTGTTCTTGTATGCATCTATTGGTCCTTATCTTTAGCCTTCTTCTGAAGCTCAATCCATTGTTTATGAGAGAACCTTGATCTGATTTTATAAGCTCCATTCTAAAAAGAGACCATCTATGTCTCTAAGCCTTTATTACCAAGCCAAATGAGTTTAAACATTGCATAAACTGATCCATGTTCTTTTTTAATGAATGTTAAAGGAAATGATTGATCTGAATGCATGTTGATATTATAGGCTTGTATAAAGTTTTTAAGTACAGCTCATTCACCTTGCATCATAGTATTAGTAACTTAGACATTGATTAGCTAGTTTATTAATAGGTTTTCGGTTCTTAGATCCCACTTTCAAACCTCTCTACCTACTTATGTCTTCTTTGTTTGCTTGAATCGGGGTGTTGGGGTGTTGGTGTCACTCTATTTTACCATATTTTAGGCCTTGTTTAGTTCATGTTTTGCATCATATAGAAGTGTTTCCTTAGGTTTTATAACAATTTCTGTCCAAATATACACTTAGGATATTTAAAAGCATGCACTGCATACATTTGTGCATTTGGAGTCTTATTAGGTGTTATGGAACTCTAAAATGCTAAGGAAGGCCTTGGTATTATTTCTGGAGCTAAACAAGAGGATTGGAAGTATCAGGAAGGGAAAAGAAGGCACTCGAACACACCACTCGATCAGGCACACGGGCGAGCACTCGGTCGGATGCATGACAAGCCCCTCAAAGATCGACTCTAACGAAGATCTTCCGTTAGTATTCAACTTCGGAGTTCTTCACAAAAGTTGTAGGAAATCGAGTTAGCTTTCCAGTGCTGGTGGTTGCGGGTCAATCAGAGGTGTGTTTCAAGCGTTATCCCTGTTTTACTGAACAGATATCATCCCAAATCAAAGACTGGAGCTACTCGACCAACCACTCCACCATGCACTCGGTCGAGCATATGGTCGAGCACATGGTCAAGTCAAAGCCACCAACAAGGTATACCCCCCCCCTCTACTATATATATGTGTTTTCACCTGTGCCCGTAAAGAGACACCTCATAACCTAGTTTTTGCCATTTTTAGCCTATTTTTACTTTATTGCATCTTTTTATCTTTTTTAGGATTTTTAGCTACCAAAATTTGTAAATTTCATAACTTTGAATCTGCTGTGTATTTGCTTTCACTTTTTTGTATTAAATTGTTCATCTCTCTCTTATCTATCTGATCATGTCTGTTTTATCATTTTCTGGGTTTGTGTTCTTCATTATTATTTGTAGATCTGCGTAGTGAACTAGGATCTTAGAGATGAGATAGGTTGGTTAAGAGATATGTTTATCTAGACTGTTTAAGCTTGATTGTTTACAAATCCCTTCTGGGTTAGGAGAACTCTATGCTATCTTTGTTCTGAGAAGTTAAAGATAGATCTCATGTGTTTTAACTTCCAAAAGATGTTTAAGATGCTAGATAAGACTAATACCAGAGATTACTGTGTCTAGCCTAAGAGATTAGTTGTCTATGGTGGTTTTTGACAAATAATTATTTGGATCTTCATGCATGTTTAGTATGGTTTCACCAATGAGAGTTGGGTTAGGATGTTAATAAACTTGATTGCTATTGTCATGAGACTGTATTAGCAAGTATATGAGATCATTGTCTGGGGATAGCTTCTTTGAAGTTTGTTAAACAGTCTGGATAAGCTTAGCTTGATACCAACCAATTACTCCCATCTCTAGGACATGTTTGCTCTTTTTTTTGTTACTGCTTTCATATATAATCATTTTTCATCGTTTATTTTGCATCTATGCTCGACCATCTGCTCGACCAAGCGCTCGACCAAGCGCTCGATCGAGCACTTACTCGAGCGCCAATTTATTTCCTTTTCTATGTTCTGTTTCATTCCAGTTTGCTCTTAATTGCATTTGTTAGTAGTTTTCTCTTGCTTAGCATAGTTTATTACACTTGTTCTATAATTTAATTTTGCATTAGTACTGTCTTAAGTTGCCTTAGTTTATTGCATTTCATTTTATGTCATTAGGTTGTTAGAACAAATCAACTTGATATTTGGCTTAACTTGAATGCATTGATCTTGTCTTGACTGCGTACATATCACATTCTTTATGGATTGACATCCTTTATACTACAACGACTTAAGGGTATTAAAACACCTTACATTGCTCTTCATTCATCATCTGATTATCACCATGCTTATGTCTGTTGATTGCATCATCCATTCATAAGTAGTCACATAGAAAAAAGCTTGTTTCAGTTATGGTAGAGAATAGGAAGGTCAAGCAGAGGAGTGTTGACGCAAGTTTGCTGATATGGTTGTAGTGTTTCCTTCCAACCCAGATATGCTGGGACACCGTCACCTACTATGTCGTTCCATATTGTGAAGATACAGGGACAAGTAAATTATATATGATCTCTCTCGACTCAGCTAGCTCACCATAGAATACACAAATTTCAAGAGCTCCTCCAGCGCCCATTCTCACACCGGTAGATAGACTATCTTTCACAACAAGCCATGCTACATATTCATAACGAGGTACAACTTGAGAGAAGATGTGCTCAAAAGTGCTCGTTCCACCATTGCTCCTAGCCGTGTATACGTATCTGGTCTATGAAGATGGGTTTGGTGATATTGTTTAGGAGTTTGGACTGATGAGTTCACAAACATAGTCAAAAAGGGGGATAATGAAGATGTATACGTCTGTCTGAAGTAGTGTTTGTGTGATACAAGAAGTGATACAATATTGTTATTGTTTTGTGTGTGTATGAAGATTCTAGAAGGTTTGAGAAGGCAAGATTGAACGACGGTTTGTGAATAGGCTGTATTTGCTTTCTTGTTCTAGTGGAATTAAAATCTGGACGTGGTTCCGGGGAGTAGAAAAAATTGAACCTCGTTAACAAAGTTCTTGTGTTTTTTACTTTCTGCACTTTATTATTCATATCTCATCCGCATTAACAAGTGGTATCAGAACAGGTTCTTGATAGAGATCCAGTCTAGTTTCCGGTAGATCAAGGGTGGGGATAGTTCAGGAAGTAAGGCAGAGTTTTGAATCAGTTGTGATGAATTCATATAGAGAAGGCAAGTTTATGACACGATCACCGTTGCTTGATTTATCGAATTATGGATATTGAAAAGTTCGTATGCAATCGTTTATTAGAAACCTTGATGAAGGATTGTTGGAATTCGATTGAGCTTGGTTGGAAACCTCCTAAATTTGTGGATTGTAAAGGAGTTGAGAGTCTTAAGCCAAGAGATGAGTGGACTGTTGCAGAGAAAGAGCTATCAAGTTGCAATTCTATGGTCAAGACAGTGATTTACAATGCTATTAATTCAAGCCACTTCAAGTTAATTTCTCAATGTGTATCTGCTCATAAAGCTTAAACTGGAGAATATGTTTGAGGGAACTTCAAGTGTTAAGCAAACAAATTTGGATATGTTGGCATCACAATTTGAGAATCTAAGGATGGAAGAAAAGAAACTGCCTGACTGTGGCTGAGTTCCGTGCAAAGTTATGTGACATATCTTATGGGGCTTTTGCTCTTGAAAAGCATTACAAAGACAAAAAATGTGAAGAAGCTGAAGCGATCATTGCCTGCAAAATTTGAGTCAAAATTTATGCAGTTGAAGAAGCTCATAATTTAGATGACATGGCTTTGATGAGTTTATTGGGATTCTTAAAGCTTTTGAGTTAAATAATGTATATGAAGCTGAAGGAGTAAACAAGAAGGAAGATGAAGTTAAAAAAAAAAAGAAGGAAGTTGACATTAGAGTTGTTCTTAAGGTATCATCATATGAAGATTCAATGGCTATTGCTAAATATCTGAAGCTTAGGGGAAAAGAGAAGAAGAATAGAATGAATGAAGAAGTGAGAAGTTCATCAAAGAATATCCAGTGTTTTGAATGCAAAGGGTATGGACATGTACGTTTATATGTGTCAGTCTACAAAAGCATATGAAGAAGGCTATGAATGTTGTCACTAGTGATTCTAAAACTGATTCGGATGAAGAAGAAGATCTGGAGAATTTTGTCGCATTTACAAATTTTGAAGATAATTCTGCATCAGCGTTTGCAACAGTGTCTGCACCTGTGTCTACATCTGTGTCTGCAACTACATTTAAATATGCAACTACAGCAGAACATGAATCTGAAAGTGATAGTGATGCAGAGAGTATGGATTATGAAGAACTTGGTAAGAAGTATGAGATGTTGTATGAACACTGGCTTAAAGTAATTGAGGATAATTTAGTTTTGATTAAGGAGAAGCTCAAGTTAGAGGCTAAAGTCGTTGAAACAGAGAAATATGCAACATAAAAGGAGGAAGTTGGATCGGATCATATTCTGAATATTGGCAAGAGTCAGATAAGTATGACCTTCGATTTGAAGGAAAACTTTCAAAATCGGATCCGGTGTTTGTTTCAAGTGAAAAAATTACGTCTGCATCATGAACTGTGTCTAAAACTGCAACTGCTTCAAAGACTGCTTCAAATACTGTATTTGTGAAAGAATGTGGTGCAAAACTTTCTGAATTTCAGAATGCACCAAGAGGAGTTTTTCGACCTGTTTGTCATCATTTTGGTGTTGTTGGGTATATAAGGCCAAGGTGTTTTAGATTGTTGAGGGAGAGGAGTCGAATGAGAATATTTATGATATGAGAGTTCATGATCCTACATATTATCATTGTGGAGTTCAAAGACATATTAAAAGGAATTGTTTTAGATTATTTGAGAGTTTAAACATGGAGGCTAGGTCTAAAGCGCAGCAAGATTTGGGTTAGAAAATATGAGTTATATGGAGGTGATGTATTAGGCTATCAACTGCGTATTGCAAAGCAGGGAGAATTTCCAATTAGTTTTGACCATGTTGTGACTCATTCACGGGGAGAATGAAGATGTGTTTAGTGATGTTTTTTACGATTTTGGACTGATGAGTTTACAAGCATAGTCAAAAAGGGGGAGAATGAAGATGTATTGCTCTGTCTGAAGTAGTGTCTGTGTGATACAAGAAGTGATAAATGATTGTAACTTTTTTTTCTGTGTGTATGAAGATTCTAAAAGGTTTGAGAAGGCAAGATTGAAGGACGGTTTGAGGATGAATCAAAGAGAAAAGTTACTATTTTATTGGTTGATGAAAGTGGAGTTTTACAAAGAAAAAAAAAGTGTAAAAGGAAAATTACTTTTGCTAATGAAATATGGAAATCTTCTCCTAAGGTGATTAGGGAATTGTGTTGGCTATATAAGAAGTAGTTGGACACGTCCTTGAGAGGCAAGAGAGCTGAGGCATAAAGGATAAAAACCCTAGAGAGCTTTCTCATTTTGTGCGGTTTAGTTTCGCGGTTTGGTGCTTTTGTGATCAAGCTTCTTTATTTGTCGGTGTCACGTGTGTGTGAAGGTTGTTCCAGAGACATGGAGAACTGAAGTCTAGGCTCAGGGCGAGTTTAGCCCAAGGTTATGTTATCTTGGTTTAAATCTAGGCTCGGTGTGAGTTTAGTTAAGGGTAGAGATTTATCCTTAAGATTTCATGTTATAGAACATAGTGGTGAATTAAGAGAGTTGTGCTTGATTTACGTGTTTGCAAATAGTTTATATTTGCTTTCTTGTTTAAGTAAAATCGAAATCTAGACGTGGTCCCAGTGTGTATGAAAAACCGAACCTCGTTAATAAAATTCTTGTGTTTTTTACTTTCTGCACTTAATTATTTGTACTTCATCCGCATTAACAGTCTCAAGTTTGTCAAGCGGAGAAGAAGTCACGATACGATCATGTCATGTGCCATGTTTCCAAGTCACCATATATATCAGCACAAATTTGCGGTAGTGGTGCTGTGAGAATATTGTCATTGATCTGACGGATAAGTCATATGACTATTCCTGCTGCGACAAAATCCCCAATTACCACTTATCGAAACGTCTGAAACCATATCTTCCTGAGAGACATCACGTTCATGGTACCTCTTTCACCTATCACATCAATTAATATCTCCAATGGCAGCCATAAATCAGACCACATCAGAGTATTATCCTCTCTTGAATTCTACTTTAATAAATTTAATAGCCCGTTGACCAAAATTTAAGAAGCTTAGGCCCATGCCCAAGAGGCCATGAGTCCGGATTGGTCCGTAAGATCACTTCCGAAGCTAGTATATAATCTAAGGGTTTTAACAATATAAATTGTGTATTTTTAAAAATTAAGAATGTTTTAAGATTAATTAAAATTATATACCTCTAATGGTAAAATTCTAATTGGGTTCTTAAGAATTTAAAAAAAAAAAAAAAAAAAAAAAAAAAAAAAAAAAAAAAAATTGTAAAACAATAGTATGTGTTTTGTGTTAAAACAAAGAAGATGTACAATCATTCATATGGTTCTCAATCATTCAAGAAGAAAATGTACAACCAAAACAGAAAATTAGTTACAAGAATGTGAGAAGATGATATGTTTGACACAGAGAGTCCAACTCCATTTCCAAACCTGAAAAGCTGAGAATATGCTATGGTTAACACAGACAAACATGTGATGACAAAGTCTCGTTAATCGTAGAACTGAAATTGACATAAACCACATATCTGCTTTTAGAAAAGCCGGATGTAAGACAGAGGACTTTTACCAACTTTCTCTAGAAGCTCCGAAGCCAAGACTTTACCAGTTGCTGAAATAATAAAAACAAAGAGAATAAACCAGCCAAGACTGTAACATTGTATGTACACGACCACTCATCCATTCTATTGGCTTGATGGATGCAAACACATTAAAAATATATGAACATTGATAAGAGAATGTCACGGAGAAAAATATAGGTTGGCTCAATAATAATTCATTATCTCATAACCTAAATATGATCTATAATTCATGGAAACAAACTATGACAAGGGTTACAGGGCACATGATCCATAGTTTCACAAACCAAGCACATACCTAAATAATATAGCTTCCAAACAATGAAACAAAACAACCAAAGTATTAGAGCAAAGAAGTCAAGCTACATGAGAAATCACCACTTAATACAGATGGAAGCCGATGAAAATCAGGTCCTTTCGCATGTTGAGTCAAGGGAAGCTAGTTAATTCATATCACACAAACAAACTCATGATTATCGTTATCAAAGCCAAACATTAATCCAATCATGGCGGAAGAAATCACAATCTACCGAAGATATCTATTGCTCATAGGCCATAGCTAAAAAAAACTATCGCAATTCAAGAAACTCCAAAATTCAAAATTGAGGAGAGAAGATGAGACAAACCTCCTGCGATTGTTACAGCCGGCAACAGCACGACCCAACCAACTCGTGACAGGTATCTAATAAGAGCTGGTTCAGAAAAAAAAAACACTAAATAAGAATTGTTTCTTATATTTTTCATCAATTCTGATACTCGGTAAATGCACTAAAACGCATTCACACCATAGAAAGTAGTAACCTATTAATAAATTTAAATTTGAGCAAGAATGGTGACGTGGCAGTCATTCGTAATTATTTCAGTAACAGAGCAACACCTGTGGAAAAAAGAGAAATACTGAAACGCAGGTGTAATAAGTCTGAGTGAGTGAGCAAAGCACTCGATCGTCGCCTTCTTTTTCTGTAGTAAATATTGTATTGTCTTCTTCACGAGTCTTGTTCCCGTTCCCGAGACATTTTTTTTTATTCCTCTTTGTGACTCCTCAGTTTCTCAGAAGCCAAAGAGAAAGGACTTTTGATCTCTTTCTTCCCTTATCTTTTTCTTATATGGCAGCTGCACCGGTTGAGCCGGCGGTGACGACGATGTTCCCTGGCTTCAAATTCTCGCCGACGGACATCGAGCTTATTTCTTATTACTTGAAGAGGAAGATGGATGGTTTGGAGAGGTCTGTTGAGATTATACCTGAGGTTGAGATTTACAACTTCGAACCTTGGGATTTACCTGGTTCGTTTTCTTTACCCTTCTTCTTACAAAGTTAATCTTCTTGTTCTGTAATTTTGTTTTCCTCAAGTTCGGTATACTAGGTAATTAGGTTATATATTCTTGTCGGAAGAAAAAAAAAACAAAGAGTGGACCTTACTATTTTCGTTATAAAATACGACCACTAGCCTAGGTTTGCTTAAAAGGGGATCTCGGGTTACAAATTTGGTATTAATTGTAGCATTTTCATGTGAATTTCCATTGATTCTCGAGTTCCATGTGAACTTAAAGTGGTATGTCAACTTTTGAAGTTTAGCCGTTTAGGTGACATGTTTGATAGGTTTCATCCTCTTTAATAGTACTTTTTCTTGATTTTGTATATGATTGTACAAGTTTCCTGGATTGTGAAGGTTACTTATTATACCCATGTGTCTATGTCCATATATTCGGTTGAATCTCTAGTCATGTGGTTAGTTTCTACAAATTTTGTGGAATCAGTGTATCAGAGCAGAAGTTAAAGAGTTAAGAATGTAATTTTTTATAAATATGAACTTCTTTCTCCTCTTGAAATTGAGGTTACATTACTTGGTATAATATTTATTTTTAATTTGTTGAAACACCAACTAAGGAAAACGTTGGATTGGTTTGAAGATCGTGATAGCTTGGTTTGTGTTGGTAGCTTGTTTAAGTATAATATTATCACATTAGTTAAATGCATCTATGAAAATACCTTTGTGTTTCAACGTATGCTTGATGTCTGCCCCTGATTTGCTCCTACTTGTAGTTATCTCTTTTGTGGGTTGAACCGCTACGAACTGCTTTCATTTGTAAGTATTGACATGGAATGAAATTTTATATTTGCATAAACAAGTTCGGGCCTATGAAAATTGAGGTACTTGTTGGCTTTGTTCAACGAAATCTTCATGTTCATTGTCGGAGAAAAGTTTATGTTTCATCGTCCTTTTATTTTCTCTTCTTGAAAATATAACAAGATTTCGAAATGTTTTTTTCGCAGACAAGTCCATTGTAAAATCTGACAGCGAATGGTTCTTCTTCTGTGCTCGTGGTAAGAAGTATCCCCACGGTTCACAGAACAGAAGAGCAACCAAGATGGGGTATTGGAAAGCCACAGGAAAAGAACGTAATGTGAAGTCAGGTTCTGAGGTGATTGGAACAAAGAGAACGCTTGTATTCCACATTGGTCGTGCGCCAAAAGGCGGAAGGACCGAATGGATTATGCATGAGTACTGCATGATTGGAGTATCACTGGTAAACTATTTTCTGATTCTTGATGTTTTTCTTGGCCACATAAGAGTATATTGTAACACAAGGTGTTACAAAAACAGGATATTGTTATGGTTATTGAATATCTCAAGTGTTATATAGGATGCTCTAGTTATTTGCCGACTTAGGAAGAATACCGAATTTCAAGGAGCTACAATTCAAAAGGCACCACAGCCAAGTATATTACCTGACAAGCACGTAGACACGAATAACGCTATTTCAGAAAGTATATCTAGTTGGGAAAATATGGTTGACTTTTACTTATCAAGTGAGTCAGGGCAGGAACTACTGAGTGAAATAGCAGAATCTTCACAATCTTCACAAAATCCACAGGTTGGTCCTCTTTTATCTAGTTCTATATATATATATTATCTGTTAACATTGTTTTATACGGACGGGTATGTTGCGAGTTGACATGATCTGATTCCCATAAATTTATCCATATTTTAAGGTTCCTAGTGAAGAAGATTTCTATGCGGATATACTGAGGGATGAAATAGTGAAGCTAGATGATCCGGCGGTCTCCGGTAATACACTTATCAATGTACCAAGGCTTCAAACAGAGTCCAACACCACAAGAGTACTTCCTTTACCCAACATGGTAGACAAACAAATGCAATCTTTGCTACAGAAACTGCCATTACAAAATGACACTGGAGAAGAAAACAACATATCCATGTCAAATTGCTTTATCGGTATATACTCGATTAAGTCTATAAACCGAGCGCGGTGGGACGTCGTTGTTTGGGCGCTTGTTATGATAGCCGTGTTGGTATTTTATCTAGTGTGATGCCATAAAAGACTTTTTCTAGGCAGTTTGTATTGTAGTGTCTATGTGTACCAAGAATGTGATTCTATGAATATGAGGCTCTCGAGAGATATGTAATTCTGTTTCACGCAGATTTTATATTTTTATAAATTCATTTTCAACGCACAGTAGCAATGCTATTGCAATTATAGTGTCTCATTTTACTCTCTTTATGTATGAACATGTCTCTTTCCACTAGTCCAAAACAACATCATCTTTCGGTATTTTCACTTCTACTGTTAGTATACCAATGATCACTTGGTGAATCTTGTTGGGAATGTCCTGAAATCATTTGTACTTACTCTAGTTTAAGTTGTATCGTCAAGGTTCGATAGTCGAATAATATTAGATGATTATAATGTTTTGCTAGAAGCCTCTTATAATCAATGACTTTAGAAGTTCATTACTAATATTATACGATCCTATAGGGTCACACACCTAAACAAACTGGATCAACATTGGGTTTAAGTTATAGTATATATCATATGAGATATGTATGTACCTATAGTTGTGTATTTATAATAAAGTGTTTATTATATAAAAGATATATATATGTAGTATACGATATACATATATATAATCTACGTGAGGTTAGTTGGGCTTCGTGGCCCATTACTAATCTAATCTAGGTTAACGATAATGACTATATGTAAGTCATATGTTATCACGTTAAAACATCTCTTTTTGGTAGCCGCAACCATAACCCGACAAAAGTAGTTTGTCATCTTTGAGATTTTGATCTCTACGGTACTAGCATCCCGTTCGATCCAGTTTGTGTGCGTGTGGATACCAGTAGAGGCACGACGTTTGGAGTGCTTTACAATCTTGGTTTATTTTAGTTCATCTTTCCGCTGCGAACTATCCAGGTATATTCATAATCTTATGACATAGATTTAATTCAATATTTACATGAATCCTGGCAATAGAATTTGGGACTAGTTTTATAAATCGTTATAAACCGGTACAAATTCCAACAGTGGTATCAGAGCTTACGTGTATAATTTTGAATTAAACCTAATTTACTGTTCATATTTGATATGCAAAGTAATTTTGTTTTGTTTGTTAAATTTGATTATCATGTTTGATGAATTAATAATCGATACATGCACAGATGTAAAGTTGTTTACGTTGCATGTATTATTAACATAAATTAATAATCGATACATGTAGCTAGAGATGTAAAGTTGTTTACATTGCATGTATTATTATACAACTCATAATAGTTATGAATATAATATAGTTAAAGAACAACACGTATCCGACAATACATGTCTGTTTGTTTTTATATCATCAATATGAGAGACTTATGATATGTTTCATCACGTCTCTTGTATGGCATAATAGTTATGCATATATGATGATACATATAACTAATTAATTTAAATAAAATATATTGGATATATTTTGTTAAAGCATCACGTTTTTTTTTTAAGTATATGTATATTATGTTTGATTGATGAATAAGTATAATATATATATGATAGAAACTTTATGTCCGATTGAGTGGATTCATATTTTATAATGAAAGTCATTATAAAATACACTGATCGGAGCTGTAGTTTCTAAATTTTAAATTTTATGTTCTAATCAGATATGAGCTATTGAAATTTAATTAAGATTAAGTTTTCAAATAATTAATAATTTAATATGATTAAAATATTTAATAGTATAACTTAAACAAAACTTAATTGTTCTTGTTTATCATTCGTTATCAAGTGGTTTGTATGTTCGGTGAACACAGAGACTTGGTAAATTAAAATTCCACTAATCATTTGATTAAAATAATTAGTTTGATTAAATCATCCTAATATGATTAAGAACGATTGACAAATTAATGATTATACATATTAGATATGTATTAGTTGTGTATCATTTATATATTTTTATATATCAGATATAAAATTTAGATAAAATATAAATTAATTAAGATTAATTTTCTAAATAATTAATAATTTTAATTTGATTAAAATAATTAGATTGTTTATAATTCTATCAACTACATATAAGATATGTATTAGTTATATTTTATTTATATTGGATATAAATTTTAAATATAAGATTGAGTTATAAAATTAATTCCTCAATTAATATCAAGTATTTTTGATGTCTTCCCAATCTTGTCAACTGTCAAGCCTCGTTTCATTGTGTGATAGGTTTACCAAGTAGAGTGTCCACGATTACATGAGTAAGACAGATGGTAATGGTTACCATTTGATTAAAAGATTGGTTTACTTGACTAAGCTATCAAAACGGTTTTGGGCTTAGAGACATATGTTGGATATGACATAAGATGTTATCTAACAACCAAGAATTATATTGGATATAATTAGCAAGGATGTTGCTTACCTAAATAACTAACTATTCGGGCGATGAGCCAAAGCTCACTTGAATTTTAGTGAAATAAGGATCTTGGAACACTATACTCTTTTGAGGAAAGTTTTGGTTAGAGTATAGTATGAGTTTTCTTAATTGTAGAGATTTCTCAAATTTTATGAACATCATTTTAACATCTGCTATTCTTTTGATACAGAGATGTCAAACCCTCATAGTTCTTTTTCACTTCGATCCGTCCTTGAGAAGGACAAGTTGAATGGATCGAATTTCCTTGAGTGGTATCGAAATTTGAGAATTGTTCTCAAACAAGAGAAAAAGGAATATGTCCTTGAAAAGGAATTGCCGCTTGAGAAGCCTAAGGCAAATCATCCACATGCAGAGAGAAATGCTTATGATAAGCATGTCAGTGATAGGGTTGATGTGTGTTGTCTTATGTTGGCTACCATGAACTCGGACTTGCAAAAGCAATATGAGAACGTGGAGTCGCCGATTGAGATAATCAATGGCTTGAAAGGGATGTTTCAGGAGCAAGCACGAACAGAGAGGTATAACACTGTTAAGACTCTCCTTGGTTGCAAGCTACCATCAGAGAGTCCAGTTAGTCCACATGTCATTAAGATGATGGGTTATATTGATAACCTGGCTAAACTGGATTCCCCTATCAGCCAAGAGTTGGCTACTGATATCATCTTGCAGTCATTGCCGTCAAGTTATGATCAATTCATTTTGAACTATAATATGAATAGTTTGACAAAGACTTTGACTGAGCTGCATGGAATGCTCAAAACTGCTGAACCAAACATCAGAAAGGACACTCCACATGTCCTCATGGTGCAAGGGGGCAAAAAGTTTAAGAAACATTTTAAGAACAAAGGAAAGGGTAAGATGAGCGGGATTGAGAATCCTAGTGCGTCTGATCCTTCTCCGAAGTTCAAGGCTGGTCCCTCTGGTGATGACAAATGTCATTATTGTAATGGCTCTGGGCATTGGAAGAGAAACTGTGTGAAGTATTTGGAAGATCTGAAGAAGAAGAAGACTTCTTCTCCAGGTATCTATGTTATAGAAGTAAAAGTTGCTACTTCCATTTCTACTTCTTGGGTATTGGATACCGGCTGTGGTACTCATATTTATGTTAATATGCAGGGCCTAAGCAACAGTAGAACTTTGGAGAAAGGACAAGTGGACCTACGTGTTGGGAATGGAGCAAGAGTTGCTACATTAGCTGTGGGCATATTTCATTTGTTCTTACCTTCTGGCATGGTTTTAGAACTTAATAGTTACTACTATGTATCTGCTGTGAGCAGAATATCATTTCTATTTCTTGTTTGGATTTGGAAAGATTTCATTTTTCGATTAAAGACAAGTGTTGTTTATTTGATCGTGGTGATATTTTATGGTAGTGATCCATTAGAGAATGGGTTTTATGTTCTGAATCAAAGTGTGCCTATCTATAACATTAGGATTGAAAGATTTAAGCCTAACGACTTGAATCATGATTTCCTTTGGCATTATCGTTTACACATTCAAAAGCTTCATAGTGATGGACTTTTGAAGTCATTTGATTATGAATCATATAAAATATATAAAATCTGTTAAGTGCTACTTCCTTTGATATCCTAAAGAGACCAAAGGTTATTTTTACAACCACACCGAGAACAAAGTGTTTGTTGCTTGAAAATGTGTCTTTTTAGAGAGAAATTCTTTCTAAGTTGAACAGTGGGAGTAGGGTACTCCACATGTTTAATATGCTATGTACTCATCCTGATGTGGCATTAGATGCCTAAAGATGTGATATCAATTCTAGTGGGAGAATTTTATATCATATTATGATGTTCATGTTTACATACATTTGATGTATGTTCAATTAATGAAATTTGTTTCATTATTATTTGGTTATTGGATAATTAAATAATTGTCCCAAAATAATTTTATCATTATAGGTCATCAAGTACGTGACTTGATCATGAAACCCTATAAATGAAAGATAACATAAATTATTGAGGTCCCTAGTCAAGGTTATTAAAATGGGACATTAATAACTATAAATGACTAGTATGTGAGGTGATTGATGACTAAGTTTCATGGAGTCATTGATATGTAGTATTAAAGTCAATCACATTAATATGTGTTGGAGAACACAGTATTGGACTGACCCGCTATGAGAACTCTACAAGAATGTTATATGAGTGTCATAAGAGTTTCTCATCACAACTATAGAGTGTAATCCTTTGACCTGAGTTTGTCATGTTTTCTTATACATGGATTGGTCCGCTTTGATCCTGTCAAACGTCAGCCGTAACAGGTGATTATAAAGACAGTGATTGGGTGTATTATGAGCTGTGTAAGGAACAGGGATGAAACAAGATGGGATTTGTCCCTCCTATATAACAGGAGATAAATATCTTTGGGCCTATCGAAGATTTGATACTGAGAAATGCATGGCCGTGCTCAAACGAGGTGAATGTCAATCGTTTGTTTTATCAGTATAAATCAGAGTTCGATAAATATGATTTAGCTTAATAAGGATGACACTATTTCTTGCCTTATGCTAAGATCAAGATATAGAGACGAAAGGATTACCGGAATAGATGATTCCAGTACAAGTGGGAGATTGTTGGGAATGTCCTGAAATCATTTGTACTTACTCTAGTTTAAGTTGTATCGTCAAGGTTCGATAGTCGAATAATATTAGATGATTATAATGTTTTGCTAGAAGCCTCTTATAATCAATGACTTTAGAAGTTCATTACTAATATTATACGATCCTATAGGGTCACACACCTAAGCAAACTGGATCAACATTGGGTTTAAGTTATAGTATATATCATATGAGATATGTATGTACCTATAGTTGTGTATTTATAATAAAGTGTTTATTATATAAAAGATATATATATGTAGTATACGATATACATATATATAATCTACGTGAGGTTAGTTGGGCTTCGTGGCCCATTACTAATCTAATCTAGGTTAACGATAATGACTATATGTAAGTCATATGTTATCACGTTAAAACATCTCTTTTTGGTAGCCGCAACCATAACCCGACAAAAGTAGTTTGTCATCTTTGAGATTTTGATCTCTACGGTACTAGCATCCCGTTCGATCCAGTTTGTGTGCGTGTGGATACCAGTAGAGGCACGACGTTTGGAGTGTTTTACAATCTTGGTTTATTTTAGTTCATCTTTCCGCTGCGAACTATCCAGGTATATTCATAATCTTATGACATAGATTTAATTCAATATTTACATGAATCCTGGCAATAGAATTTGGGACTAGTTTTATAAATCGTTATAAACCGGTACAAATTCCAACAAATCTGATTGTTCCATTCCTCTAAAACCAACACACCTATCTTTATCTTCTTCGTTTGTGGCATTATCTTCTTCTTAAGTAACCTCGACAGATATATTTTGTCTGCCATAAAATTTAATAGTTTTCCCAATCATAACAAGATGAAAACTTGGGTTCTAAAGATTTCTTTCTTTTTTTGATTAAAGTGGATTCCTACAAATTTCAAATTGACATAAGCACTTCAGATTCCCCCTTTGTTTTGTCACGTTTTGTGACATGATCTTTTGTTCTCAAACATCATTTTATAATTCACCTTTTCTTTGCTAAATATTTACTAAGTATTGCTTCTATGGAATTATCATACTTGTAAATTTAAAAATATATAGAGAATCAGGGGTGTTATGTTACAATTCTCAAACTATAGCTAAATAAATCTTATATAATAAGAGAAAGTTTCTTCTAAACTTTAATTGAGGCGACGACATCTGACGCTTTATATAGTTGACACTTGTCTATTGCTAATTAAATATGGCCACAATTGTCAACTTAATCTCTTAGTAATTAAAAAATTTGCCTTAAAAAATAAACAAATGGGATCTGAACATGCAGCCCCTGTGTTTCTCTTCCTTCCATACGGTATTTAAATTAAAGCTCGAATTTAGTTTTAGTTTTGCATTCTGCTATTGAAAACGTAACATCTTACCATCAAAGTAAATTAAGTCATCTGATAATTGCTTTCTTATTTATTTCCAATTAAATATTAGTAATCTGTTTTCCATAAAATTATAATCTAATAGAATTCAGTTTCTATTAACACACCACACCTATCTCACCTACTGTATATTAAAAACCTCCTCTCTAACTATTTTTTTACTTGCTTTCAGAAATGCAACTCGCCTATCTAAATTCGAAGATATGTTGATTCTGGGAAAGCAGTGTCTCTCTTTGAGAAAAAATTACCATTGAAACACATGCCAAACTTCTTACACTCTGGGCAGACTATGTATATTTGAATGCAACATCGTCAACCCAATGTTTTTTTAACTCCAACAATTCCGCAAAAGATATTATATTTCATATACATCTGGTTAATATCGTATTTATTTTTTCCCCATTCTCCAACATGTAATATATATTGCTTCCAATTAAATCAGTTTTTTTCATGCTTTTCACATCATTTTCCCAATATTCGTATAATAATCTTTTAAAATGAACAACAATCTTATAGTCTTTAATATTTTCCCCAGTAACTATTTCAAGGCAAGTAATGTCCCGTCAATTTTAATTGGTAAAATTTATTAAGATCCAAAAGATTTGTACATGATTGAACAAATAGAGACTTATGTCAAACAACAAGGATGGAGGCCAGGTAATATGACCAATTTATATTTTATTTTTACTACTATTACTTAAAACATCGTCTAGCGCAAAATATTAAATATTGTCTAACTGCATGGGTTCACTATATTTGCAACACATGTCTTTCTCACTAATCTTAAATTAAATATTTTTTAATACTTCATTTTATTTGTATCTTATATGGTGGGACTTAAATTTTTTTTTAACATTGTGACAAAATATATTTCTTCCAACTTTTTGTTTCAACATGTAATATATTTCCTAATGAAATCATATGCCATATTACCAAAAAATAAAAACTACTGATCAAACCAATTATAAAAAAAATGTTTTCATACTTTCAAAGTAAAAAGTGAAACCAAATTAATTTATGATAGACTAATTAATTTATGTTCTAATATATTTTAAAAATTACATTGTATTTAATAATCATATATTTTGTATTAAAGACAAAACTAAAATAAAATTTAATTTGTATTTAATATTTTATAAGTTACAGTTTTTATATAAATATTTTAATTACTAATATTTATATTAAATATTTTATTTCATCGTCGTGCGTAGCATATAAGCTAAAATATTTGTAATATTTTTAAGGAACATTTGTTTTTGGTGTAAAGCGAAAGTGGTTGAAGTTGTGTATTGCGCAATAGGTGGCACTACATTTCATGCACTAACTGTAATTTGAAAATGAAAAACTCTGGTTTGACCTTGACACGTCACACTTTCTCTCCATCTGAAGCCGTGGGAATACTCCGGTGTGTTGTTTTCAATGAGTCCGGAGTGTGGCAATCCGTTGTTTCATAGTTCTTTTCATCTGTTTTTTTTATTTTATTTTGTGTACTAACTATTTCAAGGTACTATTCAAACTAAAATTGCCAACCCAAGTCACTTTTTTATTCTTAGGCCAACTTAGATGAATTGGACGACGAGGTGGCTTAGCTCATCAAAGAATTAATAGGGAAGACATTCTATTCCAATGTCAAAGAGTCTACATACAATTTCATGGCTCTATGTACCATAGTTTCACTGTCAGTCTGTCACATCTATCAAAGACGATCAACACCACTTACCCTTAGAACTTGAGACACACATGTGGAAAAAATTCCAACAAAGAATCATAAACCATTTACGCTTGAATTTTAACATTTTCAATTTTATATTTTTCTTTTTGTTATTTTAACAGATAATTACTGATGATGTAAACCAAAGCTTAAAACTGAGGTTGAAGTCTCTCCAAGATTTGCAAGGGATAAAGGCATTGATTGGGGTTTTAATATTACTGGTCTACTGTTGAAAGGAAATACAACAACAAAAGTAAAACAACTTCTGATGTTGGGAGAAACCAGCAGGAAAAGGGAATAAAATCACTTATCGTTTCATCTGCAAAGCAAAGACAAATACAAGCCACATAAAAAGAAGACAGTACAAATTTCAAATTTCACCGTATATGTATTACAAATTGGTAGCATCCCAAAACAACATATTCTAATTGTAAAACAGAGAGGTATTTTAATCTTTTATACATTTTGTTATTTAATAAATTAAACAAGACTAATAAATTAAATTATACATCAAGGTTTGTTTTTAGTAATGGAGTGTCGGTTGGGGTTGGGTATGGATAAATTATTATTTATGCTATGGATTATTCAAATCTCCTTGTGATGATGATGTCAAATATGGACAATTAGCTGATCTTTTCATCAGAATTGAATGATTTTAGGTTTTTAAAAATTGATTTGTTGAATTTAGTATTAGACATATCTCTTAAGGATAATATAAGTGAAATTTACAAGAACATGAGATTTCTATTTTTCTCACTTTAGCTTGTGGGTAACTCTCTTTTAAAGAGAAAAATAGTCTTTTTCAATAATTTAATATATGCGGTTTGATTGTAAAATAAAAGTAAAAATAGATCTGTGCGTAGCACGGAATAACCTCTAGATTACTAAATAACTAGCATGGATATAATGAACTTTCGGATAAGAAGCACGGACAATAAATTTCCTGGCAGTTTGCTAGATTCTGTGGGACTCAAGTAGATTTCACCCAAAAAAAAAAACTTAGGGTCCGAATGGTAACCGCGGTTTTGGTTGTGCGGGGAAAGCGGTATTACAGTGCGGTACGGTTCAACTGCGGTACGTGCGGGAGAAATATATTTGCGGGACAAGTGCGGTTTGTACAAAATAAGCGGTACAAAATAATGTTTGATTGGTGAAAAACTATGTATAGTGCGGATTTCATATATTTTATTAATAACTAATATAATTATATATTTTAATTTGTTTTGTATTAATAAATAAATATTTTATATAAAGTATAATTATAATGTAATTTATAATGTATGTTCACAGACTTTGTAAATATTTTTTTTGTACAAAAAATATTTAACATAAATAGCATAATTGTATAAAACCTAATAACTCTAAACATAATGATTTTTTTAGGCTGGTTAATTCATTGGTAGATCCGGTTAAAGTCAAATTGATTAACCATATCATATACCAATATGGTTCACTCGTTTGGTATCTTTCATATGTTGTTAACTTGTTATCAGGTCTTTTTTTTATATATTATTTAAATTACTGTTTTGTTGTGTGTGATGGGCAACGTGAAGAAACAAATGTCAAAGAAATTAACTATCGAAACCAAGTCTTACAGACACGTGAAAGTGAAACAGAGATTTTGACTCTGTTCAATCTGACCCGATTCCCACTTTGAGCTCCAACGTGAGCTATATTGGTCTTAATGGGCTTTGACTTCTTTTAACAATATAAACAAGAAACGATCTAAGGAGTCCTCTCACGATGCCGTGGTGCCGTCGGAAGAGGCAAATCTGAGAACTCAAGACTGTAGAAGGGAAGGCTAGACCTAATCGCAAGAGGAGAGATGGTTTTTTTTGTTCTTTTAGAACAATTAAAGTTTCCTGATAAATAGCAAATTTAGTTAATTTTTTTTTCTAAAAAGAATATGTAAAAAAATATTATTATCCACTGGTCACTGCGGTTTGTTGAAATCCGCTGGGTAATATACTGATCTTGTTTGAAAAAGCGGTCTAGTGTAATTTGCTAACTAGAAATCCGCAAAACAAAAAAAAGATTCTTTAAAAAAAAACGCAAATTGTTATTACTATTTGCTGATTGGTGAAAAAAGCGGAATTCACTTTTTCTCTTTCCAAATACGCTTTTTTATTGTCACCAATCAGGGCCTTAGTTTCCATACACTCTCCAGCGGAGTATCTCGAAATGACAAATGATACGGTGAAGCTAGATAATTGTATTTTCCAAGTTGAAGCAACCTGAAAATTCTCTCTCCCTAGTCCTTGTATGAATCAGATTGAAGTTTTCTTCCCCCTTGGAATGATGTTGCTTTTTTCACAAGAAACACTCTAACAGGTTTTGGCATGTTAACCCACCTCTTGATTTCTCTAGACTCCAGTGGTCCAATTTTTGGCCCAGCTAACCCGGTTCCCTGACCCGTCGACAATGAGATCGACAAAATTAAACTACACTCAACATTTCTACCGTATCAGGCAAAGAAAAATTAAAGGCTTCTATCAGCAACAGCAAACAATGGGTTATGCTACATATTTGAAATGGCCAAAAAAAAATTACTAAAAGACACAGGACACAGGATAAATTACTACGTATTTAAATAAATTACTAAGGGCATGTGCATCGCACCGTCCTTCGTCCGTCCTTCGTAATTAAAATGTTTAATTTAAATCAAAATCAATCAATAACGGAAGAAACGTACCTACAAAAGGGACGTATTTTGCTCGGTCCTTCCTAATACGTGTCCGCATTTAATAGGTTGGTGTTGTTTTGTTGGAGTGAACCGGAGAAATCAATTGTTTTCTCTCCGTCTTTCTTTTCTCTCTCTCTGTCGAAGGCGATTTGTTTACAACGGCGGATCTCCTTTATCCTTCTGAAAATTGGGTCACGCAGAGACAAATCTGCCAAAGAAGGAGACTTTGAAGCCAGCGGAATCCATGGATGTCGAGAAGCCCAAGAAGGAAAGCTTGGCTCTTTCGGAGCCCATGGAGGTTGAGAAGCCGAAGGATGAGAAAAAAAGAACCGGCTACCATTGGTAAGTACCTTCGTTTTGCTTTCTTGAATTTGGTAATTGATTGTTTGCCTCTGGTGATAAGTTTGGTTTAGGGTTATGATTGGAAGTAAGTATTGTTTCCTCAGCTGCCTTGGATTAAGCTTTGATTCTGTTTAGTGCTTGGTTGAATTAGTTTTGACTTGACACTTAGTTTTAACATCACAACCTGATTCGTTGATCTTGTAAAGACTAGGATATTGGATAAAGTTTAGATTTTTACAACTTTAGTCTATGTTTTTGCAAAACTAACTTCATATGTCCCCGTTTTGATGCAGTTCCCCACAAAGGCAATGGGCTTGATTTTGAGAAATACTCATGGGGACAGAATCTCCAAGAGGTCACAATTAACGACCCGGTGCCAGCAGGCACTAATTCAGGGTTTGTGACCTGTGAAATCAAGAAGAACAGTATCAAAATTGGTCTCAAAGGGCAAGAATGATCGGATTAATAGCAGTTAACTTTTATATATTTAAATTTCAGGGGACCAACTGTGAGGGACACCAATGCTCATATCAAACTTAAGAAACTCTGAAAATAAGATTAATATATTTGAAGGACCAAAATTTGTCCTACACCAATGCACATGCTCTAATAAGATAAAAGACACAGGATCAATTTTGGCCAAAAAAAAAAAAAAAAAATTGTAGGAGTCACCTGAAACATTTATTAGTCCTCTTCTTTGCGCATTCAGGGAACCTCAGCTCCTTTTTACATTTCTCTACTAACACAAAACTTATTTGGTGTTTTCTGATTACGAATTCGATTTTGGAAGATCTCGTATCCAGTTTCACCATTCGCGACCCTAACGGAGGAGGTGGTCAGGTCGATCGATCATGAAGTTTGGTTATTCCTCTGGTCAAATTCGATTTGTAAGTTCCAAGATCATCTTAATCGCTTCATTGGGTCTTCGTTTTTTTTTTTGCGGTTGTTGAGGAAATGGGTAGATTAAAAATTGAATCTTTTTGATCTTAGAGGTTGATGATGCGTTATTGCTTAACTTGATTAATATAGGTGGAGATAATGATTTGATTAGTAAGTTCAAATTGAATTTTATGTCCGTGTTTTTGAGTTGGTAGGCTTGTAAAATAGTTTAGAAGGATTGATTATGAATTTGGCAAATTTCTTGGGGGGGACAGGTGTTTTAAAGCAACAGATATAGCAATGTCGAAGCCAATCTTGCTCGTGTTTCTGCTAGTTATACTTATAGTCACCTCTCAGTTTGAATGGAGACAACCACTTGTTGAGTTAGATACAGCCACCAGCTTGTCTCAGAAACAGCAGCAAATTTCAGATAGGGAAGAAGCTGTTAAAGAGAAGGTACTGGTTTTTTTCTAACTCTTTCATGTGTTTCCCTTTAGAAGACAGAGTATTTCTAGTTGTTTGTAGGAGACCTGGACTAGCCTAGATGTTGTAAACATCAGAATAGGTGTGTGTGTGTGTGGAGTGGCTACCTTAGTCCTTAGTGTTCTGATAATTAACTTTCTTCTGTGCTTTGCTTGGTGTGATACTTCAGATTCTTATTCTTGCATTTGGTAAATCATTTTTTAAGCTTTGGTTTTGTTGTCTTAGGAAATGTCTTCATTACCATGGGATCTGTTGTTTTTGAATTGTCTTTATTATTTGCTTTGATTACTTTAAATGGGACTTCCTGCAATTCTAAATGTCTTCTTGGATTGGATTCTGTGTCGGGATGTCTGGAAATCTCCAATAAGAATTTTTAAAACTGTTTGCTTGGATTGCTAAATGGGGTTTCTCTCTAATGGCATAAGATAATTGATAGAAGTGGAATACTTATAAGACTTGCTTTATGTCTGTGATTGATCTTACATTGGAGTACTGTACCATAAGGATCCAGTTGGATTGATAGTCACTGAGTAAACCTCAGGTTTCCGCTTAGTCCTGACCTCAAAGTATTATCTTTGTAGTCTACACCTTCCCTTACTAATCTATTTTGAGGCAATCTTTTATCTCTGTGGATCAGGAATGAGTAGCAATGCTAGGATCACACGTTTCATATAGACTACTGCAATGAAACTTGTAATAGCTGCAAATCCAAGAGTTTAAATGAAGTCAGGTAGAACGATTAGGTTGTAAAAGGCCAGCAGGAGACAAAGTGGAATACTTGTGCGTCTGACACACCACGCAGGCAGCCACATACTTCTGAATATCTTTTTGCATACCCTCCCAATGAAAATAAGCTTGAACCCTTTTTAAAGTTTTTAACACACCGCCATGACCTCCAAGCTTGCTATCATGAAATTCGTGAAGGATGACTGGTATAAAACCCGAAGTTTTTGAAATTAACAAACGGTTCTTAAACCATAAACGTCCTTCCACCAATGTATACCCTGCACCAATCGAAACACCAGCTTTATATTGACTGACAAGCGCTTGGATAGTCGAGTCTTCATCCACCTCCTTAAAGATATCTTGAATTTGGAGCACCGATGGAATAGTCACAGCTAAAAGTAAAGCTGAGAGAGAATGAGGAATGCGAGATAATCCATCTGCAGCTTTATTCTCCACACCCGGTTTATACACAATGTCCATATCAAAACCCAACAACCGAGTGAGCCAACGTTGGTACTCCATATTCACTTCCTTCTGTTCCAATAAAAACTTCAAACTTCTTTGATCCGTATGAACTTCAAACCTCCGACCAAGCAAATAATGCTTCCACTTCAAAACCGCCATAACAATAGCCATCAATTCCCTCTCATAAGCAGGCTTCAGTTGCTCCTCGCAGTTAGCCCATGACTAAAATAAGCCAACGGTCGTTTGTCCTGCATCAATACAGCGCCCACACCAGTCCCAGAAGCATCAGTCTCAACAATAAAAACCTTATCAAAGTTTGGAAGACCAAGAACAGGAACCGAAGCCATGGCTTGCTGAAGACTTTCAAAGGATTTCTGAGCCAACTCGGACCACACAAACTGGTCTTTCTTGAGCAAATCAGTTAGAGGCCTTGCAATAGAACCATAGCCCTGCACAAACTTACGGTAATAACCCGTAAGTCCCAAAAATCCACGCAGTTGTTTAACATTGGTAGGGGAAGGCCACTGCAACATCGCCTCTGTCTTAGCTGCATCAGTAGCGACACCAGCTGCAGAGATGATGTGTCCCAAGTACTCCACTTGCGGAACTCCAAACAAACACTTCTTAAGATTGGCAAATAGCTGGTGAGCCTGCAGCATCTGTAACACCTTCGCCAAGTGCTCAAGATGCGATCGAAGACTATCACTGTAAACTAATATATCATCAAAGAAGACCACCACAAATTTCCGCAAAAAGGCTTAAAAACCTTGTTCATCGAGCTTGAAAAGTGGCAGGGGCATTAGTAAGGCCAAAAGGCATGACCAAAAATTCATAATGCCCCTCCAAAGTTCTAAAAGCTGTTTTCGCAACATCCTCTTCCTTCATCCCGATCGATGATAACCGGAGCGTAAGTCAATCTTCGAGAAGATGATAGAACCATGAAGTTCATCAAGAAGTTGATCAATAACCGGAATTGGAAACTTGTCTGGTATTGTTGCTCGATTAAGAGCTCTGTAATCTACACAAAATCGCCAAGATGAGTCCTTCTTCTTTACCAACAAGACAGGACTAGAAAACGGACTAGTACTTGGGCGAATGATCCCAGACTGCAGCATCTCGTCAACCATCTTCTCCATTATCTCCTTAGTAGCATGAGGATAGCGATATGGACGTACCGTGATCGACCGAACTCCTGGCTTCAAAGTGATAGCATGCTCAAGCCCACGAACAGGAGGCAAAGCCGATGGCACAGCAAAAACACTAGTAAAACTGTCAAGAAGAGTGGACACAGCCGGATCTAACTGCTTGTGAACCTCCAAGACAGTTGACGATGCAAGTGATAAGCGTGGATCACTATCCGAACTGGAACCCAGTGGTGATTTTAGAGAGACGAGGGCAATGAAGACTCGCATCACCACACAACTTAACCCTCTTACCACGATATGTAAACTGCCACTCCTGTAACTTCCAGTCAATCTCACACTTCCCAATGTCTCCAACCACTGCATGCCCAAAATCGCATCAACACCACCTAACTCCAGTGTAATAAAGTCACTCTGAAACTCCACTCCTGCTAAAGAGAAAAACATTCTTACACACCCCGAACCATGCACTGAGACACCATTACCCAACAGTACTTCCAAACTACTATCTGGATCACTTCGTAACTTCAAACGAGCAGCCAACGATGGTGTAATATAGTTGTGAGACGCCCGAATCAAGTAATATCACCACCGAAGATCTACTAATAACTCCCACCAA
Source organism: Camelina hispida (assembly GCA_023657505.1). Classification (NCBI taxonomy): domain Eukaryota; kingdom Viridiplantae; phylum Streptophyta; class Magnoliopsida; order Brassicales; family Brassicaceae; genus Camelina; species Camelina hispida. Next base: position 16,030,774 of record CP094632.1, on the reverse strand, counting down.
CTTAGTAGTCCGCGGTGAGTGTTTACCAATGAAAGAGTTCAAGGATAAGCATCTCAAAACTGGTGAAGAAGTCACCACCATCTCCTCTGCTCCAACAAACTCTTCATCAACAACTTCTAACTCCAAACCTTCAACCACGGTGAGTATTTGTAACTCCTTCAAGGGACACACATGACCACGGAAGAATTTGCCTTTGCACTTGAAACAAATGCCCTTGCTCCGCATGGCATCCAACTCTTCAGCTGTATGTCTCGTCGAGGAGGCAAAGTTTTTGGGTAACCGCAGGAGGTGTGTTGCCCTGAACTGGTCCGCCGTAACACAACAGGCTTAGATGTAGGATAAGTAACCACAGCGCGAGTTGTATTAGCAGACGAAACAGACACAGGCTTGAGTGCCCTGTCACTTAAAAGTTGACAAAAAGAGCTCGACTCCATACGCAACACTGCTGCCTTCTGATGATCTAGTCCCCTCGGTTCCTTCATCTTAATGACTTCTTTCATCTCCTGCTTCAAACCATTATAGAAGATTTTTCCAAATGAGAGTCAGTTAAACCGAACACGAGCAGATAAATCCTCAAACTCGATCACATAAGCAGCAACTGTGCCAGTTTGTTTGATAGCAAACAATCTATTCCCTGGATCAGCTTCGATTGACTCACCAAAACGAAGGAACAACCGTTGCCTAAACTCATCCCAAGATTGAAAATCACGGCGAGTAATCTCACAGTTGAACCACTTCAACACATCACCTTCAAGACTAAGAGCAACTAGATCCAACTTATCTTCATCGGTATAACGACCAATTCTAAAGAAGCGTTCTACCTTAGATATCCAATCATAAGCATGAGATCCATCAAAGATAGGCATCTCAACCTTTCGTAACAAACTAGAACGATTCTCCAAAGGTAGATTCTCGGGAGCACTACCGCGAACGCGAAGCTGAAGAATACGATACCTGAGGTGACCGATGTGACGGTTCCGGTTGTTCTGGACGCTTCCCAAGGTGATTCTCCAAATTCGATAAAGACTTCAACATCGCTTGCATCGTCGACTCAAGAGAATTCAACTTATCGTCGTGGTCCACCTTAGATTGAACCAATCGCTTGTAACCGCCACACAGAAATTTCAATTTCGTCGCCATTGGATCCTCCTGATAACTCTCACCGTCGAAATCCTCCGAATATTCCATATCCGCCATCGCGAAAAGCTTCGATCGCAGTTTCACGCACCAATGATAAGATTTGAAATCTCTCTCTCTCTAAGAACAACTCTCAGGAATTACTGAATAATACTCTACCACCGTGACGGTGTCAATTGATATCGGAATAGTGTTTACAAACCCTAGTTCACCGGAATTACAAAGAGCACATCACTCTTCCCAAGCACATCGCTTGTTTCTGAAAATCCCAAAATGAACATAAAGAAAAAACTCTCACAACGTCTCTCTCTTTATTTTGAAAACACGAAAGCTAACGGCAAAGCCTTCTTCTCACGCGAAGTCTTTGCCTGGAACTGACACGCGCGAGACACGCGCTTCCCCACTACTCTCTCCACGCACCTCTTCCACCTTCTCGTCACGCGCTCCCCTGTTCTTCTTTCTCCGATAAAAGGTCTGATGAACCTTATCAGTAGCTTTCGGGACTCAACATGATATGAGTTCCGAGCTTGTGCGTTTTTCATATTTATGCTCGTAGGATGGTTCTCGCTTAGGTATTTTCAGTGACCATCTACAAAAAGCTGATATTTTAAAGGATCTAAAAGGCTCCCCTTACTTTAGTGTGTTTCTGTTAAGCTTGGCTATTATTAATCTGTTTTTCTCAGGGGCAACGTTAAGTCTGACCGCAAAGTTCACCGTTTTTACAGATCATCATATCACAAGAGAGACATATCCAGAGGCTAAATGAGCTTGTGAGGAGTCTTCAGTTGCAGTTGCTGCGATGCAAGGGAGAGAATGAGACCCAAAATGCCACCAAAAGCTATCATGTAAACAAACAATTCATCGAGGTCGAAAGGAAACAAATCCTGGAAGGCTAAACTCAGCTACGGAAAACATTTCTAAATAACTGAATCGGTATGTAAAAGTTGTGAAAGAAAACCACTCTTTAATTTTGTGTTGAAATGTTGTATTGAAGTGTATCTGACCCGTATCAGTGTTAAGAACAAACAAGAGATCTTTGTTGAATCTAATCGAATGGTTTGTTTACAAGCTACGAATCAGAGTTTGTAATGTAATGATAACCCAGCTCACGCAGGAGCAAACACAAAACACCAATTCAATTGGATAACCCTCTCTCACGAACCCCAGTCTCTCCTTTTATACTTGAAACGTCTTCACTCGATCACAGCCTCTTCTCTCTTGCCAGCTCAGCATCTCTATATGCCACATCAACTTCCACATTCAAAAGATCTTGCTCGAATTTGGAATGTATTGTCTAGGTCCTCTAGGAGGACTAACAACTTGTGTTGTATAGCCAACACTTATGTTGCCACATTTGTTTTGATGATCGATCCAAACCCAAACTTTTATCTAATAAATTATTTAAGATAGTGACCTTTTCCCCTTAAAGAAATATTCAAAGAATTTGAGATTTACGACACGATTTACATACGCAACACACTTTAAAAGTTTGGACTCTTGTTATCCATCAACTTGACTTAAATCCATCCAATACTCCCAATTGACTTAAATAATAATATTTGTTGGATTATGATATTCGTTGTAATATCGGCCACATGTAATTGGATTAATATTTGTTTTTATCTAACTAATTTCTGTGTATTTTATACAAACAGAGAAAAAAAAAAAAAAAAAAAGACTTTGGACTCTAAAAAACGTATTTTTATAAAGGCACACACTACTGTACTTGTTTATAAAATTAGTACTACCAAAATGACTTGCATGGTTTACAATTTGTAGATATGTTTTTTTGTTTGTTTTTTTATTTATTTTTGAACCACACAAGTCAACCCAAATAGCTTAATTAGTTATATTTAGTTATTCAGTTACATATACATCTCTATAAAGAAAAATACATTGGTTTTGGTCTTTTGGATATGAATCATATAATCTTCCCCCAAAAAATGGAAATTCACTGAATCCAAGATATATACATTCCCTTTGTGTAAAAAGCAAGCATACATATTAGTGTATATATAACATATGAACCAATCATACAAAATACTAATAATAAAATATTAAATACAATTAATTTTCTAAATAAAAAAAAACTTGCAAAACAAACAAAAAAAACTCCTAAATTTTATGTTTGCTACAGCATAATTAATATTCAGTGTATAGCATCATTAGAAAAATGTATACTAATAAATAAATAATTAGTTATTAAACCCAGTAGAGAGAGTGGCCAAGTTGGACCGAGGAGGAATCAAGTTACGTTACAGGGAGAGTCAAACACAACTTGACGCGTTTCTCTCGTCCCACGTCTTCTTCCTCGCAACTCCTCACTCTGTTTCTCATTTGTCATATATATATTCACAACACACACTGACTCTTATCCCCAAATCATAAACTCAAACCTTTTATAAATTCAATTTATTCGATGGCTATCATCAAATCGAACAAAGATCACAAACCATGCGGTGGTGGCGGCGTCGTGACTCGCGAAGTCTGGGCGGAGAATCTCGAATCTGAATTTGCACTAATCAGCGAAACCATCGACGATTATTCATTCATCTCCATGGACACTGAGTTCCCCGGCGTGATTTTCAAATCCGATCTCCGATTTACAAACCCCGGCGATCTCTACTGTCTACTTAAAGCCAACGTCGACGCGCTCAGCTTAATCCAAGTCGGTCTCACTCTCTCCGACGCGGACGGTAACCTCCCGAATCTATTTGGTGACGGACGGCGGTTCATTTGGGAGTTTAATTTCCGAGACTTCAACGTGGCGCGTGACGCACACGCTCCTGATTCCGTCGAGTTGCTTCGTCGGCAAGGTATCGATTTCGAGCGGAACCGCCGCGAGGGGGTTTGTTCGGAGAGGTTCGCGGAGCTGATGATGTCGTCTGGGCTTGTTTGTAACGAGGACGTGAGCTGGGTGACGTTTCATAGCGCGTACGATTTCGGTTACCTGATGAAGATCCTCACGCGCCGTGAGCTGCCCGGCGCGTTGGAGGAGTTTAAGCGTGTGATGAGAGTTCTGTTTGGTGAGCGCGTGTACGATGTGAAGCATATGATGAAGTTTTGTGAGAGGAGATTGTATGGCGGTTTAGACCGGGTTGCGAGGACGCTTGAAGTTAACCGGGCAGTTGGGAAATGTCATCAAGCCGGTTCGGATAGTTTGCTTACGTGGCACGCGTTTCAGAGGATGAGAGATTTGTATTTTGCTCAAGATGGGCCGGAGAAGCATGCTGGGGTTTTGTATGGGCTTGAGGTCTTTTAAGGGGTGTACTGATTTTTTTATTTTTATTTTTTTAAAAAAATTCAATTGATTAACTCAATTAATCCTTGTAGCTAATGTTCTTTTTGGTAAGAGGAAATATATATAAAAAACAAATAATGATACATTTTTAAAAAATCAAAAACTCCTCATATAAAAAATAAATCCATGTGGATTTGAAAATATATTTTTAAATTATATAAATTCATGTGGATAATAAGTTACTTTGAAACAGAGCTAGGAACATTTACAGAGTGAAACTTTGTTGGTGATAAAAAAAAAAAAAAAAAAAAAAAAAAAAAAAAAAAAGAATAGTAAAATAAGTAGAAACTTTTTTATTTTGTCAAAACTCAAAAGACTAATGACATGCATTTGTCTATATTGATCTGTATATTGCTTGCGTCTATGTGAACACATTAATTCCTCTTCACTTTAATAAAAGGCAGAAGAAAGTTAACCAAAAAGAAGAACATGAAAATGTCTAGCTCTCTTTGTTTCATTTCCTCTCGTTGTACTCTTCTTTAAGAAGTTTTTACCGTCTGCCTCCAGGACCTTTGGGTCTTCCAATCATCGGAAGCTTACACCAGCCTGGAAAGGTTCTTCACAAATATGTTCACAAGAATATGGACCGTTGGTGGTTTCTCCATTTTAGGGGTAGTTCCTGTGATCGTTGTCTCCTCGAAAGAACTTCCACCAGTGCGATTTTGTGGATATCGAGAGAGTGGAAGAATTGGTTCTTGAGTCTGCTTCCCTGGAGGTTGGCTCGTAGACCGGATCTCTGGTCATCATTCGAGGGTGAACAAAGCCGTTTTCAAACTCGCCAATTTCTTTCAACATGTGACCGATGATCATTTGAAGTCTGGAAAAGCTCAAGATCACTCGGATATCGTCAGTATCATGTTGGATATGATAAACAAATACACAAAAGTCAATTCATTTAAAGTCACTTTATGACCATCTCAAAAGGAGTCATGTCTGTGAGTACAAATGCCTTGTAGAACAAGATTATTATACCTTGGGGAGGAACTTTTAACTGAAGATATTGAAACTGGTTGATTGGTGAGGACATTTAGAGAATACACTAAGGGGTTGAAGTGTTTCAGTGAGTTTCTGTAAGGAATAAACTGGAGGAGACAAATGCAAATTGACGCTGGAACTGTGTCAAGACGAGTCACTCCAAGAAAGGAAAGAAAAAAGTTTGTGTGTATCTAGCTTGATACACAACATCTCAAAGTTGGTGTTAGAAGCAGAAGCTGAAAAAGAATGTCCTGGTAAAGAGAGATAAATGCAGGAAGTTCGAAGTGCATTTTGAGGGACAATGATTAAGGCCTTGAAATCAGTTGTCAGCATCAGGTGAAGATCACATAAGTGTCTACTCAAGGAAATCACTTGCAGGTTAGTCAAGTGGATACTTTCAAGTATCAGGGAGTCGTAAAGAAAAGAAAAAAAAAAAAAAGGATCTAGTTTGGGTCTGGATAGTCTAATGGCGATGGTACTAAGTTCTGGTGGAGTTTCGCATGCATTGCAGGTTGAGGTTACAGCAAAAAAGTGCATCAAGTAGCTTTACATGTTTTTCTCATGGTTATCACGAAGTTTTGCTGATATGAGACACGATAGGAAATCGAACAAGGTTATTTTCAGGCTCTGGTTTATTGAAACAGGTTGTTGTAAGGTTTAAGTGGTTCTTAACGAGTTGATGAGATTGACTGCAAGGTCGAATCAAAAGGGTTTCAGGTTATGAAGCAAAGAAGATTCAGTTTTTGCAATATTTGATTCAAGTGATTCAGAGGATTTTGATCTCAGTAAATCCTAGAAGCTAGCTTGGGAATCATGTTTTTGCAGAGAAATAACTGGTACATCAATCACTGTAACATGATTATGGTACAAAAATCTGGTACAAAAATATACATTGGAACAATAAAAAAAAAAACTCATCTTTTCATCAAAATTAAATCGGGTACAAACAGATACATTGAGATAATACTAACGGGAAGAGATGTGTTGTCGACTAACACTAAACACATCAAAGTTAAGGTAAGGAGTGTTTAATACATACATAAGCTAGGCCCATAGCCAAAATCACCAAACGGAGGAAACCCAGGAACAAACATCGGATTTAGTAGCGGAAACGGCGGTGGTGGAGGTGGACCGTAGCATCTGGTCATCATGGCAAGGTGGATCTGTTGTTATCTGTGATTTAGACGATCAGAGATGATTCTACAGCCGAGTCCATAAACAAAGCCTTCAGCCTCTTGCACATCGTGGAAGATCTTAGTCATCTTAACGAAAACCCTAGCGGTTAATTCACTATCTGAACCGGCGTGGTGAGCAGTACCAACACGGTCAAGTCCCAACGCATCAGCTAGATGCTCTAAACCTAAACGGCAACCAAGCCCTTCGTATCTACCCGCGATAGCTTTAAGATCAAAAACAGAGCCGAGGGTTCTTGCTACGGCTTTCGCAAACATCGCAGCAGTCACGGGTAAAGACTCTCCTCTGGTGAAACACTTCAACATATACGCGATATCATACGACCCGTGAAACGTCACCCAGGTGATGTTCCTCGTCCTCTTCAGATTCCAAGAGAGATCATTGAAGAAACCGTCGATTTCAATTCCTTGTGCCCTAATCTTCTTCAGATCTAGACCGTTGCGTTTTAGGAACTCGATGGACTTGTCGTTTCTCGCGTCTTCAGCATCTCCGAAATCACAGAAGTTGATCTCCCAAGTTCCACGAACAGAGTTAGACCTAATTGGATCAGTTTCGTCCTGTCTACGCTGAACCTCATGTCGGTGTAACGTTGATCATCCGAAGCATGTTGTGGTGTATCCCTTAAACTACCTGGATACTCTGTATCAAACGCGATATAGTTACGGTTCCAACTCCAAATCTCACGGCAATTTTTCATCGTACTCAGTTTTTTTTTTTTTTACGAGCAAAGAGAAAAATACTATTATCTGAGAGAAAAACAATATATATATAGTTTGTAGTATTTTTGGAATAAAGGAAAATTTCCTTTTTCCAATATTGTTGATTTTATTATTCCCCTTTATATGACCGTTTGAATTTTTTTTCTTTCTGATAATTACATATACTTATAATACCAATTTCTCTTTACAAAACCAGACTAATTAATTGAATCGAAGTAGGTTTAATAGTCATGATAAAAAATATGACCACGCTCAAAATCAAATTCATGTCCGTCGAATAAACAAATTCAATTTCTTGCTCTCTAACTCATAAAACCTATTTGTAATCTACTTTAAAAAGATAACAAAATCTCCTAATTTAAATAGCTGTAAAATTTCCTTTTTTATCCAACACAACTTTCCAAAACCTAAAAGGAATCAGCTTAGATTAATTAGTCCCCTCTATAAAATAAAAACACATCTTACGTTACATTCATTAATTTCTTTTCATTAGAGAATTTATTTTCCATTATAGAATTTTGGACATCTTTATTTATTTTTGTTTTGGTTATCTATACTAGTATTTTTGCAGCAACTTTTTGCTCAAAAAATACTTTTTGGAAACTTATAGAATTAAATGCAATTGCATTAGACTTGCATTTAATCTTTTTCAAAGAAAATATTAATGAAATCGGGGATTGAAATCGTAAAATGATTCTAACAGAATTAATATGTAAAGTGAATTGAAGAGTACCATTGATTTCACTTACCTTAAAAATCCTAAAGTCAGAATCAAAGTGGAAACAAATTAAATCATTTAATGAGGTATATTGGATCATAATTAATCATTCGATATCCCAAGTAAAAATATTATCAATGTTTTCAAAACCTACTATAAAGATAAGAACACGAAATATTACATATCATCAAAGTTTGAACTTGATAACCAAAAAATCTATTAATTGCTAATATTTATGAATATTTAAACTTTATAAGAAGCGCTAATCTTATAAAATGTTAATGGTTACAATCTTAATAAATATCATACTAACTCAATCTAATATTTATAATATAAAATAATAAAGATTAAAAATTAAGATGATATAGTACAAGTTAAAATATCTCGGGACGGAGTTATATAGCGGGACAGGTTTGGTCGATATTTACATAATTTTTAGAATATCATTAGTTCGGTGTTACATGGCTAAAATATTATTTCATTTTATTAACACTATCATATTAGAAAGACGTATCTAATTAAGTTGGTTAAATTAATATTATGTAAAAATAAATTATATTGCAGTATTAGTTTAAACCATAAAATTAACAATTAATTTACAATTATAACATATTTAACAAACAAAAATAACTTATAATTTAACTATTTTAATTATAAACTAGGATAGAACCCGCGCTACGCCGCGGGGTTGAATTTTTTCTTTTTTTTATAACTATTTTGTTGTGTTTCTTTTTATGTTGTTTCATATTATTTCTTAATTTGTTTGGAACTTGTTGGTATGTGGACTATTTTAATAATTATTAAAGTTTAATATAAATAAGATTGAGGATTTAAAAATTTTGTAATAATTAGTATTCTGATTTTACTCAAATTTTATTGTATACTTTATACATTTTAATATTTATAAGGTAACCACTTGAATGACATCCTCTTAGCAAAAACACAAGATTATGAAATTTCTTTCTTTGATCCATCAAGAAAACAAAAATATCATGCAATCAACTAAGTTCCATCACAAATTACTTATTTTTATTTTTATTTTAGTTAATAGTTAATACTGCAAAATAACTGAATTAATACATATTTATCATTATAAATATTTAAATAAATTCTTAGCTTAATTTATTTTTAATTTTTCTCAGGACACTGTGTCATCGTAGGAACCTCAGTAAAAGATACGCAAAAGAGAAACAATTTTGACTTTTTAGGTAATAATAAATTTAAGAAAAATGTCACATGTAGTAAAACCCTACATGGGCAAGAGCGATGATAACATATAAGACTACTATGAAGCTTAAGAAGCATAAACATTCTATTTACAGGGTGAAATAAGTCTTGATTATATAGTGACCCACGGTGTAAATCTGTGAACAACGGTGTAAATTATATTTGGAATGAACGAATCATTCAAAATTAATATATAACTTATAACATGACTTTGATGCTTGCATCGATTATTTTATCTCTTAGGCTGAATTGATCAAAGTCAAGGTGGGTTCGATTCAAACTTCTCTAAGCACATCTCAGAAAATGTATACAAGCAAACTTTGATGAAAATAAAGATGTTTTTAACAAAACTTTAGTTTGATATACAAGTTCCCAGGTTGACTTGTTCTTGATCTTACATGGCCGGCATCTGGAATTGGGATTGTAGCATCAGACTCCATCCCTATGGTCAAGTACAGAGACAAGAAAGCAAATTAGAGATTGACAGAATTATGCCATCGAAAACCAAATTATCATTATCTAGTCCCGCAAAATCATGTATTATAATCGGGAAATCACATTTTTAAATTATTTGTTTAGTATTTACCGCAAATATCAGGTGCAGACAAAAGAAGATTAACCAGGAAATGCACATTGACAACCTTAACAAAAGGACAAGACAGCCATACAATAATCGTGACCAATATCATTTTAATCACAAATCCTCACAGAAAAGAACGTAAACAGTGTGAATGAAATTTTGCAACCCATTTCATAGCAGAACTGATATGTTTTATAATCAAAACCATGTTAATGATAGAAAAAACATGAAGATTTCAAACCAACCCCTTGGGATCACAAGTTCGACTGTCTTGGTAGCTTCCACGACACCAGATCCTCTACAAGACATGCAATACTCCTGTAGAGTAGATAATAGATATACTTGTAACCAATGACGACGAGATAACTACTGAAACATCAATAAAATAGCATATTTCTCAGACCTTAACAATGACATTTAAACATAAACAAGATTGAGGATGCATATGAGCTAAATGGATCTTCTGCAACATTAGACTCAAAGGAACATGGTAAATACAGAGCAATTATGTATACTGCCACATAAATGATATAATCGGAATCTTAATTCAACTTTAACGGGTTTCATAGGAAAGTAAATGCTTAAGAGAAGATGTACCAATATTTTATATCTATCTTTATATATATTAAGTGTATGTTTTGAAGTCTAAAACCATAAGAAAGTGTTGAACACGAAAAGAAAAAATAGAATGGAACACAAATTGAATTGAAATCAAAACCATTGATGCATAAAATAGAGCTGATGCGAACCTCGACGATGTCGTAACAAAGGCAGAGAACTGCTGCGGAACCTAATTCCATTGTTGCGTCGGATATATCAGTACGGTTTAGTTGATGGTTACCTGATAATGTAACCTGATACACAAATCCAAAAGGTTTTACTTTACCTAAATGAATTAGTAACAGAAACAATAAAAATCAAACAAAGAGTTGAGATTGTAGAGTGTGGTTCTTGTCAAATCATCCAAAGACATAACAAAACAGTAGTATACACCGTTCTTACATCCACCAAGAATCTTTTAGGAAAACAGACTCAAATAAGAACCAAAAGAGACGGTGATGAGTCTTTGATGATAGACTGATAGTTAAGTTATTGATATAAAGGCAGTTCTTCTAGTCTTATGTTCACTCATCTATTTAGAACATAACAATATTTGCACTAACCTTGACAAGCTCGCCTTCATAATAACCATCAAATTCAGCTTTGCGAAAATGGAACAAAAGTAACATCGAAACTCAATATACATAGCAGAGAAACTCAATAAAATTTAATAGTTTGTAACTTACGTAGCTAACTCTTTCTGGACACGCACAACTTCCACTTGAACAACCATTTGAGCTTTCTTCACAATCTCATACATATTCTGTATATTCCCAAATATCCCTGCCTAGGAAACATCACACAAGAAAAAACAGATTGAAGCAATGGAAGTTTTCGACATAGACAAACTTCTTGAAATTAATTGAATCCAATCTAATGTATACTTTAGATTGTCCATCTTCACGTTATTATATTTTTTTTCCACCTCGGAATAGTCCATTCACACTGAGAGACATGTAACCATTTCTTGACTTGTTCTGATTCGGCCATGTCCTAGTACTACTACTACTACTACCTCTCTGCGATTTCAAGCTCACATTTCCTGAGACTGAAAAAACAGAATAAAACAAAATCGAATTTGCAATCCCAAAAAACACTTGCAGATATAAAATTACACTTTCAACTCTTACAAATACGAAGTATAAAATCTAATTACCAAAGATTAATCAAAATTCAGATGAAACCCCAATGCACAACAGAGTACCAAAACCTAAATCGAGAGAGAGATAAAGAGATTAAAGTAGGGATTTTTAAGAGAGACTAAACCATGGGAGGTTACAACCATATACGCCATTGTTTTACGAAAGAGAGAAGATGGGGTTTCTGAAATTCGAAGAAGATAAATCGATGCCTTTGTCTTTGATTTCGCCATCAGAGTCTGTCGAGCAAGAGAGAAGATCGAGAAAAAGAAAGACGCAAGAGAAAATTATGTGACCTGGCAAAACAAAAGCTGATCTGTATTATTTGTTATAATTTTATTGGCTAATGATTTTAACTGATGTGTCAATACCAGATTGAAAGTTAAGGCTGATGTGTCAAGCCCTGGAAAGAAACACATTCTGTTTTTATAGTATTGATAATTTGTTCTGCGGTGTACCGCGGGTCCTAATCTAGTTAAAAGATATAAAAGTTAATTAAACCATTTTCTCAATATATATGTCATCACTTTGAGAGTCACATGACATAAAACTCAACATAATAAAAACAATGTTACAAACTCAGGTTACTATTTAGTATCGTAGAATTTAGTTACGTAAATATGTATATTTTATCTATAAAATTTAGGTTGTCATTTATCCTACAATCAGTTTTTTTTTTACATATTTGATATTTGTATGTTAGTGATTAATTACAAATTATAAATATTTAATAATAAATAAGATATATATTTGATAAAATTCACATATTATTTTTATATGGAAATTATATATTTTATCTATTAGGATTGATATTTTAATTAAAATATGATGTTTTGTGATGTAATATAAATTTAAAATGCATTGCAAGATGAAATAAGTGATATTTAAATCCGTAATTTTTTTTTAAAAAATAGCAAATAAAATCTAAAATCAATATGCATAGATTACTTAAAATTCAATTAGTTTCAATAAAATGAAACATATACATTACGCTTCAAGATGAATAACGAATATATGCATTATCTGATAAACTCAGAAACCTCTATCTAAGTGATTTGGATGAAATGTGTGTGTTGTGGATAAGACCATCAATAAGAAGCATTATAATTTTCTCTTATTGCTTAATAATATAGTTTTCAGTTGGAATTTGAATCCAATTCATTTTTTCTTTGTTTAATTGTTGGATAGGTTTGTTTTATGTAAAAGTAGCCAAATTGAACTGAGACCAAACATATTTCGTATACTGAATACAACTGGTGAGTATCCAAACCATTCATCAAATATGCTCGGTCCATATTTTGCAATGAGATAATTAATGGCAATTTTTAATGATACAAAAAAATGTAACCAATTAGAATGAGAGATCATATGGAGTATAAAGGGTCACTAGTTTTAAGTTGGTGGGAGCGGTGATGGAATTTTGTAGGCCTGGGCAATCGGCATAAACCGAATGAACTGAACCGAGAAAACCGAAAAATTCGGTTATCGGCACCGAATGTGAGAGGGGAATCAAACCGATCGGCGAAATTATTTTGGTACTTCGGTTATCGATTCGGTTCGGTTCGGCGAGCTATAACCGATCGGTTTTTCTTAACCGAGATATATATTTCCCCAAAACTCTCATTAACCCTAATCCCCTTTATTTCTTCTCCTCTCTTCTCCGTCTTCGACCTAATGCCTCTCTCTCTGCGAAAATTTCATACCCATGAAGGCAAATAGCCGAGAATTAGAAACTTCAATCACTCATCATCATCCTCTTCTCGTCTCTTCTTCATACAACTCCTCTTCACCTCAATTTTGATGTAGATAATCATCTCTTTATTTGTCGAGTACAAATCCTAATCGGGAATTCCAGACTGGTAAGCTCTTCTTCTTTTGTCATGAATCTTCTAATATTAGTGGGGATGATGATAGATTACATGTTGTTAGATAATTGTAGGTCACAGATCTCGTCGCGTATAGATTTCCTTATCACAAGCTTCATCGTCGGGTGTAGATCTCATGGCTAGCGAGACGAACGGCGGGTAACAAGTCTCCTGAGCACAGTTATCGTCCGCCGTCGCAGTACCGTCACCGTCGCAGCGGCACCTCATCCTTTTTGTCAAAACCCTAATTTTATAATGGATTTGGGCTTGTCAATAGATTAGATTTAGGCTTATTATCAGTATTTTTATTAGGCCCATTATTTTGTTATCTAGGCCCGTTACTTTGTTGGGTAAGTTTTTGTTTATCCAGCTTAATTTTTTGTTATTTTCATCTAATTCGGTTCGAATTAACCGAATTAAAAGTACAATCGGTTAATTTCGGAATTGATTTTTAATCCAATAACCGAACCGAATAAACCGAGTACCGAATAACCCGAACCGAAACTTTATTCGGTTCAATTCGGCATAATTTTCAGATAACCGAAATTTTAAAAAACCGAATAAACCGAACCGAATAACCCGATTAAACCGAATGCCCAGGCCTAGAATTTTGCATCGAACTCATCTCTGTTTTTTTTTTTTGTTGGTAGGAGCGTGGGAGAAAAAACAAAAATATCCGACAGAAAAATGTAAATAAGTGATTGTGTGAAGATAGGAATAGAACGGTTTGACCTTATTATTATGATGATACAAAGTATATATACACAAGCGTGAGAACCCTAGAGTATTAAATAAATAAGGAAACCTAAATACAATGTAATATCTACAAATCAACTCCGTAATATTCTCCCTTAAGTTGGCGCATGTAAATCACAAATGCCCAACTTGCGACTAAGATAATCGAACGCTGGTGTACCAAGAGCTTTAGTAAATATATCCGCAAGCTGTTGAGTAGTTTGAACGTATTCCGTTGCGATCAAACTCTTCTGAATCTCGTCACGGACGTAATGACAGTCATCCTCAATGTGTTTTGTGCGCTCATGAAAGACAGGATTAGCCGCAATATGAAGAGCAGCTTTGTTGTCACAGTAGAGGCTAAAAGGTTCAGGCGAGGAGACACCGAAATCAGCAAGGAGACCATGTATCCAGGTGAGCTCGGAAGCCGTGAAAGCCATAGCCCTGTACTCGGCTTCCACCGAAGATTGAGACACAACACTCTGTTTCTTAGTCTTCCAAGCAATAGCAGACCCACCCAACAAGATAGCAAAACCCGTGAGTGAGCGACGAGACATCGGACATGTGGAAAAATCCGAATTACAAAATCCCGAGATGTGTAAGTCACCATTTGCAGTGTATAAAATCCCTTGACCAGGATTGTTCTTGAGGTAATGAACAACTCGCAGCGCAGCCCACCAATGTTTCAACCGATGTTGGTGCAAGAACTGAGCCACCACATGGACCGTGTACATGAGCTCTGGCCGAGTAATCGTCAGATACACCAATCGTCCAACCAAACGACAATAGCGCTCCGGAGTGTCAAAATACTGACCCGTATCTTCTTCCAACTTGTGATTTGAAGGATAGGCGTACAAACAGGTCTCCCACCTAACAAACCACATTCATTGATGATGTCCAATGCATATTTCCACTGAGACAAGTAAATGCCTTTAGATGACCGAGCCACTTCAATCCCCAAAAAATACTTAAGAGAACCCAAATCTTTCATATGAAAGCATTGATTAAGATACCCCTTAAATCGGCTAATGGCGTTTGCGTCATTGCCACCGATAAGAAGATCATCTACATAGACAATCACATAAAGACACATCTTCCCGCGTTTTAAAGCAAATAGTGAGTAATCCGCATAAGACTGTGAAAAACCATATGCAAGAAGAGCATTTGTAAGCTTGGAGAACCAGCACCAAGGTTCCTGCTTCAAACCGTATAGCGACTTGCGAAGCTTACGAACTTGATTTGGACCCGATGATTTGAAACCTGGTGGAAGTTTCATGTAAACCTCTTCTTCTAAATTCCCATGGAGAAAAGCATTATGAACGTCCATTTGATGCACAATCCAGTTCTTAACAGCAGCCACTTTGAGAAACATTCTCACCGTGGTTAACTTGACAATTAGTGCAAAAGTCTCTTTATAATCCTTCCATTTTTTTGTCGATTTCCCATAACCACCAACCGGGCTTTATGACGCTCAATTGTACCATCCCAATTGTATTTGATTTTAAAGACAAAACGGCAACCAATAGCTGTTTTTCCCGGCGGTAAGTCTCCGACATCCCATGTATGTTGGTCCTCTAAAGCATCAACCTCAAACTTAACAGCATCTCTCCACAGTTGGAGTTGCATTGTCTCATCGTATGTATCAGGTTCGATTTCAGCCGAGATAGCGGCTAGAAATACCGCATGAGCTGCAGAAAAATGCTCATTGGTGACATAATTAGCGATAGGATAAGTGACCGTACCTGAGCTAGAAGATGTGGCGGGGGCAGAAGAGGGTGATGGGGCGAGGTCATTTGTGAGTGAATGATATGAAACCTCATATCCCTGCAATTGCTTGGATGGCATTTTCTGTCTATGACCCTGTCCAAGCTGTTCAGTCGGCGGTTCAACAACCTGTTCTTGTGTCAAAACCGGAGTCGCAGCATCAACGCTCCCCCTGTCATCAACCATCGTACCGGGAGAACCGTCGCTTTGTTCAACAGAGGGCAAATAGCTGACACCAGTAGGCGACACTCGTTCCCCTGCTTCCACTAACCCCTGTGGTGTTGGTCGAAAATCGTCATCAGAAAGCAACGGCGGAGCTGAAAGAGATGGAACTATGTCTCTCGCGGTAGAAGACATTGTGGCAAAAGGAAACACCAACTCATGAAACTGCACATCGCGTGAAACAAAAAAATCATTCTTCTCTAGGTCATACATAGTCCAGCCTTTTTTTCCATACGGATAGCCCATAAAAACACATTGGCGACTCCTTTCCCCAAATTTATCCTTATCTGAGAAAGCTTGTGTGCATAGGCCAAACATCCAAACACCTTCAAACCATCAAATGAGGGTGGCTTGCCATATAACATTTCATAGGGAGTTTTACCTTGCAATAATGGTGTGGGAGTTCTGTTGATAAGATGACTTGCAGCAAGCACATATTCTCCCCAAAATTTCACCGGTAAGGAAGCCTGGAACATCAAGGAACGTGCGACATTAAGAATATGCCTATGTTTCCGTTCCACACGACCGTTCTGTTGCGGCGTATACACACAAGACGTCTGATGCAATATCCCTTCCTGATCAAAATAACGTTTTAAGCATGTGAACTCGGTACCATTGTTAGAGCGAACTGCCCACACCTTTTTATCAAACTGACGAGTGACCATAGCACAAAAATTCTGAAAAACACACTGATACCTCTCGTTTTTCAAGAAACAAATAAATCCAAACAGCGCGTGAATAGTCATCCACAATGGTTAGAAAATAAACAGCTCCTGACATAGACGGAGTACGGTAAGCACCCCAAATATCACAATGGATTAAATCAAAAAATAGCACTAGCTTTATTATTGTCAGAAAAAGAATCCTGAGTCTGTTTAGCTTGATAACAAATATCACAACCCCCATCGGTGTCAACAGTTTTTCCAACACCACAATTACTAGATAAATAAGACAAAACACGATCAGAAGGATGTCCAAGACGTCTATGCCACAACTCACGTTGATCACTGCTTGTTGTTTTGTTTGCTTGTCCGCCAAGAATCCCTTTGAACTTGTAGACCCCATCACACCCTTCACCCGCACCAATAATCTTCAAAGTACGGTCCTGCAAAACATACACTTCCTCAGTAAAAGTAACGAAACCTTTAGTCGTTTTAAGTAACTTGGCAACGGAAGTAAGAGAACACATCAAATCTGGAGAATACAAAACTCCATTTAACCATATGTCGCCACCCAAACACATCCGCCCCTGTTTTTCAGCCATAGCTCGATCCCCATCGGGAAGACGAATAGCACATGGCAATATCGTTTGAACATCACTCAAAAGATAAATATTCGAAGTCATATGGTGAGACGCACCAGAGTCTATGATCATATCCATCTTACCAGAAAGTTTGGATGCAGAGGGTGCAGTTTTCTGTTGATTAAGAAAACTGATCAAAGATGTAATCTGCTCGTCATTAAGTTGTGGGAGAGAAGCTCGATCAAACTCTTTACAAGTGGTTGCTGCCGAGTTTGCAACAGGCTGAGCGAGTGATGAATTCGCAGTCCCAGCCTCCGCAGGATGAGTCAGAGCCACGTTCGCGCGAGCCAGGTGCGAACCTCTCCCTCGACCGAAGCTTCCAACCATTCCTCCCCCTCGCCCAAAGCGTCCTCGACCTCCTCTGTTTCCAGCTCCTCTTCCTTCACCAAATTTTCTACCACGTTCATCCCACCAGTCTGGATATCCTTTGATCTGAAAACAGTCGGAGATAGCATGATCTTATTTACCGCAATGTGTACATATGACATCCTTTTCACGGTATTGAAACTCCCCTGTTTTGCCTTTGTTCCCACTTTGAACAGCGAAGCCAACCGCATCTACACGTTCTTCCTTGTTGCGAGTGATCCCTTGTTGCCTTTCATCTCTCACCACTCGCTGATAAACTTGAGACAATTTCAACATCGGCTCCATGTTTGTTAGTGTGGAGCGTATTCCGCCAAAACGAACATCACCTAAACCCATCAAAAATTGATGTGTTCGTTCTTCATCTCTTTCTTGTTCAAGTTGTGCAGCAAGCTCACCACACGAACACAACTTCAAAGGCTTGTAAACCACCAGCTTATCCCACATCTTCTTTAGTCTCCCAAAATAAATCATCACACTATCTCCTTGCTGTTTGCAATTAGCCAACTCCGATTTCAATTTATGCACTCTCGGTCCATTCCCAACCGAGAACTGCAACCTCAAATCTTCCCATAATGTGTGTGCATCATCCACCATCGAAATCATTGTTGGCTCGACCGTATTCATCAACCATGCCACTATTATTGAATTAACAACCTCCCACTGCTCAATTTCTTCCGCCACAACCGGTTTCTCCAAAGTCCCATCGATAAAACCCAACTTTCGTTTAGTACGCAAGGCATTCCGCACATGCTTAGACCAATCTTCATAGTTATCCCCTTTCAACTGCACTGTGGTAATCAAGCTACCAGGTCCTTCGGACCGATGCAAGTAAAGAGGCGAGGATGTTGAGATTTCAGACACCCTCACAATCTCCTTACCTTTCCCTTCACTAGTCGTAATCTTCTCTGTTTTTGTCATGATCGAAACCGTTCTTAAAAGACTATTAGAGTTTTGGATCTCGGATGGCTCTGATACCATGTGAAGATAGGAATAGAACGGCTTGACCTTATTATTATGATGATACAAAGTATATATACACAAGCGTGAGAACCCTAGGATATTAGACAAATAAGGAAACCTAAATACAATGTAATATTTACAAATCAACCCCGTAATACATTGGAATCCAAATTTCAAAAACAATTTTGTATCGTCCCTTGAAATTGTTTTTTTTTTTTAATTTGGATTTTGGAATTCAATTTTGTTGATTTATTATTTCCGTTTATATTGCCGTTTGGATTTTTTCTGATAATTACATGAATACCAATTTCTCTTATACAAAAACAGTTAGGACGTTCAAAACTTTTTTTTTCGTTAGTTACAATCAGAGAATTTTTTTTCCATTATAGAATTTTGGGCATCTTTATTTATTTTTGTTTTGGTTATTAAAAAAAAATATAAAAATTGATTAAACAATTTTCTCAATATATGTCCTCACTTTGAAAGTCTTGCATTTGCTCAGAAAAAGTCATCAGATTTTCGATTTATTTATTTATTTTATTTATTTTTGCTAGAGAGAAACAGAGACAGTGAGTAAAAACTGAGAAAAGAGAAAATAGTGTGGTGGAGTCGTGGGACTCAAGTTTATTTATGTCCTCATCCTCAAAAGTCAAGAGTCTAGGATTTGCTTTATGTTCAGATTTAAAAAAAAATTCCTTCTTTTTTTTTCTAGTTTGGAGATTTATTATTGCCGTTTTCAAAAATTTCTGATAATTACATGCACTTTTCAGATCTTTATAATACCAATTTCCTTTTTACAAAACCAGATTAAATGTTCGAAACTTCTTCTTTTTTTTTTCGTTACCAATGGAGATTATCTGTTCCTTTATGGAATTTTTCATTTTGGTCATCTTTATTTATTTATTTGTTTTGATTATTAATATATATATAAAAATAGATTATTTATTTATTTGTTTGTTTTGATTATTAGGGTTTTGGTTTTCGTGTTGGCAAAGTTTGCTTTCCGACGCCGGTAGGCTGCACGGTTTGGGATGTCGGCCTCCGTGGAGAGTCCTCGGGGGACGTCTAGTCCGATGAAGAAGGATTCATGGGTTTCGATGGTTCAGAATAAGAAGGTTTTACGGAAGTTTGATGTTGCTATCTCTACTACAAAGGGGAAAGCTTCAGTGGTGATCCCCGATGAAGTCCTTGATAATTCTACGCCGCTCTGGGAGGATTTTCTCCTAGGAAAGTTTCTCGATACTGCTCCTCACGTTGGTAAAGTCCATGTGATTTTGAACAAGATCTGGAAACAGGGAAATGACTCTTCTAAGATCGATGTCTATGAAGTTAACGCATTAAGGTTCTACTCTGCGGTTTAAGGTTTCTGATCCCATTCTCCGGGCTAGGATTCTTAAACGTGGTATGTGGAATATTGCTGAGGTCCCAATGGTAGTCTCGTGATGGTCCCCGATCACTGAGAAAGAACAGCCTGAGGAAAGATCCATTCCCTTATGGGTCCATTTAAAGAAGGTTCCAATGCATTTGTATTCTTGGGAGGGGTTGAGCTTTATTGCTAGTGCAGTAGGTTCTCCCGTCAGGTTGCATTCTCAGACTGAGGCTTGTTCAAAATTCGATGTAGCAAAAGTTTTTGTTAATGCGGATCTCTCAAAGGTTCCACCCACCAGTATCTCATATTCTAAAAATGGCTCTGATTTTTTGGTTGATTTTCATTACCCCTGGTTGCCCCCTCGCTGCACCTCATGTGAGAAATGGGGCATTTGGTAGCTAATTGTGGTGTTGACAAACCTGTGGAGGTGAGTCTTCCCCCAATGCAAGTGGAGCGATCTCCCTCTGCTACTTTGCTTCGAAAAGAGGATACAGCAAACGTTGTATCTCTGTTGCTATCTGGCTCGGTTCCTGTTTTAGATGAAAAGACAAATGGTTTGGACGATGTGGTACACTCGCCAGTTGGCCAGTCCGTTGTGTCTGAAGAATCGTCTGTAGTGTCTCCCTCTAAAATGTCTCGTAGCCCTGGTAAGTCTGCAGCTCTGCCATCAGATACATTTCCCAAAGTTTCAGCATCCAAGTTTGCTGTTCTCAGTATTAACGAGGATGATGAGGAAAGGGAAATTGTTGAGGAAGGTGCCACTGAAGTTGCTGGGAAACCGTCAGCCAACGAAACTGACACCAGTTTGGGTGCGACCTCTGAGGATAGTCTACAACAAACTGCGTCACACACGACTAATGCTACAAATGACAGTAGTCGGGGTGGACGTCCACCATCGGCCAGAATCACTCAACGTAAGCAGAAAGAACAAGCAGAAGTTTCAACTCAGGCAACTAAGGTTAACACCTCTGTTGCTTCAAAGCAGAGACTTCCTCACCGTCCATTTTAAATGATGAGTTTTTCCTGGAATGTGCGGGGATTCAATAAAACTATTAAGCATTCCGTGGTCCGTGAATGGACAAGTAATAAGGAGATGCAATTTGGTTGCCTCTTAGAGACGAGAGTCAAGGAAAAGAAAGCAGCTCGACTCGCATCTTCCGTTTTCAGTAACTGGTCTTTTCTGTCTAACTATGAGTATCACCGGTTAGGTCGTATTTGGGTGCTCTGGCGACCAACTGTCCGCTTAACTCCGGTTTTCAAAAGTGATCAAATCGTCACTTGTTCGATTCTGTTGGAGGGTGAAACAGAGGAATTTTTCTGTTCGTTTGTTTATGCAAAAAATTTGGTTGAGGAAAGAAGAAGTCTGTGGAAAGATATGTGTCATCATAAGGACTCACAGCTTTTTCAGAATAAACCATGGATCATTATGGGGGATTTCAATGAGATCTTGAGGGGTGAAGAGCATTCTGGTTACCCTACGGCTACTTTATCTCAGGGTATGTATGAGATTCAAACAGTTGCAACCCACTGTAACTTGTCAGATATGGGGGCTCAGGGTCTTTTATTCACATGGTGTAATAAACGTGATGATTGTCTAATCTGTAAGAAATTAGACCGGGTTCTTATAAATGATGTGTGGCTACACAGGTTTCCTCGTTCCTACTGTGTTTACGAGTCAGGAGGTTTCTCTGACCATCTCCATAGCCGTATCCAGTTGGATGTGGGTATTCCTGCTCTTAAGCGGCCTTTCAAGTTTGTGAATTATGTCGCTCTTATGAGTTTCTGCCTCTGGTAAAGTCTTTCTGGGATGACTCTGTTCCTCTGTTTATCTCAACCACTGCAATGTTCCGGTTCACAAAAAAGTTAAAGGGTCTAAAATAGGGG
Source organism: Camelina hispida (assembly GCA_023657505.1). NCBI lineage: Eukaryota > Viridiplantae > Streptophyta > Magnoliopsida > Brassicales > Brassicaceae > Camelina > Camelina hispida. Next base: position 16,008,716 of record CP094632.1, on the reverse strand, counting down.
ATTCGATCCTTGACTCGAGATCGCCTGGGGGATTTGGTGAAGAGAACGCGGGAAGCACACACTGATCTTTGTGCCAAACAAGTCGAAACATTAACTCACCCTACGATTGCTGCAGTGCAGGATGAGGCTGAGGCTTATGCACATTGGCTACATCTCTCGGAGCTCGAGGAAGGTCTCATGAAACAGCGGTCCAAGCTTCATTGGCTTCAGGTTGGTGATTACAACAACCGTGTTTTTCACAATGCGGTAAAGCTTCGGGAACATACTAATTCCATACGTGAGATACAGTGCGAAGATGGTTCTATAGCCACCACTCAATCTGATATCAAGCAAGAAGCGGCAAGGTTTTTCTCAGCCTTTCTTGGACTTGTTCCAAGTGACTTCGAGGGAGCCACAGTTGAAACTCTCGAATCCCTGTTACCATTTCGTTGTAGTGAGCACAATAGAGCTATGTTAGCTCAGGACGTGTCGGATGAAGAAATCAGGAAGGTCCTCTTCTCGATGCCTGTAAATAAAAGTCCAGGACTGGATGGTTATACAAGTGAGTTTTCTAAGCAAGCTTGGCCTGTACTGGGTAAGGATTTTACGGTCACTGTACAATCTTTCTTCCACAAGGGTTTTCTCCCTAAGGGTATCAACACCACCATCCTCGCTTTGATTCCTAAAAAACTTGATGCCCGGGTTATGAAAGACTATCGTCCCATCTCATGTTGCAATGTCATATATAAAGTGATATCCAAGATTCTTGCAAATCGCCTTAAGGTTCTGCTTCCGGAGATAGTATCTTCAAATCAAACAGCTTTTGTGAAAGACAGACTCCTCATGGAAAACGTCCTTCTAGCATCTGAACTGGCTAAAGACTATCACAAAGATGACATCTCTCCACGCTGTGCTATGCAGATTGACATCTCCAAAGCTTTTGACTCTGTGCAATGGTCTTTCTTGCTCAATACACTCCAGGCCTTAGGGTTTCCTAAAAAATTTGTCAACTGGATCCGACTTTGTATCTCCACAGCAACCTTCTCAGTTCAGGTTAACGGCAAGCTCGAAGGTTTTTTCGGTAGTGCCCGTGGTTTGAGGCAAGGTTGTTCCCTCTCTCCATATCTGTTTGTCCTCTGCATGAATGTCCTTTCCCATCTGATCAATAAGGCAGCGACTGAGAATAGATTTGGTTATCACCCTCGATGCCATAATCTACTTCTCACTCATCTTTGTTTTGCAGACGACCTCATGGTTTTTGCTGAGGGTACTAAACGATCAGTAGAAGGGATCATACAGATTTTTGATGAGTTTGCTCGAGTTTCAGGTCTGAAAATAAGCTTAGAAAAGTCAACTCTATTTATGGCTGGGATATCACCAGAGCTGCAGACATAAATACAATCAACTTTCCCTTTTGAGATTGGCACTCTGCCTGTTCGATACCTTGGACTGCCGCTTCTCACCAAAGCTATGTCCAGGGGTGACTATCAGCCACTTATTTATAAGATTTCGAACCAGAATAAGCTCATGGACAGGTCGGTTCCTTTCGTATGGTGGCCGGCTTCAGCTCATCAAATCTGTCCTTCTAAGTATTACAAACTTCTGGTCCTCTACTTTTCGGTTACCAAGCAGTTGTCTGAAGGAGATAAACAACTTATGTTCTGCTTTCTTGTGGAGTGGTCCGGATTTGAAAACACACAATGCAAAAGTGGCTTGGGATGCTGTTTGTTTAGCTTTCGGTGAAGGTGGTCTAGGCTTGCGACCACTGAAGGAGGTAAACACTGTCAGTGGTCTTAAACTTATTTGGAGATTGCTCTCTACGAATTCCCTATGGAGTCAGTGGGTGCATACATATCTTATTCGGCAATCCTCCTTTTGGGACGTTGGGGGCTCGCCTCTTCAGGGTTCTTGGATGTGGCGCAAGCTGCTCAAGCTACGGGGGTTAGCTAAGCAGTTTCACAGCAAAGACATCAAAAGCAGTAGTTCTACCTCCTTTTGGTATGATTGTTGGTCTCCAATGGGTCGGCTACATGATTTGTTTGGTGACCGGGGTTTTATTGATCTTGGGATTTCTAAACAAGATACGGTTGAATCAGCTATGATACATCACAGAGTGCAGCGGCATAGAGTTGACTCTCTCAATGCAGTGGAGTGACTGATTACCACTGTCACAGCCAAGAGGAAGCCTGATGAAACTGATGTGCATTTGTGGCGACATAAATCTGGTCCAAAGAAAAAATTCTCAACACGAGATACCTGGCTCCAATTGCGCATAGCCAAACCTGTGCAAAACTGGGCAGAGGGTGTTTGGTTTCCTCAAGCAGTCCCAATATATGCTTTTCTGACTTGGCTCGGCATGCTTAATAGACTTTCCACAGGCGACAGAATGTTGAACTGGAACCAGACGGTCGACTCCTCTTGCTCGCTCTGCTCGACACCCTTGGAAACTCGATCTCATCTTTTCTTCCAGTGCTCCTACTCGCATCAGATTTGGCATGCGCTCACCTCTGGTTTCCTTGGGGTTCACTCTACCTCTGATTGGGAATCCATTAAGACCCTCATCTCGGACTCAACTCTCGACAAACATCTCCGGTTGTTACTGCGATGTTCTCTTTAGGTAGCGCTCCACTCCATTTGGCTTGAACGAAATAACCGTCGACATGGTGAATCCCCTGTACCTGCAACGATTCTGCTTCAACGGATTGACCGAACCATTAGAAACAAACTTCTGCTCCTTCAAGGCTCGGGAAATCGCTCATATGATGAGGTTCTCACCCTCTGGTCCACCACTAGAATATAATTGTTGTATGTTCTTTCTACAAAGTTTAAAGCCCAGTTTACACTTGATGTAAAGAGAAAATAGTTTTTTGATGAATAAAATTTTACATTCATTCAAAAAAAAAAGTAGATTGAACAATTTTCAATGTATATATGTCATCACTTTGGGTGTCATAAAACTTAAAACTCAAAATCATAATAAAACAATTCTACAAACTCAGATTATTATTGTCTATAACTAAACCAGAATTAAACCTTAATTTAAGCATCATAAACTTTTATTAAGTCGAGTAAAAACCAAAACTAGTTTCTCTCTTCTCTCCCCCCTGTTCGCCCTAGCCGTCGCCCAGAAGATCAAATCTCCGTCTGCCCTCTCCGATGATCGGTGCTCCTCGCCGTAGCTGTGAGAGGGCCCTGTAATTATGTTTTTAGTTGTTTCTTGCCTTCGTTCGAGTTGTCTCGGTTGGATCTGGTGGATCGATGGGATGGTTAGAAGCTCAGCGATTGAGACGTTCTTCACAGTGAGGATTGCTTGGCGGTCTTTGAGCGTTTGTTGCGTCCTCCCCCGGTGGTTTTCAGGAGAAGCCTCGTTTTGCCTTTGTCAGATCAGGCGAGGTCTTGATCTCTTAGGTGTTGCTTCTCGTTCTGTGGCCATGGGTTCTTGTTCTCTCCCGTTTGAGTAAGCTGTCCTTCCCGTTCTTCACCTGTTCCGTTTAGATAGGTCTAAGTGTCTAGTGTTGTAGAGGTGGTTGAAGTTTGGTCCTTGATTGGGGAGTCTTTTAGTTTGGTTAAAGTTTCGATTTTGGGTTTTGGCTTTGCGGTAGGAACGGTCTTTGTTGGGTTGTGTGGTTGCAAGTTGATTGTTTTAATTCCAGAGCTAGCAGCTCCACGGTACGACTCGAAGAATAATATATCTCTTGACCATCCCCTTCGTTTACTTCTGTTCATGTGCTTCTCTTTGTTTGAAGCCGCTGGGTTTGTCTGGTTGCGATTGCATTTTATCCGCCCAACCATTGTCTCGTCTATCACCCTTGGTCTTCTTTTCCAGTCTTTGATTCCCTTAAGGTTGTTTCCTCTCTAAGTTTGGGCTTCGGTTTGTTTAGAAATTATGCTAGTCTTAGTTGTTTGAAGTGGGCTCTTCTCTGGTTTGTTTGTTCGTTTGTGGTTGATAGCTTCTTCGTTCCATCTTCGTGCTTTTGAGTTCGGTTGTATCGAGAGGTTAGGCTGCGCTCCTTGTACTTGCATTGCAGATCTGGTGAGATCTGACTGCATTTTTGTTAGTCTTCTACACAGACGATTCTGGACGCAGTTGTCGTCATCGTCGCATTCGGAAGCGTTTCGAGTCTTTGCTTGCCGGGTTATGAAGTCTTTGGTTCTGCTACAAGAGATTGGTTCTCTTCTTGATAGGAGGTGGTTGTTCTTAGCCTGAGATTGGCCGTGGGCATCCTTGGTAGTTCTCAGCTAAGTGTTTGAAGAGAAGGGTTTTTTCTTGCATCCTAAAACTAGTGTATCATGTGAGGATTTTTGCCTTGTTGCCTATTTCTTTATTTTAAAGTTTCATCCTCTGTTTTGGATTTAATTTCTCTACTTTGTAATTTTCACTTTGGTTTCATTTTATGCCTCCGGGAACTTCTGTTTGTTCGCCGGCTTAGTTTCCCTTTTTTGGGCTTTAGATTCCGGGGATATTCTTGTTTTCCGCCGGCTAAGTTGTAATTCACCATGTATTATATAGAGATTTTTAAGAGTTATACCACATTCATAACTCATTCTTTTGTAATCTACCACATTCGAAAATCTCTTTCTAGGACTACCACACATGTAATTCAAAATTACTGTTATAGCCCTCCATCTTCTTTACATTCCAAAACAACCAAAAATGAATATTTGGTTTTTTAAAAATAAATAAGACCTCTGTCGGGTTTTTTTAGTTTATCTCACTGTGCATGTCAGTCCATTTTGAATATTAAAATGAGATAATTGTACAATTCTCTCTTCCGTTAGACTTACAACCTTTCTTTTCTCACTTTCTGAAGAATTTCTCATGCAAATCTGAAAAGATGTCCATAGTTATAGACAAAATGTCCATAATTTGTTCATTAATATGTTTTCTCACCAAAATCTATGGACCAGTTTTTGAGTAATGGACAAGTTTACACCCTTTGTATATAGATAAATATAGCAAAAAATAAATTTTGTCCACTAACAGAAAAATGCATAACAATAAAAATTTTGGTAGACAACATTGAATTTTTCAGTGGACAACATTGAAATATTCAGTGGACAACTTTCATACTCTTACATATTAAACAAATCATATAAATTCTCCCAAGTTATATTGACGGACAAAAGTTTGAAACAAACAAATATTACTAAATTTGGTGGACAATAATTATTGTCCGCAATGTTTGTCTTTTACCTATTTGTCTTTTTGCACTTTTGTTCTTCCTTTTGCTTATACACGTGCTTTTATTTATGGCTATTATATACAGGTCAATTTCGTCTTTTTATCTATCCCTTGTGGTAGATCAGAAAAGGGTTTTTCAAATGTGGCAGAACTCAAAAGTTTGAAAACAAATGTGGTAGATTTAACAAAATTCCCTATTATATACAACATCAGTTGACAAAAAAAAAAAAAAAAAAAAAAAAAAAAAAAAAACCAGAATTAAACCTATTTTTCAACATATTTTATCACTAGCTATCTTAGTGTAATAAGACTCAATATGTTAACGGAGGAAAAAATCCAAAATTAAACCTTTTATTTTCTCTTTTTTTAATATTAGTTAAGATGAAGGGTGTTTGCAATGAAATCTATTTTTAGATGAACATCAAAAATTGATACTATATATGCAAGTGTATGTGTAATGTTATTACGGTAGAATTTAGCCTATAAAATTGAGGTTCTCATTTATCCTAAAACCGAAACATTTTATATTAACGCAATTTATATTTGTATGCTAGAGATTAATTTTTGTAACTATCAATTGCAAATATTAACAATTTCTTCGACATCTGAAATTTTTTCAGTTCAATTGATTTATGAAAATTTTGGCTACAAGCAAAAAGCCCATAGAAATATGTCAATATTCCTTTTTTTCTTAAATACTCGGAAAAAATTTTGGACAAAAAAACACTCAAAAATATACACACTTTTTTCTAATTAACAACTTATGTTTAAATTAACGATTACACATATTCATATCAGTAGATATAAATATAATATAAATACTCATAAAATAAGATATTGACAACTATATATTTTAGAATTTTATTGATTTTTTGTCATTTCCACAATCTTGATGATATTATTCATATCTCGATAAAAGATAATTTGAAAAGATTATTTATCAATAAAAAATATGTGAGAAGACTAGATTAGGAGGGAAAAAAACCTAGACATGCTTGTTTTGAGTGCTCAAACAACTACTAATTTCTTAAGCTTGATAAATCAGAATTAAAGATATTCAAATTCATTGTAAATTAATTGGAAACGAGAAATTAAAGAGGAGGATAATTGGATAGAGAAGACTCTGTATTGACTAGAGAGTTTCCTGCCAGCTTAGACGCTACACAGATAGAAGAACAGAGCCAATTTAATTTAAAACTTTACATGAAAAAGAAAAAAGAAAAAAAAGAAGATGAATTGTGAATAGTGCATGACTTAATTGCAACGTCACTAAAGTAACAACAAAACGTGGCAAGTAGTATGAGTTGAGTTGGGGCGAATCTGAAATCATTTTCTTTTTTCCTTTAAGCATCTCCAAAATTAAGCTTTGTTAAAGTTTTTTTCGAACAAAAGAAAAAATAAAAGCACTTTTTCTTATCCGTTCCAGAACGAACTTAGCTTTTGCCAATGTAATTTTTCTCTTATTTAAATGAAATTTATATTTCAGAAAAAAAAATAAATAAATAACAACAACAACAACAACGAAAGTAAAAAAATGTCATGCGTATTGCACTAGAAGGTGTGCAAATGTCACATGACCACGATTTTTTCACCACTCACGTGTATTAAGTCATCAATATGTGCATAAAGCTCTTGAATCGATTTACATACTTTTATTATAAACCATAAAACCTAACTAATGTACCAAAGTGATGATAAAAAGAGATGTTCCACGAATTACAAGTTCCAATACAGTAATATACTCCTTTCGTTTTTTTATTAGTTATCGTTTAAGGTTGTGATGTTCATATATTTTACCATGTTTTCCCTTAGTTTATTCACATCTTTTGCATCTTTTTCTATCCATTTCCACCATTATTGTGTAGCTTTAGGACTAATCATGCATTAGAGTATAGTTGCATTGCATTTGCATCTTTTCATGCATAAACAGGTGATTTTGGAGCTTAAGGAGCATGGAAGCAAAGGAGAAGAGATGAGTAGCAGTCATGAGGAGTAAACAAGGGAGTTAAAGGCTGAAGAACCAAGACCCGGAGTCCAGCTCGACCAAGCACTCGACCGAGTGGGAGATGGACTCGACCGAGTGGAGCCGCACCAGGGAAGCCAGCTCGACCTGTCACTCGACCGAGAGTTGACCGATTCGTGGACCACTTTGACTTTTCCTATTTTTAGGGCTTCCACCTTTCCCACTATATAAGGACTTGTACTGCAGCCACCTGAACCAAGTTTTAATTCTAGATTTTTATTCCAGCTTTTGAGAACCTAGTTTTTACCTTTTTAGGAATTTTATTCTTTTTGCCTTTTCTTTTATTTTTGGATCTTGTTCTTAAAAAAGAGAAATCCTCTCATACTTGTTGGTTGAATAACTTTCTAAGTATTGAGAATCTGAGTTTGATTTCTTCTTTAAAGTTGTAGATCTTTATCTTATCTATCTAATCATGCAAGTTTCAATAATTTCTGGGTTTATGATTTGTTTGATCATGTCTTGTTGTGAGTAGTCTTCTTAGGATCTTGAGGATGGGTTAGGATAGAGTGATCTTGTGGTGTATCTGATTTGATCAAGCTTGATTGTTGTAGATCTCTTCTGGGCTAGATGTTCTTAATGATGATCCTATATCTGAGAGGGTAGGATCTGATCTCAAGCTTTTTAGCATCACACCAATGTTTAGAAAGCATAGATAAGGCTAGATCTAGAGCTTACCATTAGGCTTGCTAAGAGATTAGAGGTCTTGTTTGGTTTGAGATGTATTGCTTAATGCCTGCTTGTGTAGATTCTTTTCATTGTGAGAGCAAGTCTAGGATTGCATAGGTTTGATTGTCTCTTGACCATGAGAGTGGGAGAGACTTGTCTTAGATTAGTATGTCTAGAGGTCAGCTCATAGCTTTGCTTGAGATTTGTTGATTAAGTTAGATTACCACAATGATTAGTTTATCCCATGAATCCATCCTCAGGAACCTTCTTTGTTTATTGAATTCCTAGTTTAAATATCATCGTTTGCTTGGTGTTTGATCTGATTTAGTATTGCTCTGTTTTTAGTGTCTTGCTCTGTTTCACGTTTTTACCCAACTCGACCACCCACTCGACCTACACTCGGTCGAGCGCTGATCGAGCTGATCCCCAGATTTCTTGTTTATGCTTTGTGTTTGTCTTGTTTCATTCCTGTTTAATTTCTATTGCATTTATTTAGCATCTAGTTCATTACTTGCCTTGCATTAGTTCTTATCTAGTGTTTACAGTTCCTGTTTCTGTTCTTGTATCATTGCTTTTATACTCATCTTGTCTTGTTTGCATTTAGTTCCTAGTTCTTTTAGTTTACTTTCTGCTTTTCATCATTATCATCATAGGATTGTTAGTGACAGACAATCATCATCATATTTGGCTTAACTTAGGATCTTATGCACATCTTGATTGTTCACAAGCACTCAGACTGGATTGACACCTCTTATACTGCAACTGCATAAGGGGAATTGAAACACCCATCATCATTCCATATCATTGCACATTCACTTCCATTCATATACACCCACAAAATAAACATGTTTCAATTTGGCGCCGTTGCCTGTTTGAGTTAGTTTTTGTGACATTTAGGATCCATATTAGTCTAAGATTAAGTTCTTTTACTCATTTGTGAAGTTTCTGCACTTGAATCTTGTGTTTCTGGGTTGAAGTTCCATTTCAGGTACCACTCGACCAGTCACTCGACCACCACTCGACCGAGTAGTGCTCGAGCACTTGATCGAGCCAGACCCCGGATCTCTGTACGCCTCTTTTTCCAGTTGCCCTACCTTCCTTCTAGAGCCTGTGCTCAGTCGCTTGCTCGGGAAAAATCGCTTGTGAAAGTTGATGCACACAAGGTCCAAAGGAAAGGATACTCTTGTTAAGCATAGTGACAGCATCAACAAGTTGACCAAGGGTGTGGGATCAAAGAAAAGGAGAGTTATTCAGCAACAACAGGAGGTTCCAGTAGCCATGGATCAGCAGGATCAAGTTCAGAGACCAAGGCATATTGGTGCTGGAGATGCACCCAACACACACAACCAAAGAGCTGGCATTGTCCCACCAACAGTTGCCAACAACAACTTTGAGATCAAGAGTGGTTTGATTTCAATGATTCAGGCCAATAAATTTCATGGATTGCCTATGGAGGACCCTTTAGATCATCTTGATGAGTTTGACAGGATCTGTGGCCTCACAAAGATAAATGGAGTAAGTGAAGATGGTTTCAAGCTGAGGTTGTTCCCTTTCTCTCTTGGGGACAAGGCTCATTTATGGAAGAAGACTCTGCCCACTAGTGCTATCACTACTTGGGACCAATGTAAGAAGGCTTTCTTAGCCAAATTCTTCTCCAATGCTAGGACTGCTAGATTGAGAAATGAGATCTCTGGATTTGCTCAAAGGAACAATGAGAGTTTTTGTGAAGCTTGGGAAAGGTTCAAGGGCTACCAAACTCAGTGCCCTCATCATGGATTCAGTATGGAGTCATTGTTGAGCACACTCTATAGAGGAGTCCTTCCAAAGTTCAGAATGCTCCTTGACACAGCCTCCAATGGAAACTTCCTCAACAAACATGTAAATGAAGGCTGGGAGTTAGTGGAGAATCTTGCTCAATCAGATGGCAATTATAATGAAGACTATGATAGGACTATAAGGAGTTCCTCAACTGATCAAGAGGATAAATACAAGAAAGATTTGAAGATGGTCAATGAGAAACTTGACAAGATACTCCTAAGCCAGTCTAAGTCTATTCACTTCATTGGTGAAGAAGAAGCTCAAGTTCAAGAGGGGGAGACTGAGTTTGCTGAGTTGTGCTACATGCAGAACCAAGGTGGATTCAAGGGCTACAATCAAGGTGGTTTCAAGAACAACAACCTATCTTATAGGAGCACCAATGTGGCTAATCCACAAGATCAAGTCTACCCTCCTCAACAGCCTCAACAGCCTCAAGGGTTCCAAAACTATATCCCCAAACAACAGCAGCAGGTGTTCCAACCCCAGTTGTGTCCCCCACCAGGGTTTCAGACTAACCAAGGCCATGAACAAGACCTTAGAGCCATGATACAGCAGCTGTTGATTGGTCAAACACAAGGGAAGATAGAGGAAGCCAAGCAGTTTGCAGAGCTAAACCAAAGGCTTACATCCCAGTACAATGACCTGAACATGAAGTTTGAAGGTCTTAACTCTAGAGTGAAGTACATGGAGAGCAACATAGCCTCTTCTTCAGCTCCAAAACCCAACCAACTCCCTGGAAAGGCTGTTCAAAATCCAAAGGAGTTCACAGCCAAGGCCATTCTAATTCAAGAGGAAGAAGTCACTGAGGACAGTGAAGTCCAAGTTTGGGGGAATTCATCCGTCACTGAAGCCCCAAGTGACATCTGTGCAAAGCATCAGGAACTCGCAGGAGAACTCGACCAGGAACTCGAGCAGCCACTCGACCGAGTGCATGCTCGAGTGGTCGATCGAGCTGAGCATTCCGAAGCTGTCAAGCCTGCTAAGTACATTCCTCCTGTTTACAAGCCTCCACTACCATTCCCTGGGCGTTTCAAAGCACAGAAGATCAAAGAGTTGAGGGAAATAATTGAGAAAAAGGAGATATTGGCTAGGCAACAAGAGGAAGAGAGGGTTTTGAAAGAAGAAGCTTTGGTTAAGAAAGAGGAACAAGTGTCAGCCATTCAAGAGATCATCATAGCTTACCAAGAAGAGGAGAGAGGACCTGCCTTGGACCAGTATGAGCCATATCCTCTCTACAAAAAATTTTTGCTTGATTTGTCTAGTAAGAGGGCTGAAGCTCAAGATGAGAAGGATCTTGAGAACCTTGGAGGAGTGATCATTCCAGTGAAGCTTAAGGATCCTGGACCTTTTTATCTGCCATGCACTATCAGCTACCTCCACTACAATCAGCGTCTTTGTGATTTGGGAGCTTCAACAAGTGTGATGCCATACTCCATGGCTCAAAAGCTAGGGAGAACTGATTTCAAATCTACCAACCTCCATGTGCTTCTAGCTGATGGGACAAATAGAGAGGTAGTTGGCAGGTTGGAGAATGTCCCACTTAAGATAGGGAAAGCAAGGATTCACACTGACTTTGTGGTGATAGAGATGGATAAGGAGCCTGAGGATCCAATTTTGCTAGGGAGGCCATTCTTGGCTACTGTTGGAGCAGTCATTGATGTGAAGGAGGGTCTTGTGACCTTGAACATTGCTGAAGATGTGGTTATGAAGTTCAATATCCACAATCCTACCAACCTTCCTACCATTGATGACCAGCCTTTCACTATCAAAGACAAAGGAGGTCAAGGAAGTTTAGGGGATAAAGCAACCCCAAAGGCTAAGTTCCCATCTCAAGAGGATACTGTTGAGAAGCTTAAGAGGTCAGTCCAAGAGTTGACAAGTATGGTTGAGAATCTTCAAGTCAAGCTGAACAAGAGGATTTTGAGGAAGGCAAGGCCAAGGCTCAAAATCAAAAAGAAGTATGGTTTGTGTGCTAAGGGTGAGGTGATCAAGGATCAACTTCACAGTGATCAGGAGGTTCCAGGGAGGATTTCGTCACCTCCTTGGTATTTGAACCAAAGTTAAGAGGGAAACCAAAGTCAAGCTTAGTGACTATAAACAAGCTCACTAGGGAGGAAGTCCCTAAGGTATCCCTTGTACATATGGTTTAATTTCTTAGTAGATTTGATGTGTTTTCTTTTATGATTTTGTTGGACAGGCTTTTCATTGGTAATATAGTTGGATAAGGAGAGATGTGGCCAAGGAGAAGAAGGCTAGCAGGCCCACTCGACCACAAACCAAGAAGTACTCGGCCGAGCAGGGTACCAATTAAGGCCCAAACCATTCTCATCCTTCTAGAACGATCGAGTGGAGGGAAGAACAAGGAGAAAATTTTTGAAATTTCAAATTTGGTCAAGGAGCTCGACCACGTGCTGGTCGAGTGGTGGGGTCGAGTGGCAGCCAAAAAGCAAGTCAAAGATTCCCAATTCAAATTTGAAATGTAAGGACGCTCCAACCTTGTTTTCTTGTCTCCTAGGCTTCTTTAAATAGCCCTTGCTCGATCCTATACTTCTCACACTTGCTCATTTGCTCAAAATATTTAAATTCAAGCTTCAAGTTTTCTCTCAAAGTTCATCTCTTGCTCTAGCTTTGTTCTTTCAAGTTTTTGGGTCACTAACCTATTAACTTTGAGCTTTGAGTCTATTTTCCTTCAGTTTCTTTTTGAAAATGTCTTCTAAGATCACCAAGAAGTCCCACAAATCCGCTGCAAGCTCCCAGGAACGTCGTGATGCTGATCTTGAACCAAGAGGTGAAGCTAGGAGAGCCACTCGAAGGTCCACTCGATCGACCACTCGACCGAGTGCTGGGTCGAGCAGTCGGTCGAGCCAGGTGCCGAGTCTCAGGAAGAAGCCAATTGTGGAGGATCCTGAGAGGACTGAGAGTGAGGAGGAAAGGGAGCCCACTATTGATGAGATGATAAGGGGATACAGAAACAAAGGGAAGAGGCCAGCAGTTGAAGTGGAGCAAGAAGAAGAAGAAAGTGAAAGTGAAGAGATGAGTGAAGAAGAAGAATTGAGGGATGATGGAGAAGCTGAGTCTTGTGGTTTGTCTAAGAAGCAGCTCTATGATGCTTTCATGAGGATGGAGTTCCTGGGAACTAGGTATCCACACAAGGAGACCATGGAGAAGCTTGCTATTGATGAAGATGTGGAATGTCTTTTTGAGAAGAGCAGCCTTACCAAGTTCATGGGTCTTTGCATGGAAGGGTATAGAGAGGAAATCTGTGAGTTCCTAGCCACTGTCAAGTTGCACCAATACTTGAGGAAAGATGCTGAAGTAGGAGCTGGTCATATCTCCTTCACCATCAAAGGGAAAAAGCATGAGCTTTCATTGAAGAAGCTGGCTGAAGTGTTTGGATTTGAGGTTGGGAGCCATAGGAGTTTGATGGTTCCAAGAGAGGAGTTGTATGCTGTATGGGAGACCATTGGGGATGACAAGTATTACTCTTCCTCCAACTCCAAGAGCTCAAGGATTAGGAGCCCAGTCTTGAGGTATTACCATAAGGCTCTTGCCAATACCTTCTTTGCAAGAAAGGAGACTGGAAACATCAATGAGGGAGAGCTGAAGATGATTGACTTGGCTCTCAATGGAGTTCTTCTTCAAGCAAGGAATGGAACCATCATCCTTGGTAGCACTGTGGAGACTGATCTTGCAATGGTATTGATAGACCACATGATTTATTTGAGGAGTTGGGTAGGCAAGCTTGAGAACAAGGGTTCAAGAGGAGCACTTACCATTGGAGGCATCATCACTCCAATCCTTCAAGCTGCTGACATCCAACTTAGAGGAGAAAGGGTCTTACCAAGGTGGATTGACTCAAGCTACCTTACCTCCACTCTCATCTTAGCCAAGGAGAAGCATCAAGGGAACCACATCTTCAACTTTGAGCTTCCAACACTTGGGAAAAAGCAAATCATTTTGCCTAACCAAGAGCTCACTACCATTCAAGAAGGAGCCAACATTGATTTTTGGCCAGCTGAGGAGCATTGGTTTGATGGAGTGATTCAACAAAGAGTTGAGGAGGCTGGGAATGCACAAGTAGTTGATGGAGAGGAGCAGTTTTACTTTGAAGATTATGAGCCCAATCCAAGGGATAGTAGAGGAGTAAGGGAGAATGCAAAGAGAATGACTCTCTTGCAAAGATGGAACAAGTGGAATGGGAAGAGGTTTGATAAGCTAAAGAAGAAGGTGACCAACATGGCTAAGTCTATCAAAGGCTTGAAGAAGGAGATTGCTGAGCTAAAGAGTGGAAACTCATCTCCTAGCCAACATTCAAGCCCTTTGAGGAGGAGTAGCTCAACTAGAGCACTTTCAAGGGTTGTGAATCCTGTGGAACCAGCCAGGACATCAATGTACGAGCCAAATCAGAGGAAGAGGAGCTCAAGTACCCGAGAACATCAAGTTTCGAGGCACTCGACCGGGTCACTCGAGCACCCACTCGACCGTGCACCCCCGATGCACTCGGCCGAGCACCTTCCCAGACCACCTTATGGCTTCCCACCTCCAGCTGCTTATCCAGGTTATCCACATTACCCACCCTTCCCACCCCAATACTTTATGGATCCCACACTCTACCAGCAGTACCAGCAGTACCAGACTCAAGATTTGGAGACTCGCAACCCAGCTCGACCACCCCACTCGACCGTGTACTCGACCGAGTCAAGCTCGATTGGCATAGTCGAGCTGCCCCAAAGCCCATCCCCAAGCCACCAGCCTGATCCCAGCTACTCCTATGATAGCATGCAAATGGATGTGGACAACTTTTTCCACAATCCCTAAGGTACCATCATCACCTTCCCTTGTTTATACCATAGCATTTCATATTGTGTTTTGTGTTGTGTTTTGTTTTTGTTTTTAGACTTGAATCTTCTCACAACTTTTTCACACAGGGACTGTGTGATTTAAGTTTGGGGGAGGGTTCTAGATAGCATTTGATGTTGTGTTTTGTTTTCTTATTTCAAATTTTTATCATCATCATATTAGCATTTGCATTAGCATCTAAGGCATAGAAAAACCATAAAAATTTGAAAAATTTTGAAAAAAATCTTTATAAAAAAAGAGTGTTCATGTAGTTTGCATTGCATATTAGGATCTTGTTTAGCATGTTTCATGTAGAATTGTATAATATTTGCATTAGGGATCTATGATGAGAATTTCCTTGTTAGTTTGCTTAATTCACTAGACTAGGATCAATGCCCAAGTTATTAGTACTTTGATGCTAGTTGAGTAGTAGGAAGCATAAGATTGAACCAAGCATTGAATTCTTGCATTGTTGCTGGTCTAAGTTGAAGCATGTTGTGATTTGATTCCATTTCCTATTTATAAGAACCTAATATTGACTTTTAATTATCATTGTATGCATTGCTTTAAACTCATGGATACCATATACATATTTGGATCATCTCTCTCCTTTTTACCACTCTTGTTGATCCAAGTAGC
The DNA here is from genome assembly GCA_023657505.1 of Camelina hispida. Classification (NCBI taxonomy): domain Eukaryota; kingdom Viridiplantae; phylum Streptophyta; class Magnoliopsida; order Brassicales; family Brassicaceae; genus Camelina; species Camelina hispida. Next base: position 15,993,570 of record CP094632.1, on the reverse strand, counting down.
TGATTAAATCATTAAGATCAGTTCCCCTACCCCTTAACCAAACCTTCTTTCAAGCCTTGTTTATTCTTGTGTGTGTGAGGCCTATTTTGGGATTGAGCTTGGTAGAAAGTGTTAGGTTTGAACTGACAGGAATAAGACCTTGTGTAGTTCTAGTTTGCAATTTTCAAACTAGATAGGACTAGGTGGTTCACTTGTTGGGTTTGGGACTTGGCTGTTATAAAAAGAAAAGAAAGAAAAGAGAAAGAAAAAGGGTAGAGTCTTTAGGAGAGGAATGTGTTTAAGTGAAAGCTAATGACTAGTGAAAGGATGGGAAGTAAGGAAATGTTATCTAAGATGGTTCTAGTCAAAAGAAAAAGAAAAGAAAGCAAAGAGCAGTTTAGCAAAAAGCTTAAGTGTCTTAAGAATAAGAAGAAGAGAGAACCATAGCAATCAATAAGAATCCCCCATCCCACTAGAAAGATCAAATAAGAAATCTCTCCTAAGACTTGAAAACCAAAAGAGAAAAGGGTTAAAGAGAAAAGAAGAAGTTAAAGGGTAGCACTAGGATCATTTGGGTTTAGATTGTTAGGAATAAACACTTTGGGTACCTTTGGGTAGACAAGGTTTTATTCTTGTATGTGTCTAGGTGTTCTTACCTTTAGCATTCTTCTAAAGCTCAATCCATTTTTTTTTTATGAGAGAACCTTGATTTAGACAAACCCCACTCTTAAAAGAGACCATCATTGTCTCAAAACCCTTTATTACCAAGCCAAATGAGTTTAAGCATTGCATAGAATTGATTCATGTTCTTGATTAATGAATGTTAAAGGAAATGGTTGATTTGAATGCATGTGGATATCTAAGGTTCAAGTCAATAAAGGTTGTGAAATGTTTGTCTAAAGTCTTTATATCCAGCTCATTCAACTTGCATCATAGTACTAGTAACTTGGACATTGATTCTAGATGGTCTATTTGCAAGCTTTAGGAGCTGAGATCCCATTTTTAAACCTCACTTACCTTCTTATGTCTTGTTTATTTGCTTGAGGGCAAGCAAAGACTAAGTTTGGGGGTGTTGATGTTCATATATTTTACCATGTTTTCCCTTAGTTTATTCACATCTTTTGCATCTTTTTCTATCCATTTCCACCATTATTGTGTAGCTTTAGGACTAATCATGCATTAGAGTATAGTTGCATTGCATTTGCATCTTTTCATGCATAAACAGGTGATTTTGGAGCTTAAGGAGCATGGAAGCAAAGGAGAAGAGATGAGTAGCAGTCATGAGGAGTAAACAAGGGAGTTAAAGGCTGAAGAACCAAGACCCGGAGTCCAGCTCGACCAAGCACTCGACCGAGTGGGAGATGGACTCGACCGAGTGGAGCCGCACCAGGGAAGCCAGCTCGACCTCTCACTCGACCGAGCACTGGTCGAGTTGACCGATTCGTGGACCACTTTGACTTTTCCTATTTTTAGGGCTTCCACCTTCCCCACTATATAAGGACTTGTACTGCAGCCACCTGAACCAAGTTTTAATTCTAGATTTTTATTCCAGCTTTTGAGAACATAGTTTTTACCTTTTTAGGAATTTTATTCCTTTTGCCTTTTCTTTTATTTTTGGATCTTGTTCTTAAAAAAGAGAAATCCTCTCATACTTGTTGGTTGAATAACTTTCTAAGTATTGAGAATCTGAGTTTGATTTCTTCTTTAAAGTTGTAGATCTTTATCTTATCTATCTAATCATGCAAGTTTCAATAATTTCTGGGTTTATGATTTGTTTGATCATGTCTTGTTGTGAGTAGTCTTCTTAGGATCTTGAGGATCGGTTAGGATAGAGTGATCTTGTGGTGTATCTGATTTGATCAAGCTTGATTGTTGTAGATCTCTTCTGGGCTAGATGTTCTTAATGCTGATCCTATATCTGAGAGGGTAGGATCTGATCTCAAGCTTTTTAGCATCACACCAATGTTTAGAAAGCATAGATAAGGCTAGATCTAGAGCTTACCATTAGGCTTGCTAAGAGATTAGAGGTCTTGTTTGGTTTGAGATGTATTGCTTAATGCCTGCTTGTGTAGATTCTTTTCATTGTGAGAGCAAGTCTAGGATTGCATAGGTTTGATTGTCTCTTGACCATGAGAGTGGGAGAGACTTGTCTTAGATTAGTATGTCTAGAGGTCAGCTCATAGCTTTGCTTGAGATTTGTTGATTAAGTTAGATTACCACAATGATTAGTTTATCCCATGAATCCATCCTCAGGAACCTTCTTTGTTTATTGAATTCCTAGTTTAAATATCATCGTTTGCTTGGTGTTTGATGTGATTTAGTATTGCTCTGTTTTTAGTGTCTTGCTCTGTTTCACGTTTTTACCCAACTCGACCTACACTCGGTCGAGCGCTGATCGAGCTGATCCCCAGATTTCTTGTTTATGCTTTGTGTTTGTCTTGTTTCATTCCTGTTTGATTTTTATTGCATTTATTTAGCATCTAGTTCATTACTTGCCTTGCATTAGTTCTTATCTAGTGTTTACAGTTCCTGTTTCTGTTCTTGTATCATTGCTTTTATACTCATCTTGTCTTGTTTGCATTTAGTTCCTAGTTCTTTTAGTTTACTTTCTGCTTTTCATCATTATCATCATAGGATTGTTAGTGACAGACAATCATCATCATATTTGGCTTAACTTAGGATCATATGCACATCTTGATTGTTCACAAGCACTCAGACTGGATTGACACCTCTTATACTGCAACTGCATAAGGGGAATTGAAACACCCATCATCATTCCATATCATTGCACATTCACTTCCATTCATATACACCCACAAAATAAACATGTTTCAGGTTGTTTCACACAGATTAAGAAAACCATTTATTTTATTGTTTTATATTTTTTAATATATTTTCTAATCTTTTTATTGGTCAAATCATTAAAACAATTGGATAAAATTAGAATATTTACGAAACATTTGTATTGGAAATCTAAAACGATAAGTAATACTCTCTCCGTTCTAATTTAGTTGTCGTTCTAGGATTTAATTTTTGTTTCATACTCCCTCCGTTTCATATTAAGTGTCATTCTAAGATTTTTCACACATATTAAGAAAATTATTAAATTTTCTATCTTATCCCTTATTAATACATTATACAATTTTTTCTATTGGTCAATACATTAAATCAGTAGGGATAAAATTGGAAAATTTACAAAACATCTACATTGAAAATACAAAATGACACTTATTTTGAAACAAAATTTACAGTCTAAAATGACACTTAATATGAAACGGAGGGAGTATTAGTTGTCATTTTAGATTTTCAATACAGATGTTTAATGAATATTTCAATCTTATCCCTGCTGCTTTAAAGTTTCAACCAATAAAAAAATTATAAAATATATTAATAAAATTTAAATGACAGTTAAATTAGAACGGAGGGAGTATGACACAAAATTTTAACACTAAAATGACAACTAATAAAAAACGGAGGGAGTATACTTGTACAAGTCTCTCTTCTCTCGCTTGTTTGTTCAATAATCAAGCACAAGTTCATAAACACCGGTGATCGATTAAAAATAATCCAAGATTAAATCAATTTCAGAACAGAGATTTTTGAAAGTAGATTTACTTGGGAAGTTCACACGCAACTGAAAAAGAGAAGACAAAAGTCTTTTAGGTTAGAAATTTAGTTGACCCAAAGCTGCTTACTTAGTACCAAGTGAATATATATGATCTTGTCATGTCCCCAAGAAACATGATCCAAAAATTATGCAAAAGTCACCTCTTCAAGAAATATTCACAAACAATGCTAGAAATGTTAATCAATTTATTGTTGATTTTGATAATTAGACAATGGAGAATATTTTTTTAAAGATCCAATTGTTTAATACTTGCACAAGAAAGCTTGATTAAATTGAATTTTAATATGTCTTCGATATATCTTTTTGCAATCTTGCTTGTGTCCTACCATCGAATTTGTTAATTTGTCAACTCCAACTATAAAAAGAGTTTATTTTCTGGGATAACGTAATTGTAGGGAAATTTGCAAAAAATGCACAATGGCAAATCGTAAAGAGTAAAAGACTGTGTTTTTAGTTTTACTTTTACAGTACTGATATTTTGAAGTTTATCATTGATTTTACAAATCCTTTTAGAAAATATCTTATTATGACGACAATACAATACTGTTTACGTTATAAGTTCATGTTTTTGTATTAGTTAAAGCTTTCGAATAGTTCCAGTCGAACTAAATGATTTTACATACATCTTAGATTATGCTAATATTGGATTTAGCATGTAAGTTTTCCGAAGTTTTCGTATGATTACGTATCTCTATAAGTCTTTGCACTTTATATCAAAGAAAGAAAAAAGGGAAAACTTGTGTGGACCTAGTAATTATTTTGTTAAAACTTAAATATCACAAAACAATATTTTTTTATGGATAATAACATTTCGAAGAATTTAATTAAACTAAACACTAAAAGCACAACAAAAGTAGTCTCTCTAAAGAATAATGATGATCCCTTTGTTTAAACGTCAACAGCACATCGCTGGACAAGCTGATACTTTACGCCCGGACCCTCACCGGAAAACTGTCCCGCGACTGTAATGTAAGCCGGACAATTGACGTGGAGGCGGTACCTACCGGAGATCCACGTTCCCACTTTCCATCTAACCCAACCGTCGATCTTGATATTCAGAAGCACCATCCCCGCCGTTAGATCTTGGCTTAACGCTGGCGAAAGGTATGGTGCTACCGGCACGGTTGTTCCGTATAGAAATGGCGACCATACCGTCACATCAAGGTGGCCTTGATAAGTCGCCGGTAATAAAGTCGCCAACGTCACCTTATAACAAGAAAAAAATTAATTGCTTAAAAAGGAAAAAAAAAAACAAACTAATTCAATTATTCAAACCTCACATGCTTAAAATCTAGACAATTCTCATATCGTCTAATACAAACGTTGAGATTGGTCTACTAGACTACTACCAAGATTTCGTCGGTCCATTTGTATTTGATATTATATACTCTGTATAACATAAACTATATTATTCGTCGGTACATTCTTTATAACACTTTCTAGTAAGTGCTGAATCGCGAAACGCTAATGAAATCTAGAATACCTGTTGGTTGCGGTAAGAAGCGTAAATGTCAAGGCGGTCATAGAAGATTCCGATCTTGTCATTCGGATTTCGAGAAGAGAGAGTGACCTGAATGTTGGAAGTGAGATAGTTTGGCTGAGAAATGTTGAACGCGTAGATTGTTGCGTCTTGAAGAACAAATCGCGGCCCGTGCGGGTGAAGTATCGCCCACACCAAGAAAACAACAAAAAGAACAGCTGCGAGAAAGCCAAGCACCACCGCTCCTATGCGTTTCCGCATCTTCTCATCTTCATCATGGTGATGCTCACATTCCTTCTCCGTCATCTTGGCGGTTGCGTTTAGCGTTTAGCCGCGATGAGGGATTAGTGCGTTGCGTTGAGAGGCAGAGAGAGAGTTACTATGGAGTTCAATGGTGATGAGACATATATAGAGTCTTTATGCGATATGATAAATTAATGTATATTAAATCAAGAAAGAAAAAAAAAAACAATTCTTATTGCAAATAAGAAAGCGTAATAATAATAATAATAATAAGAATAATAATAATAATAATAAAGAAAAAAGCGTAATAAGTTTTTTTTTTTTGTCAACGATCATATTATTATTTCATGAAAACCAATATTCTTGTACTTTAGTTTGTAGGCTTTTTAGCTTTACCTTTAATGCAAAATTAAGGAACATGTTTTTATTCCTATGAAAATTTTGCAATGTTAAAAAAAAAACATTCTAAGAAGTTTATAACAGATATAATTTGTAGATTAAAAAGCTTCAACCAGAGACAACCACTGTAAAGCACGTTGGAGGTGGGTGCAGAATCTTCTTTCCGCAGCGTCGTTACGACATTGTCACATTTGTATATATAAATGTGTATATATTTTGCTAGTGAATCTAAATAGTAAATACAATTCTTTTTCTTACATAGTAAAAACTAAAGTCTCAATAACACCAAAACACATTGAAATGAAAATTCTAATATCGTACAAATTGCGAAATGTCCATTAACAAAGCTAAACAAACTACTATCGCTGAAAACAGAAATGAAAAAAAAACAATACTAAACAGAGTCCAAAAATAACCCAATCAGCAACGCATCAACTTTAGTAAGGGATTTAAAAAAAAAATTATTTTAAAGAACTTTAGTAAAGAATTTGCAACGTAACTTTCAAATTTACTAGTCATTGAAACTTTGGTAGTGTCAAATTAAGTGTTAGCTTGACTATAACTTCATTACCTTTATGAAGGATATGAAGAAGACTTCGTAAAGAGATAATGTGGTGGGTGAGACGAGAAAAATAAACTAAATGTAAATCTATTTATTTGGTGATCTTTAAACGTCAGTTTAGTTTGTAACTGGGTTCTAACTAGGTTAACTACCTACATATTGGCAAGAAATTTCTTTAAACCAATTTATATATGGTGTTAAATGGTTAAATATTGATTCTAAGAGTAAGATTTTTTGGATAAACCCTTTAACAAAACAAAAAAAGATTTACTGGATCAAAAATTGAATTCTTCCACTATTATTTCAATTTTATTTGATTGCCCATAAGAATTTACAGCAAATGAGATTGAATTCTGAATAATAATTCTTGATTAGAAGAATATTCGCCCCAACGTAATGTAGATTTTTTAACCATTTTAACTACAAGTTTATAATATGGAACATACTTTAGCATTTTTTAAATAATTTTAAATTTACAAAATTGTGAAATGGGTCGGCGTTTGAATATTCGTTCGAGGTTTAGATCAGGTATTTTGGACATTTAAGTATTTCTAGATTTCAGATTTGGATCGGGTATTTCGGGTTCGAGTTTGGATTACTCGGAATTCCCAAAACTCAAAATTGTAGTATACAAATATGTCCAAACTATCAAAAATATTCACATATTTCAAAACTTCAAGATTTTTTTTCGAATTTACTAAAAAATAACTACTTATTTCAAAACCAAAACATTAATTCATTGTTATTTATAAAGAAAATAGCTACCGAATAATTCATTATAAAAGTTGAGAACAAATTTTTAGATTTTTTTCATTAGAAAACCGATTTTGTTTTTATATTTTTTTATCTAGTCAAACAAATTTATTTACGTACAGATTTTTGTGGATCACCCTACAAAAATGTGCCACTATAACTAGCTAGAGACTTATTTTTATATATATATATATATACTTTATATATATATTTATATCTGTGTATTTTATATATTTATATATATTATATATATATATATATATCTGTGTATTTTTTTACATGTAAGATTTTCTATCAAGAAGCCAAAAAAAGTTTCTTTGGAAAGAAAAATCAAAATGTCGTCATTTAAGTTTGCTATCTTTTGTATCATCCTCTTTTCTCTTGCTAGTGTTTACGAAAGTATGTATATCTTACATATGCTTTAGGATTTCTTCATCATCATTATTTATTATTATTATTAAGGTATTTTGTTCATATTCTTCATAGTCTTTTAAATGGTTTATTTTCGTATATATCTATATATATATATATATATATATATATATTTATATGCAGGTACAAACACGGAAGGTTTTGAGGCAAGCAAGATAAACTTACCACGATGCATGCGAAGGTTGCGATCACAATGTCCTCACAAAAAAAGATGTTTTTGTTGCAACGGAATTTGCGCATCAACCAAGGCAGATTGTGAGACTACACCTGGCTGTAAATAACCCTAAGCTGAACCCATCACCTCTTTCAAAGATTTTAAGATTTTAAGATTTATCTATCAATACAAAGAAGAGTAGTTTAGAAACATCACTGCTCTTATTAGTATTGTAGAATTTCTTACAACGGTTATGCAAACAAGCATTAAAACATGTAAAATGAGAATCGTTTCTGTTTTAATAACTAAAAGCAACACATATTCTTCGATTGCAATAAAACTTGACAGGGGCTAAATAATTTACAGTTCAGAAGGGATGAAAATTATGTAAGTAAAATCTAAACAAAATAACCACAACATATGAAATTCCAATTAATTGCACATATGAAATTTTCATTTAATTGCTATTAACTTTGAAAGAATATTTCTCATTAATGAAACTGAATGTACATTAGTCACTTATATACTAAGTGAGGTAAGCTAAGTAAAAGGAAGCTTAGCTTACAGATATAATAATAAGCATATATATCATAATAGACCCCCCTCAAGCCGAAGCATCTTGCAAGAAGAGGCTTGAAATCGATAAACGGGAGAGAATAGAATGGAAGGGTCCTGGATGTAAAGGCTTCGTCAGAATGTCAGCAAGTTGATTGACGGTAGAGACATGTGAAACAGAGAGAAAACCAGCCTTCACTTGATCTCTTGTAATATGGCAATCGATCTCAACATGCTTAGTCCTCTCGTGAAAGACCGGATTATTCGCAATGTGCATAGCTGACTTGTTGTCACAGAACAATTTGGCCGGAGTTTCCACCTGAATATGCAGATCCTTCAATAGTTGATGCAACCATAAAAGTTCCTTAGTCGCAACCGCCATGTTTCTATATTCTGCCTCTGTGCTACTAGAGCTCGCCACATCTTGCTTCTTGGATTTTCAACTGATCAAAGAAGAACCAAGAAACACACAGATTCCAGAAACTGACCTTCTCGTATCAGTGCACGTACCCCAGTCTGCATCAGCGAAACCATTAAGACAAACTTCTGTCTCTTTTGAGTAGAAAAGCCCTTGTCCAGGATTATTCTTGAGATACTTCAACAGTTGATGAGCCGCATGTAGATGCACATCAGTCGGACAAGAAATGAATTGACTTAGTTTGTGTACTGCAAAAGTGATATCAGGACGAGTGATACACAAGTACAGTAGACGTCCAACGAATTCTCTGTAGGGTTTAGCATCATCAAGTAAGGTTCCTGTCTCATTATTCAAAGGCACCTTAGGATCCATAGGAATGGCTTTGGGCTTACAACCTAACAGTCCTGTATCCGCTAGTAAATCTAGACAATATTTCCGTTGACAGACTGAAATACCATCAGAATTACGAGCAATCTCTAGACCTAAGAAGAACTTCGCCGGTCCTAGATCTTTCATCTTAAATTGTCGAGCCAGTGCAGCTTGAATGGATCTAACAGCCTCATCACTATCACTAGCTATGAGTATATCATCAACATATACTAAGACTGCAGTGTAAGAGGTACATGTCACCTTCGTGAACAGTGTGTTATCAGCATAAGATTGTTCATAGCCTTCATCAGTCAAAGCCTTTGATAAGCACTTGTACCATTGTCGAGAAGCTTGCTTCAAACCGTAGATAGACTTGTGCAATCGCAGTACCGGATTAGGAGGAAGTGTCGTACCCTCAGGTGGAGTGTATCCTTCCGGCAAGCTCATATAGATCTCTTCATCGAGATCACTGTGTAAGAAAGCATTTGTCACATCCATTTGAGTCAAGCTCCATCCCTTCTTAGCTGCTAGACCTAAGATCATCTTCACACTAGCAAGTTTAGCAACAGGAGAAAAAGTATCAAAGTAATCAACTCCTTCTTGTTGTGTGAATCCTTTAGCGACTAAGCGAGCTTTATACCGTTCAATAGAACCGTCAGCATTGTATTTAATCGTGTATACCCATTTGCAACCAACCACGTTCTTCCCTGGTGGTAATGACGTAACACTCCAAGTCCGTAAAGCCTCCATAGCATCAAGCTCCACGTTCATTGCCTTTGTCCACCACACAGATATTATGGCTTGTCGAAAAGTTTTCGGCTCAGTCTCAGTTGAAATAGAAAGAATATAAGCTTGATATGGAGGTTTTAAAAGAGAATAAGAAAGAACAGAAGAAAGAGGATATGGTGTAGTAAGCTTTTTAGGTGTAGGAATAGAAAACGAAGAATTGTTGTGCCGTATTAAAGAACAGTGATAGTCAGAGAGATAACCTGGAGCCTTAGCTGAACGTTTAGGTCTTGAAATGGGCAAAGAGACCACAGTCGTCTCAACAGGTTGAGTCTCTGAACTAGAAGCACCAGAGTGTGTATTGCCAGATAGTGTAGATGATGATGATGGATTATGTATGACGTGATCATGCATAGATGTAGTGTCATCAGCAGATATGAGAGGAGCAGGTAAGGGAAGGATACAATTATCAAAGAAATCCGTACAAGGAACATCAGTCTTAAAAGGAAAAATAGTTTCATGAAAGATGACATTTCTAGAAATTGTAACAACATTTGTATCTAAATGAAGAACTTTGTATCCTTTATAGCCAGAAGCATAACCCAAGAATACACATTGATCAGCCCTAGGACTAAATTTATGCCTATCTTTTACCAAAGTGGACACATAGCAAAGACAACCAAAAGATTTAAGAAAAGAATATTCAGGTTGTTTTTGTAAAAGTAACTCATATGGTGTTTTGTTATCTAAAACAGTAGAAGGTATCCTATTGATCAGAAAAACTGCAGTGTAAACACAAGAACTCCAATAGAGTAAAGGAACATTGGATTGAAATAACAATGATCTAGCAACATTTAGTAAGTGTTGATGTTTGCGCTCCACAACAGAGTTCTGTTGAGGAGTATATGCACAAGAAAACTGATGAACCATGCCATATTGATAAATCAAATCTGTAAATGCTAATTCAGGAGTGTTATCAGTTCTGATCATTTTTATTTTAGCCTTGTATTGAGTATGAACATGTGTTATAAAATTTGGAAAACAATCTGAAACATCACTTTTATTCCTCAACATGTAAAGCCAGGTTACACGAGTGCAATCATCAACTATTGTAAGAAAATATCTATAACCCTCAATAGACTCTGTAGAAAAAGGACCCCAAATATCTAGATGAATGAGATCAAATGGAGATGAAGACCTATGATTATGAGACTCAAAAGGTAAACGTTTCTGCCTAGCTAAGGGACATGTGGAACAAACAGACTCAGTATCTAAACTAGACTTAGGCAATTGTAAAGTACCAGATAGACTCTTTAACTTGTCAGAAGATGGATGCCCAAGGCGTTGGTGCCAGAGAATGCCATCAACTCGCAAGGATCCAGCAAAATGCGAAATGTCGGAAGATGCAGCAGGTTTGAGAATGTAAAGATTATGCAGAAGAACACCTCTACCAATCGTCAAGTCCTGAATAAACTCCTGTATATAACATGAATCAAAAAAGAAGTGAGCAGACATGTTGTTTCGTTGCAAGAGAGAACTAACAGAGATAAGATTGAATTTAAAAGAAGGAACATGAAGAACATCATGCAGTATGAGGGAAGATGAAAAATGCACAGTGCCACAATGTGCAATAGCCACCCTGGTGTCATCAGGAAGAGAGACTGTCACCCCTGAAACATCCATAGTCTCTTTGAACATAGTAAGATCCGAACAAACATGACTAGTAGCTCCAGTATCTATTATCCAACTACCATGAGGAAGTTTAGTAGAAAGAGAAGATAAGCATTGATGTTGAAAAGTGAGAGAGTTATGTTCAAAACGAAGAGAAGTAGAAGGAAAAGTGTCAGGAAAAATGATTGTACCCGAAGAAGACTCCTTAGCCATAACACCATGTGCAGTAATAGACGCAGCAAATGAGGAAGGAGCCGGAGGCTCTGAAGACTTGACATGAACAGAGAGTTGTTGAATCAAAGACTGTGCTTGTTCCGGAGTAATCTGACTTACATCAAGATTAACCACATTTGAAAAAGGAGGAGGTAAGTATGGCATGCCCTCCGTGGAAGAAGAAGAACCAGTAGTAACGTTGGCAACGGCATGAGACTGTTGCTTAGGAGGAGGAAACTGTCCCCGTGGTTGATATGACTGAGAGGAAAAGTTTTGTGGCTGCTGTGAAGACTGGTAAGTGCTCTTGTAACCAGGTATATATCCTGTAGGATAACCATGAAGTTTATAGCACTTCTGAACCACATGACCAGTCATACCACAATGAGTACATAATGGACGCGATGATCTCGGCCTAAAATTATTCTGAACCGCAGCATAAACTTCGTTATCAGTCGGAGCAGCAAACGAATTATAGGAGACTTCCTCCACAGGTGTAGTAGCATGTGAAGCCTGAAAGATAGCACCATCATTTCTGGAAGTAGGCTTGATAGTAGTTGTTCGTTCGTCCTGTGTCACCATATGAAAAACTTCCTCAAGTGATGGAATAGGCTTCATCATAAGAATCTGTCGCCGAGAAGATGCATAAGACTCATTCAGACCCATAAGAAATTTAATAATCCGGCTTCTCTGCTGCAATTTTTCCCATAAGACAGATGCATTGCATTCACACCTTCCACAAGTGCAAACACGGAGCTCAACATAGTTACAGTATTCCTCCCAGAGTGTAACAAGCTCAGTGTAATAAGCACTAATATCCATAGATCCTTGTTGCAAATTGCTTAATCTCTGCTCAATCTCAAAGATGCGAGGAGCATCATCCTGCTTGAAACGTGAGATAATGTTCTTCCAAACACCCTCTGCGGTGGGGATGAACAAGAGACTCTGTCCAATCTTCTTGGATACAGAGGTCATCAACCAAGTTGACACCATGTCATTACATCTCGACCAAGAACCATAATCGCGGTGATTCTCAGCTGGTTTCGGGATCGTACCATCAATAAACCCCAATTTATTCCGCACATTTAGTGCCATACGAACAGATCTACGCCAAGAATGGAACTCAGAACCAGTAGTTAGCCTATCAGAAACTAAAGCCATACTAGCATGATCCGAGCTATGAAGAAAATACGGATTGTCATATTGATCAATGGGAGAACGCGATGAACTATCATTCGCCGCCATGGAAACAACAACCCAAGAGCAAAGCACAAAGAGTCCAAGAAACAAAATCGCAAGCAAGTACCTGAAACTCTCAATTGCAGAGCCAAAGCACAAGCAAAACCCAAATTGCGGAAGCTAAGATCTCAAGAACAGCAACGAACACAGCATAAGCGAAAGTGTAAACAAGATGATTGAACGATGTACTCATCGCGTTTGACAAATTCGAGCTGGGATTGAGCTGGATCGAGGCTGAAATTGAAAAATCTGATCGATGATTCGTTGATGATGAATGAATCGATGAAGATCGAGAAGATCGAATTGAAGATCGGATGATAATCTCAAGAAAATTTTGAGTTTTCGTGAGTTTGTTACAAGATTGTTCTTGAGAAAAGAGAGAATGAGAAGCGAGAGCGTTTTATTGCTCTGATACCATATTAACTTTGAAAGAATATTTCTCATTAATGAAACTGAATGTACATTAGTCACTTATATACTAAGTGAGGTAAGCTAAGTAAAAGGAAGCTTAGCTTACAGATATAATAATAAGCATATATATCATAATAATTGCACACAAAAGATTATGATAATTGGACTTGTTATTGATTAATGGTCCTTATTTATCTAATTGCACACAAACGATTATGGTAATTAGGTGATTAGTGAAGTGATTAAGACCACGGAAGGGAATTATTTACGAGGTTCGCGTTCATTGTTGATTGTTAATTCATTCTCATGCTTTTATTTGGTTTTACTTCTTGCATTCTAGTCTTTTTTGCGCTTTTTAGCTTTTAAAGCAATCAAAAACAAATCATATCTTCTCTAGATTAGTTTGAATCTTGTATCTATGGGGTGCAATCTTCATGTCTTTGTGGATCGATCTTTAACTCAACTTTTTATGGTTTTACTTTCTTTGTTTTTAGTCGAAAATGAGCAAATCTCTGAAACTAGTTAGTCTCTCTATTCCTTACACTTTATAGTATTACACTCTTGTTTTACTTCTTCTTGAAATGGAATTATATTTACTTGTTCTAAGCTAAAGAAATAGTAACCTGAATTGAAGTTTCATTTATACTAGGCGGGAACCCACTCTACGCTGCTAGTATTTTTTAATGTTATCATTTGTTCCAGTTTTAAATTTGTATGTGTTCAATCTTATATCTTTGTCGATCGATCTTTAAGTACTCCTCGGTGTTCCATGCACTTGTAGATTATTTAAGGTTTCATAAATTTAAAGCTCAAGTCGCATGTGCATTCTCTAGTGTTGGATTAAATTAGCGTGTAAAAATAAGTTTCCTGAATTTAATCAACACTAGAGAATGCAATAGAAGTCTACGACGTTCTCAGAGTGGAACGGTAAACAAACAAAAAAAAAAAAAAAAAAAAAAAAAAAAAAAAAACATACGGGAATGATGGTTCATCGAGTGTACAAGATCTCCCACCAAGATAGTATTAACAGAGTTGAGCTTAAGCAAGGTGTTGCGTAGTTGATTCTTGTATCTTATCTGAAAATTAGTTTAGCAAATCACCGGGTAACTTGTTTGTCGTGAGGAGACCAATGCAAGATTCACTAAAAGAACCAAATGGAGTGTCCTGACATGATTCTGCTATATCCATATCGTTGATTTAGATGAAAATGTTGCAACAGTCAATGAGTCGATTATAAACAGAAAGGTGGAGAGGAACAAATAATCAACCAATAATCACAGAGTCTGTATATACAATATTGGGAACACTTAACATCGATGACGGTGGCTGTACTTTCAAAATTTCGAAAATGGATGTGTTCATTGAACAATATATATTTTTTTTTTTTTGTTGTTGTTTGTGATTCTTTTTACTGAGTGAACTGTTACTTTATGAAAATATGAACTTTATAGAAAACAAGTAACAAAGAAGAGAGTTTGGTTGAAAATGCGTGTATGTTACTTTACCTTCATGATACATTTCTGGAGCTGCCACTATTATTATTATTGATGTCTTCGATCATCATTCCTTTCAGACTCTTTGCCAACCAAATAGCGGTTTCTCTAGGCGAAACTTTGTTCTTCCCGAACGGCTGCAACACAATGGCTAGCTCTTCGAGCCTGCTCTGTTCCAGCAAATCCGCAGATAGTTCCAATAGACCTTCAAGCGCCTCTGCTCTCTGTCTGAACGACTTGATGTCCAATGTCTCTTTCACAGCTGGAGCCGGAGTTGTTTCCTCATCAGGCATGAATGAGTTGGGTCTTGTCTCGGCTGGTGAAGAATCAGAGCAGGAGTTAAAGCTCTTTGTTTCTGAGTAGTTGGTGATGGGATCTGGTACTTCAGGACGGGTCTCAGTTCTTGAGTCAGGCTCTGAGATGATCGATCTAGTGGTGGGTGATTCCGAGGGAGTTGCTACTTTTCTCACCTCCATTTCATCTCTCACAACGTTTATGAGTTTCCCCATGTCGACGGTCTGTACACCGACTTCAACACTTTCCATGACTGGCTGGTCGCTCCCTACACGGAAGCTGCTGTGTCGGATAACATGTATGAAATCATCAACAACTGGATGAAGATGGGAAGGATTGTTGTTCTGCTCAAGAGCTGAGTTCTGAGACACAAGGCATGCTTTGTTATCCGAGTGGGAACTCACTTGCACTTGGTGGGAGCTTGTTTTGTTATCTGAGTGGGAATTCACTTGGTGGGATGGTCCTACATGCAAAGGAATTGGTGCAGCTGCAGGAACCGAGGAGATGAATTCTTTGACTGTGAATTTGTCATCACCGTGGTGTCGTTGTGATGCGTTAGGCTCGTAGCTCTGTATTGTTGCAGGGCTATCATCTTTTTGCGGAGTGGGCGAGCTTCCTTCTGGATGATGACGATAGGCAATAGTGTTTTGAACATCGGAAACAGTGTCAGGAGTTTCGTTTAGCCGCATACTGGTGCTGTGTTCTTCTCTGCGGATCATCATCTCTGAGGATATTTCTGGAAATGAAGACGAGTATTCACTGTGACAGGATCTTCTGTGGTCATCAGAAGTTGTATGTTCTGACGTGTCGATATATGGGGTCGAAGCATCATCACAGAGCTCAAATGCCTGCATGGACAACGAAGACGATATGGAGTTGCTGCTCTCACTCTGCATTCCTTTGGAAGATCCGACAGAGGTTCTCTTTGGCTCCGGCGTATTCACAGGGGAAGCATGGACACGAGATTGATGAGTATTAGTTTCAGACTCTGACGGCACAGGTGGATGTTGCTTCATGGTGTCCTTGGCTGCCATATTTGGAATATCTGCCCCTAATTGTCTTGACTGCTGCGCTATCAAAGACGTTCTTCTTGGTAAAGTAGGAGGTGTTCTTTGCCTTCGCTTAATTGACATTGCCTCTTCGGCCTCGTGTTTAGCAGCAGGAGAAGGTGAAATTCTGTCGCTTCTAGGCTTAAGTTTTGGAGAAGAGTCAATCACTGGCATCTGCAACAGCAATTTGTCAAACGAAATCCTTCGAATATCTACAAAAGTTGGGAACTAGAGAGCGAGAGAGAGAGAGAGAGAAAATACATGATGCTTTGGCGGTATTGATCCTGGATTCCTTGCGGAATCAGGAGGTAGCTTTGAAGGTGGGATAGGCGTATTTACATTAGTCTTGGAGCCATGAGCAACGTCACTGAGTTTTGGAATCTTTGATGGAGTTTCAATATTATTCTTCTGCGTTGGAACACTAGAAGGTCTCCCTCGATTAGATCTCATGGGTGAACCATTTTCTCTAGCTTTCTCTTCTTTCAAAACCATCATGATGTTTCTGATAGTTTTTGGGTGCCTTGGTTGAATAATGTCTGGTCGCTGGTCACTTTGTACGGGCTTTAAAATCCCATGGCCATCTGGTTTCGTTGCTGAAACACTCTGGACATTATCAGTTTCAGCTGGTTGCTCGAGGATGTCTTCATCATCAACAGAAGCTGAATCTGTCTCAGTGATTTTATTACCGTTACTTGGAACCACATATCGGATACTTTTGTCACTCACATAGAAGTTATCTTTTTCACTTGAACTATTGCTGTTCTGGCTTTCAGCCATACTCCTCCGGCCCTCGCGAGAATTAAGAGGCTTTTCTGGAGTTATAGACGCTGCAGAAAGGGTTGGACGGTACTGCTCAACATATGGCTGCAAATAAGGATGCTTCAAAATATCGGATGCCTGAACAGAAATGAAGCAAAAAATTATGATTAGTTAATTTCCATTCTGGAGGATGAATGCCATTAAGCAGACAGTTTCTGGTCCTAGAAAAATCATACGTTTGGCCGATACTCGGGGTTCTTCCTTAACATCCCCTTGATGAGTGCTTTTCTGCAATATCAAAACAGAGCAGAACAAAAAAGGAGAGAAATGTTATATAACATGTTATTGTATATCTGCCATGTTATAAATATTTCAGAGTACATATTTATAAAAGCTCATATCTTAGGGATGGTATTAATGGACAAGGCAAAGTGTCAAATCAAGAAATATAGAAGAACAGATTAGGCTTCAGATTAATAAAAAGAATCTTACAAAGAAGGTGAATAGCACGGTGGCAATGGACCTATTGAGGAACGATTAACCTTACTTATAAGCCCTGCCATATCCTGAAACCATATATCACATAAAAGCAAATGCCATAAGGTACTTCGAAGAGATCAAATGCAGGGGTTTCTAGATCTGTTTAAGGCATAAACTTCGGTAATACACACAAGTCCATATTATAGCTCTTAACAAATTTCTTCTCTTCAAAAGACATACACTTCTCGTAGGAATGTTACAAACAAGAAATATTTAGACTATTTAAGTGAAATTAAAAAAGACTTACAAACGCTTTGAAAGCAGGCCGATATGCAGCCATTTCATATATACAACAGCCTGTTCAATAACATAGAGTCTTAGCTTCAATGGGAATAACAAAATTCTTAAGCGTTACAGAGGATAGAGTTGCATATACCTAGCGACCAGATATCTGATTTAAAACCATAAGGGATATCAGCAAGCAGTTCCGGGCACATGTAGTTTGGAGTTCCAACAACCTACATATAAAATTCCACGAGTCATAAACATCAATGCTATCACACTATTTATCATTTCAGAAGCTTGAGAGCAATCCTAAGAATAATCATTATGATCTTGTGCTATGCAATGAGAGGAGTAACCCGTGACTGTTATAAACCTTAGTAACATATTATCTATTTTGATGCAGAATTCCTAATATTCATTTGTTGAAAAGAAGCAATCTTCATGCATCAAAGTTTGTTGGCATAACCGGCATAACCCATATCAAATGTGCTCAATACTAATGTGCTCAATACTAATGTGATAATATTCCTAACATATTATCTAGTGTACACTTGCAAGGGCTTATCATAATGTGCCATAAATACAAGCTGTATGCTAACAACGCCGAAACCTACGCACTACCAGGACCATATTTTACATACACAAATTACAGAGACTTTTACAACATACCGAGGAAGTTAGGTCATCTGCCTTCATTGTTTTGGCAAGGCCAAAGTCCCCTGCAGACAACACGTGAACACAAGATGAGACATAATTATTTAAAAATCCGCTTACATTCTGTTGCAGGTCAAATTAGGTGGATCATAAATCAAAAACGTACCAAGGCGGACGTCTTGATCTTTTGTAAGGAAAATGTTGGAACACTGGCAAGAACAGACTTGACAAATAAGTCCATACATAAATTAAGCATAACACAGTGATTCAGACAACTACCATTGCCATAGGTTTTTTTACCTTAAGATCACGATGAAGAACATAGTTAGAATGCAGATACTCAACAGCTAATAATAATTGAGTAAACCACTTGCAGAGTTTCTGCAAAAAAAAAAAAAAAAAAAGAGAAGCAAAAACAAAGTCACCATGACTACTACTAATAAAATCAATCACCTAAATCATATTTATTAGAGAAAGTTCCAGGTGAAAAAGTACCTCCTCAGGAAAATAAACACCATTTGACTTTTTCATCAACTCAGCCCTGTAACCGAAACCATTTGATTTTAAACATATTCTTTGACTTGTGTGAACTAAACAACAAAAAAAAAAGGACAAGTTAACTACAAAATCTTTAGAGAAAGTAAAACTCACATGTCTCCTCCTTCACAGTATCCAGTGACAATACAAACATAGCAACCCTGCATTTCCCAAATCAAAGCTCATGTCAAAAATAAGTAAATCTCCTTAAAATCCAGAAAAAAAAAAATAAATAAAAAAAAATCAACTATAAACCTTACCTTCTCAACCCAAGCTTCTTTAAACTCCACGATATAAGGATGTTGAACTCTTGCAATCAAAGCCATCTACAGAAACTCACAAATGTTGTAAAAAAAAAAACAAAAAAATCAAGAACTAAATCGTTTTCGAAATCTCGAAAAAGACGAATCAAATTTCACCTCTTGATGAGCAGATCTCCGGCAACGCTCCGTTTGTCTAGCTAATCTGATCTTCTTCAAAACATACCTATAATAAACACACACCAATACAAAAAAAAAAAAAAAAAAAAAAAAATCAAATCTATCTTCAAAGAAAAGAGTTATAAAAATTTTAGATACAATGGAGGAAAATCTCAAATTTACTTTTTTCTCTCAGCTTTATGATGAACTAAAATGGCGGCACCAAACGCTCCTCTCCCGATCTGTTCCATAAGCTCATACTGATCCATTCGTGACTCCATCGCTCTACCAAACCAACAAACGGAAACTTTGAATCGCGATTTAAGAACTTGCTTCTCTTCTCTTCAACGTAATCTTAAGCACTTGTTGTTTTCCCCTAACCTACACGCTTCGTTTTCCCCAGAGATTCGAAACTGCTCGATGTTTATTAAGCATTGAACTTGAACCGCCGCCAAATCAAAAAAAAAAAGTCAGATCCAAATTGTACTGAAGCTTTCTCTCTGATTCTGGATTCTGGATTCGTCGTCTCGTCTCTTTCGTCTTCTGTGTTTAGTTCACTTGCAGAGTACGAATCTACAAGGGAACAAACCAAAACAAAAAAAAAAATTGTTATTCAGCGTTAAATATATTTTTTTATTTTTATTTTTATTTTTGTTGTTGTAGGTTTGACGTGACGAGACGAGATTAGGAGAGTAGTTAAGTCAATTTAAGTTATTTTGTCAATAAGTTGGTAAGTTAAAACTAAATTAATCAACGTGTTTTCTTACTAATTAGATTTATTCATTACATCAATAATAGATTGACTTGAGAATTGTAGATTTGCATTTAAAAGATAAAAATAACCATATTTTGACTTCTTGTTTTTTCCTAAATTAACATAAAATTTATGAGACCTTTTATATAAAAAATCTGATGTAAAAGAAATTTCTATAATCAAAATATAAATATGGCAATTTTTGAAAAAATTTAATAGATATTTTAAGGTACTTGTCAAAACTCAAAAATTTAGTATTTTAACTAATTAAGTGTTGTATATATTTATCAAAAATTTAATATTTATCTGTTGTAAGAAAAAGTCTATCTAAAATTAAATTTATGGTATTATTGGGGTGTTTCTCAAAGGGGATGTTTTACAAAATGTAATATTTTAACTAACAATTGTTAATTTAAGTTATGATCAGTTTAATACTTTTAGATTGAGTGTGTTTAACATTTAGAATAACTTAAAATATTTAATCAAGATGATAGAAACTTTTATATACTTTATTGAAAACTAGAAAATGCAAGATCATGTTAAAATACTGAAATGGTGAGGATTATTTGTTTTATTTCCATACCTAGTGTGTTTTTAAAAGAAATAAAAATCTAATGTGAAATAAATACAATAATGGGAGTGAGAGCCGACAAATCCAGCTGTATTAATGGAAACGATACCTGCTTATCTGCTTGTCTCTCTATACCACTGTTACTAATAATAACAATAATTGATTTGATATTATTTTATTCTTTTAATGACGTGGCCGATCTCTCAACGTGACAAAATCCTTTATAGTATTTCTTCCTTTCTGTTCAATATCTAAATTAATTTAATTATACACACCTCTGGCTCTATATAAGATTTTCTAATTAAAAACATAAAGTTTAATAATTACCATTAATTCTATTTTTCTTAACATCATTTGTATTTAATATTTTAATTAAAAAAAAATTCAACCAATAAAAGAAATACTGTAGAATAATACAAATCATAAAACATCTAATTAACTTAAGTTAGGCATTAAAACTTGGAAAAAAATCTAATAAAATGGAACAAAAATAAAACTTCTAAAACATCTTTTACAATGTAACATGGAGTCTTCATCTTATGGACCTTCATCTTATGGACCTTCAAAGGTTAGGATTGATCAGGTGACGGGTTCCTCTTATTGGGCTAAGGGGATTTCACATGGAGAGTCTTCGCAGGATTCTCGTGGACGACAAGGGGTGGCTAGGGGACAGTCCCGTCATCGTGCATAAAGGGTCAGGGAGCCGGTGGTTGAGGAGGTGAGGTTACAGGGGATGCCTTCTCAACTATAGAGGGTTGTCAAGAAACCTTTGTTCTAGGATGAGGGTGTTGTTAAGTGTTCATTGGTGTCTCCTGCAGTGGGGGTTGAAGTCGCTGAGGAGGGCCAAATTATGGATGGTTCGGCAGGGTTGGTTGGAGGTGATCGTGTGTTGTCAGGGTCTGGTGGTCAGGTTATCGCTTCTGAGATCGTTGAGGGTGTTCCACATACGGTTTCTCGGGTTGAAGATAAGTCTCAAGAGGAGGCACAATTGGACACTCCGATGATCCCCACAGTTCCCATTGCTGTTGGAGGATCCGCTACTGTTGGTGGTGAGTTCATTCCCGATCAGAGGTTGGAGTCAAAGGTTTTGTCTGTTGATGCGGGGACTCAGGGTAGCGTTGTGGAGCCTGTAGGGGTTCAGCGGGACCTTGTCGATGCTGCTGGTGCGGATGGTAGCATGGAGGTGGACAGTGGGGTGATGGAGGAGGACCCTGACACTTTTGATGACTTGGAGGAGGATTTGGGTGGTGAAGATGAGGATACAAGGGAGGTTATAATGGGGGACTCCAACTCGCAGGCTATCGGGTCGAGAGTGAGGAAGGGGCATGGTGCGGTGCTCCAAGGAGTAAGTACGAAGAAGCGCAATGCGTAGCTGTTGCTCTCTCCAAGGAGGAGACCTCCACATGGGCCGGCTGCAGGCGAAAGTGGACCTGTTTCAAAGGCCCAGGATGGGGTGAAGGGCTTGGTAATAAAACCTCTATAGGGAATCTTAGGGATCTCTGGAATAAACATAGGTCAGATGTTTTATTTCTTATGGAAACGAAACAGTCTCTTTCTTTTTTGGAAAAATTTGTAGGCCATTTTGGCTATAATAATTTGACAACAGTGGAACCTATTGGTTGTAGTGGTGGTTTGGCTTTATTTTATAATAAAGATGCTTTTAATGTTTCAATTCTAATGGAAACAAATAGATTAATTGATGTTGAAGCATGTTTTAAGGGGCGTGTTATTCATTTGACCTTTGTCTATGGTGATCCTGTTCCCAAGAACCGAGTCTTGGTTTGGGAAAGGTTGACAAGGATAAGTACTACTCGCTCTACACCTTGGTTTATTATTGGGATTTTAATGAATTAACTGGCAATCATGAAAAACGCAGAGGGAGGTTACGCTCCACTTCTTCCTTCCTCGATTTTAACGGCATGATTCGAGATTGTGGTTTTCTGGAATTCCCATATATGGGAGATTGTCTTTCCTGGAGGGGTTGGCGAGATAAGAAGCCTATCCGGTGTTGATTGGAAGGGCTTTAGGTAATTAGGATTGGCATGATTTATTTCTGGACACGGTGACTGAATATTTGCCAATGATCGCGTCAGATCATATGCCACTTGTGACTAGTGTAGGAGCGAAAAGGCCGAGGGGAAGGCGGAGTTTTATGTTTGATCGTCATTGGATTGGTAAGACGGGTTTAATGGAGGCGATCTCGTCCGGTTGGGCTGCTGACCGGGATCAGGGATCACCAAATTTCACGGACAAAATCGTGAATTGTAGGCGGGCGTTTTCTCGTTGGCGTAAAATGCAGGCACCATATGATAGGGCTTTGATTGAGGATCTAAAACGACAGCTGGAGGTGGCTCAGGCTGACGATGCGTCTACTCCGAAGTTAATTTTGGAATTACATTATCATCTGCGCGAGGCATACCGGGATGAGAAACTACATTGGTATCAAAAGAGTAGGAATCGTTGGATGCGGGTGGGGGATAAAAATACAAAGTATTTTCAGCCACAAACTAAGCAGTGCCGGGCTCGTAATCGAATTGTTGGGCTTTATAATAAGCATGATGTTTGATCTACGGATGATGCGGATATTTCTGACACGGCCGTCTCGTAATTTGAGGAACTGTTCACTACGATTAATCCTGCTAATTTTGAGGAAATCTTACGTGAGGTCAACACGGTAATTTCAGAGGCGGATAATGAACAGTTAACAGCCCCGGCTACAGAAGCAGAGGTTAGACAGGCTTTATTTATGATGCATCCGGATAAGGCTCCAGGGCCGGATGGGATGACTGATTTGTTTTTTCAGAAGACATGGACGGTTGTTAAAGCAGATCTTGTTTCTATGGTCAATCAGTTTCTTGATGAGGGTGTTTTTGATAAGAGCTTAAATCGAACGCATCTTTGTCTTATCCCTAAGGTGGCCAAACTGACACGGATGACAGAGCTGCGTCCTATTAGCTTGTGTAATGTGGGGGTACAAGATACTCTCAAAAGTCTTGTGTCAATGCCTTAAGGCGCTTTTACCTGGTCTAATTTTGGAGACACAATCGGCTTTTGTTTCGGGTCGTTTGATCTCGGACAATATATTGATTGCTCAGGAGATGTTTCACGGGCTGTGGACGAATAAGTCATGTAAAGGAAAGTTTATGGCAATTAAGACGGATATGAGCAAGGCGTATGATAGAGTTGAGTGGGGTTTTGTAGAGGCTTTACTACGAAAATGGGTTTTGCGAAACGATGGATCTCCTGGCTTATGTTTTGTGTCTCTTCGGTGGAATATAGTGTTCTTCTCAATGGTCAACTGAATGGTTTGATGGCTTCGAAAAGGGGATTGCGACAGGGCGATCCGCTGTCACCATACTTATTTATTTTATTTACGGAGGTCCTTATTGCAAATGTTTGGAAGGCGGAAGCAGATAAACGGATTACGGGTATTAAGGTGGCAAACAAGTGCCCGCCAATCACCCACTTGTTATTTGCGGATGACAGTCTTTTTCTGTAAGGTTGATAAGGATAAAATTTGGATGGTTTTGGATATTCTAAAGCAGTATGAGGCGGTCTCGGGGCAGCAAATTAATTTTGCAAAATCTTCGGTTCAGTTTGGTCACACGGTAGATGATATGGCAAAGATGGAAATTCAGGGGATCCTAGGAATAACCAATCAGGGCGGCATGGGTTCTTATCTGGGAACCCCTGAGAGTTTGGGGGGGGTCAAAAACAAAGGTTTTTTCTTTTGTTCGGGATCGTCTGCAAAGTCGGACGACCGGCTGGTCAACGAGGTTACTCTCGAAAGGGGGGGGGGAAGAGGTGATGATTAAGTCTGTCGCGATGGCTGTCCCGACTTTTGTGATGTCTTGTTATCGTCTGCCCAAGACTATCACATCTAAACTGACTAGTGCAGTGGTAAACTTCTGGTGGAGTACAAATGGTCAGGCAGGGGGTATGCATTGGATCGCTTGGGAGAGGCTTTGTTGTAGCAAGCAGTTGGGTGGATTGGGTTTCAAGAGTGTTGATGATTTTAAAATAGCCTTGCTGGCTAAGCAGTTATGGCGATTGATAGATTGCCCGGACTCACCGTTCGCAAGGGTTTTTAAAAGTAGGTATTATCGGAACTCCAATCCTATGGATTCAATACGGTCTTATTCACCCTCGTATGGGTGGAGGAGTATCATATCTGCTCGCTCTCTGGTGAACAAAGGGCTTATTACACGGGTTGGCTCAAGGACCTCCATTTCTATATGGACTGATCCATGGGTTCCGGCTCAATTCTCGAGACCAGCCTTAAGTAACGGTCCTTTTAAGGACCCAACTCTCCGGTTACCTCATTTAATTGATCGTCGAACGAATTATTAGCGAAATGATCTGCTTACTCAGCATTCTGATCATGTGGATATCGCTCTGATAGAGGCAATAACTCTAAGCAGTTGCTCCAAGGTAGATTATTTAGGATGGCACTTTACTAAAACTGGGAAATATACGGTATAATCTGGGTATGAGATGGAACGTTTGGATGTCCAAGGTTCTTTTCGGGCATTCGGGTCTGGTCCAACGATCACTCCCCTTCTTGCTAGGGTTTGGCAAGTAAAATGTCCACCTAAACTACAACATTTTATTTGGTAAGTTTTATTGGGTTGTATTTCGGTATCGGCTAATTTGCGTCATCGGGGGTTGGGTTGTGATGTTGTTTGTACACGGTGCGAGATGGAGGAGGAGGATATAAATCATGCCATTTTTCTATGCCCGTTGGCCCGACAAGCCTGGGCGTTAGCTCATGTACCAGTGGGGCCGCAGCTCTTTCCGACGAACTTTGTATATGCTAATGTTGATCATTTTTTGATCCCAAAAGTCCGGGTTCACAGGTTCTGGCTTTTCCTTGGCTGATGTGGTATATTTGGAAAGCTTGAAACGCTTGTGTTTTTGAAAACCAGGCTGAACGCCCGGATGAGGTTGTCTAGGTGGCGGAGGGTGAGGCTTTTTCCTGGCAGGAGGCTCATGTGGATGTCGAGGGGGAGGAGTTTCCCTCCACTCCTACGCGTCCAACGCCTGGGTATAGAGGGGGTTTATCTCTTCCTACGGTTTTTATGGGACAGAGATGTTATGTTGACGGCTCTTGGAAAGCGACTATGTTTTTGCAGGTGCAAGATGGTGTTGTATTTCATCACAAGGATCGCCCCCAGTGTTTGGAGCGACAAATTTCCAGTGAAGTTTATCCCCGTTACATGCAGAAGTTGAAGTCTTCATCTGGGCGATACGATGCATGATTGGACATGACTTCCGGGATGTGGCTTTTCTCACCGACTGCTCCGACTTAGTGAAGATGGTGTCTTCACCAAATGATTGGCCAGCTTTTGCAACATATCTAGACGACATTCAGATCGACATGGAGGAGTTTTCTTCTTTCTCTTTGATTTACGTTTCTCGTAATACTAATGTAGAAGCGGATTCTTTAGCATGTCAAGCGTGTGTGTCTTCACATCATGTTTTGTTTGTAGATAATTTCCTTTCTAATTGGCTCGTCTGAGCTGATTCTTTTGTTAAAAAAAAAAAATGTGACATGGAGTCATATAAATAAGAGCTTTAAATCAGTTTTTTTTTTTTTTTTTTTTTCTTTTCTTCGATTCTTTGCAAACTGTGATAGATCATACGTAGATATGTCAACGTTGATTGAAACCAAAAGTTTAGGATGTATTAGGGTCAAGATATTTGGATTTTGAGGTCAAATCCATATATTTATATGTTTATAGCTTTATAGCTTATGGAGATTGATTCATGTGTGGGTTGTAGACTTGTAGTCTTGTAGCCTTATAGGTCAACTTATACATTTGTCATTCCATTCAACCTCGTATATTTATAGTTGTTTTATTTATTAATAGTGTATGTAATAGATAAATAATTTAAATTATACGAAGGAAAATAGTAGTATGGGAGAGAAGTAATAATAGATATCTTATTTTGTTTTCTTCTAATGGTAGCAGAAGAAGAAGTATTACGATCCAACAAAGACGTTCTATTTATAGTACATATACTAGATTAGGACCCGTGCTAGAGCACAGGTTGAATTTTTTTATTTATATTACAATTTTAGAATAAAATACGATTTCGAAGATCACGATTATTGCTAGATTAGGACTTTAAAAACTTTTAAAAATAATAACATAAATTTTATTTTATATAAAAAATACAATATAAATAAAATGAATTTCAACCCGTGCTCTTGCACGGTCCTAATCTAGCATTAAGGTTTACTTTTTAATTTCTGAATATGATCCTGAAGAACGATTTATCTTGTTAAATTAGCGAGATTTGATTCCTTTTTTATGATTAAGAATATATTTTTATCCCTTTAATAACATTTTTTATTGAAGTGGTTTATCAATGAAATCTGTGGAAAATAAATTGGTAATATTGTAATTCTAGATAATTGGAACTATATATGTGATCTTCCGAAAAAAAAGTTTGGAATATCCATGAACTATCAATTTGGAATAACCTGTTTAAGATTTTTTGGTTACAGTTAAGGTTTTATTTGTTACAATTAATATATGGATTAATTTATAATTTATGTATAACCTATTTGTAACCATTTATTAAAATTATAAAGTCTATCAAAACAATGTTATGTACTTCCGTTTTATTATAAAGGGGATATAGAAAAATATTATAGGATTTTTACACGCTAATGTCTTTGACCTTTGTAATACTATTTTTTTTGCTTCAAATTTGCAAATCCTTGATTATTTTCACAATCTAATTTTTTTTTCCTAAAAATCATATCAGTAAATATGTTGTAAATCAATGGTAGGCCCGGTCCGTCCATAAGGCAAGTGAAGCATTCGCTTTAGGCCACATATTAAAATCAAAATAAAAGGCTACATTTCAAAAGTTTTCTATGGTCTACTGGCAATAATACAGACGTAGAGAACTTCAACAACACTCACACAGTTCGAATCCCATGAGTGTATGGGTCATTAATCATTTTGTTTTATTTTTTTCCTTTATTTTATACAACATCGTCTCTTAGGCCTTAGCTACCGTTCTTATATTTTTTTCTTCTCCATTTTTTTGTTAATCACTTTTTCTTATAATTTTTATATTTTTTTTAACAACACTCACACAGTTCGAATCCCATGAATGTATGGGTCATTAATCATTTTGTTTTATTTTTTTCTTTTATTTTATACAACATCGTCTCTTAAGCCTTAGCTACCGTTTTTATATTTTTTCTTCTCCATTTTTTTGTTAATCACATTTTTTTTATCTTTAATTTTTATTTAGAAATGATGATAACAAAAACACTAACTAATATTGTTGACAACAAAATGGAAACCGATAGCAAAAATGTAAAACTATTTAAACTAATATTATATTAGTTAAACTAATATTATATTAGTTAAACTAATATTATATGAAAACTAGTTAAACTTTTTACTAAAATAATATGTAAATTAAAAATAGTGCAAAAAACTAATTTTAAATATCTAATAATATTTAAAATTATAAAATCATCTTATTATAAACTATGCTTTAGGCCACATAAGTTCTAGGACCGGCCCTGATTCAAAGGTATTGACTTTTTTTTTGTCTTTTTACTGTTGACGGTCTACTCTCTAATCTTTTGTGAAAGACTTCTAGTGCTAAGATCATTTTGAAACTCGACATTTTCAATTGATAGTCACTCTTGTTCCTAAATAACAGATTTAGAAAAAACAACACGTGTAATTCTTTTAGCTTTGCCGTTTTGGTTAAATGGATATACATAAATCGATTTCTAAATTATGCTTCTGTTGACCAAAAAAAAAAAAAAAGTTTAAGCTTCTATGTTTTTACTTTTTTTTTTTTTTTTTTTTCTCACGGGACCATTTTGTCATAAGTCCGATCGTGTTCCTATTCTTTTTTATTTAAATGAAATATTTACATTTTTTATAAAGATAAATAAGTGTCAAGTGCGAGATTGGCAGGACTTGCGTATTCAAGTCTATCTGAGACTATCTATGTGGTAAATGTTACCAAACGGTTGAATAACCGGGGCAGGAACGATTGCAGATAAAAAGAAAAAAAAAAAAAAAAAGTCAACAAAGATGTTCCCCCTTAAGTTCAGGCCACTACTGGGCCTACATCCCAAGTTTAAAAGCCCATTTGAAAAATTAAGAAATTAGCAACGAGAAAAGAAACACGGCAGAATCCTTCCGCCGTGCCCGTGGGGGACGTCGCTTCTGACGTCACTCAAACACGTTAACCACACAATTAAGTTTTAAGTTTTTATTCCTCCTCCTCTCCATCAACTCTAATAAACCTATTTATTTATACAGCTGTGTCTGTATGTATGTACAGTAGTTGAAATCAAAATCGGAGAACATTCGAGAAGCATTTTTAACAAGTTGGATTTGAAATCGCGAAGATATGGAAAGAACAGAAGCTGAATCATCAAAGGGGCGGAGAGTGGTGGTTATCGGCGGCGGAGTCGCCGGCTCTCTCACCTCTAAATTGCTTCAGTTCGATTCCGATCTCACCCTCATCGATCCGTAAGCTTGTTTATTAATTCTTTAGTCACCCCATTTTAATCTTAGATTACAGAATAAACTGTGATTTATTTTGTCTTAACCTCCCGATTAGGACATGACTTAATTTGATTAGTAAAATGTGTTTGGTAATAATAGGAAGGAGTATTTTGAGATTACATGGGCAAGTTTAAGGTCAATGGTGGAGCCATCTTTTGCTGAAAGATCAGTGATAAACCACAACAAGTATTTACAAAATGGTCGTGTTGTGACTTCTCCAGCTGTTAATATCACAGACACTGATGTTGTTACCGCTGATGGGCTTGTCTTTGGTTATGATTATCTTGTCATTGCTACTGGTCACAATGATGTGCTTCCCAAAACTAGGCAAGAGAAGCTTTCTCAATACCAAGCAGGTATCTATATATATATATGATATTTTCTTCGATTTGCTTAAGTTTTGTTGTTTGTTTTTTCTTGTTTCTGTTCCTTGAGTTGTTTTGAGAATGCTTCAAGTATGAAGCAAGCGTACTCTGTCCTGTGCTATCTGTTAGCTTAGATATTGAGTTCTTGTGTGTAAATAAGCTTTGTGAATTAGGATGTAGAACTTGGTATGGCCTATTTTTGACATTAGAATGTGATTTGAGTGTCCGGGAGCCATCGAAGGCTTTCCACAAATTGAGATTTGGCCGTAGAAGAGTCGAATCGTATCCATAGTTTGGTTTATGTTTTCTTACACTTGGAACTATTTGGTTGCAGAATATGAGAAGATCAAGTCCTCTGAGTCGATTCTGATTGTTGGTGGAGGACCGTCGGGTGTGGAGCTTGCTGCGGAAATAGCTGTTGATTTCCCTGAGAAGAAGGTTACTATTGTACACAATGGACCGAGATTGCTGGAGTTTGTTGGTCAAAAAGCTGCAGACAAGGCATTTGATTGGATGAAGTCCAAGAGAGTTGAAGTGATATTGAACCAAAGGGTTGATTTGAGTTCTGCTTCGGACGGGAATAAAACATACAAAACATCAGGAGGTGAAACGATACACGCAGATTGCCACTTCCTTTGCATTGGAAAACCTTTGTCTTCAGAATGGCTTAAAGGAACTGTTCTGAAAGATAACTTGGATGGCAAAGGAAGGCTGATGGTTGATGAGTACCTGAGAGTTAAGGGTCGCAAGAATGTATTCGCAGTTGGTGATATTACTGATGTCCCGGTAAGTTAGTAATATCGGAATGTTTTCTTCTTTCTTTAGTTACTATAACATATCAGCTGAAGTATATGATTCCTATGACAGGAGATGAAACAAGGCTACATTGCTGAGAAACACGCCTCTGTGGCTACAAAGAACATAAAGCTTTTGATGTCTGGTGGGAACGAGAAGAAGATGTCGACTTACAAGCCTGGTCCAGATATTGCCATAATATCTTTAGGAAGAAAGGAATCAGTGGCTCAGTTCCCATTCTTGACAGTCTCGGGTTGCGTTCCTGGTTTGATCAAATCCAAGGATCTGTTTGTGGGGAAGACGAGGAAGGCGAGAGGGTTGGATCCTAATATTGTGGAGCCTTGAAAGATTGTGTTTATCAGTTCTAAGTTTCTTCATGATGAGATTCTTGTGCAGACGCTTTGGTCTTCTGTTTCATTTCATGTTTGTTGTGTGTTGATTTGGTTTAGTCCTTTTTTTCTTGGTTCTCACAGGACGGAGTTGGTGTGGTTTTGTGTCGTATACTGACTGTACTGTTGTATCACTACTCCGCAGAAATATTTGTGCATCTTAATTTGGCCACACTACTTTGTATCAGTGATACTACAAAGTACAAATTGATAAAGCATTCAAGAAAATGAGACTAAAGACATGTTTCTAATTATGGTCTAGTTGAATCCCCACTCTTGCAACCCATCCTCCAAGTTTGCTTTATTGCTAATTAATTATAAGCTATGTTGCATGGTAACTCTCTCCCAGTTATTTCTCCTTTTTCAGAAACGAAACTCTTGAAACCACGAATAAATGCCACGTAAACATAATTTCTAGAAAACGCAATGGAAAGTCACGGCAAAATATTCTTTTTTTTTTTTAGTTTGTAAATTTAATAAATAAATTATTTGAAAATGTAGGATTTTTTTGGCGGCAATCGCAAAAAGACCCATTTTTCTATGTTCCTTTTCAAGAATAGCCTGTCTATTTTTCAAAATATGTATTTTATTTACAAAATGAATAAATTACCTTTATTATAATGACACTGAAATATACAGTTATTAAAATTGAAAAAAATATTCCTGCCCAAATTATATGTTGTAAAACCTTATATATAATTTGTAAAAAGGTTTACAAGATTTTTATAAAGCTTTTATAATATTGAGAAAAATGTCAAAAAAAACCCAAAGTTATTTTTATTTGGACGTTTAATACCCAATTATTTTCGATTGGAATAAAAATACACCGAATAATAAAAAGTGTCATTTAAAACCCAAAATAATAAGTGTTCTTATTTTCATACCCACGACTTTTCAACAAATTCAAAATTCCAATTTTACTCTAGTTATCTAATTAATTTTTAATTTTTAATATAAAAATTCTTTGGGTTTTTTTGTTAACCATATCAAACCGGGAATTAATCCGGTTATCTCTTCTTCCTAATTAATTGTTGTCGTGATCTAGTTCCTCTGTTTTACCCGATCGTCTCGTTTCTTCAGCCACGATCTCCTCTCATCTCCTCTCCCAACTAACTCCTTCTTCCAAAACTTCACTCTCAAAAAGGCGACCAAGCTGAGTACTTTCACCCATACATCATCAAACCATCGGTCTCATCTCTCTCCATCTCATACCCATCTCTCTCCCACAACTCTGCTTTCTTCTACGAAGCTTACAACGCCGACATCACCATCACCGGGTCAGATGGAACCGACCCACATTCTCGAAAAACTCATCTCATCTCTTCCTTCAGCGATCTCGGCGTTAGAGGAAGCCCCTTCATCACCTGCTCCACTAACTCCTCCATCACAATATCAACGATTCATGCAGTTTTATCTCTTTCCGGTAACACATCATCAACCAAGTAAACCGCAAAGCTCAACAACAACCAAACATGGCTAATCTACGCCTCTTCACCGATCAATCTGACCAAAGACGGTGTCACTTCAATCAATTGCGGTGGTGGGTTTTTGGCGTCTCGACAATTAATTAGGAAGAAGAGAGAAGGAAGAGAGATAACCGGATTAATTCCCGGTTTGATATGGATTAATTCCTAATTAATTTTACAAAAAAATATAAATACGTTATTAAACATTTTAAATACCTTGTAAAATTTTATAATTAATTCAATTAAGATATTTTTAATATATCTGATTTATTTAAAATTATTTAAATTATATAAAATATTATAATGTATTTATAAGGCTTTTAAAAAAAATTTACAAGGCATATGCCACCAAAAAGAAAATTTATGAGACGATTAATGTGAATGAATTCCTTGTAAAATCTGTGGATCAAGCCATAAATTTAGAGGAAGCAATTACTGATTCAGTGCGACACAAGGTATTAATTAATTTCTATAGATAAATCTTATATATATACTAGGATCAGATTTGCGCTACAGCGCGGGGGAATATTCTGATGTTGTTGGAGCGAGTAACAATATGTAAGGTGTTGTAGTCTTTGTTTACTATATTGTCGCTGTTTTCTTAATCTTCTATTGCTGTCAAAAACAGATTAAAACGGAGTAATCTTTTATATGAGAGAAGATACATTTTTTTTTGTCAACCGAACATTAAATTAGAAGAGTACTCCAAGGTTGGTTGCCCAAACCAGATGGAAAAAGTTTATAAAAGTAGTTTTTGAAACTAAAGAACGCGATGAACTGGCAAGACAATCTGCCCTCACATTTGACGAATGTGAAATCCTGCTTAGGATCTTAGGATGAAGCCAGGGATGGAAGATCTGAGTAACTTGAAATCGTCCAACAGGTTGGATAATGCGGGTCATTCATCCGGAGAATGCACCATCGCCACCAGCTCTGCACAGTCAGTCTCGAAACGGGAACAATCAACGCCATCCGCCAACAGAGAATCCATAGCCAAATCAAGGCTTGTAACTCCGAAAGTAGAGGTGAGGGGGTTCGTATATAGCATCTTGCTCCCATAAGTAACACTTTGTCCTCTCTATTGCAGAAACACCAGCCCAAGCCCACAAAGGAATCAGACCCCTTCCAGGATCCATCAACCTGACATCGCGGAGAAGGTTCCAGATTTTCCATAGGTGTCGAATAATCCATGGCTCTGCCTGTGAATGACCTCGCCTCCTTCCACAAGATTCTATCATTAGCCGTCTGATTTATAATATCTATTGGCGCCGCCTCCGTACTCTGAAAAACCTTTTTATTCCTATTCTTCCAAATTGACCATAAAATTCAAGGTAGACGAGAACAAATATCCGAGACATTCGATTGAGATGTCGTCCGCCAGAATAAAAAGTCTAAATTAGAATAAACTGAGCCATAGAGAAAACCATTGGATGTTAACGAAACCAGAGATAAATCCCAGATCCTACGAGACCAAGAACACTTAAAGAGAGCATGGTTTATCGTCTTATCCGCCAGCCCACACCTTTACAGATTTTGTACAATTAAAAGGAACAAAAGAGAGTGAAGTATATAATGGGATGGAATATAAATAAAATTAAATAATAATTTACTTAAAGATGTTGTTGTCGAAGAACAGATGAATAATATTTTCTATGTTTCTATTTATTAATATGATAGTGACAGAAACATAATAATATGTATTTATTTTTCAATGCATCATATACATGGACAATGTATTTTCCCAATTTACTGACCATAGTTTATATACTGAATTTTTAGTTTATGAATTTTAATTGCGTTTTTTTAAAATGTATTCTACTTATGAGACATTCACTTAAGAATATCAAAACTATTAGTGAGACAAACAAAAACACTTCACTTAACAGAGAAGAGAATATTTGAGACTGCTAATTATTTGTTTGAGCTTTAGATTAGAGCATTTAGTTGAAAGATATTCCACCGTAAATGAACATACTCCTGCAAGTTTTAGATGGATGACCGAATTTGAACAACTTCTGGAAAAAAAAACATTGTCTTGTATTCAAACTATCTCAGTCGTAACCTGAAATTAGGACAACTATAGACCAGAGTTACAATATGAATGGAAAAATAAACAATTATTTGCAAAGTAAAGAGTGATTTACCTTGTTCCAAGCATTTATCACTTTGAAGGACCTCATTGAAAAAGACATCCAAATTTTTTTCCCCGTATAAGAAAGATGATCTTTAGTACTTGTGACTTTAGAGACTGCTAAATAGAGGTTTAAAATATTTTTTTAGAATATAAACAGTTTATTTTACCAAAAACAAAAACATATAAACAGTTTTAATTAGTTGAAATCGATTTAGTCTTAGTACTTTTGAGTTTTTAAGAGCCCTCATTAGATTGAAACAGTTAAATGATCGTCTTTTGTGGAAGCAGGAGAAAGTAGTCTTTTAAGGAGAGCCAATTCTTCTTCTGGCTTATTTTCAAGAACATGTCATACCAAGACCTTTTTTGGTAACCTAAGATATAAATTGTTGAAGTACAAATTAGAAAACTTGTAAATTTTGAAGATATGAATCATATATATAAAAGTAAGGTTTCACTCTCTATTTGTTGGTCCACTTGACTTTTTTGTTAATTTTTTTTATATTTTTCTTGTCTAATTTTTATAGTAATAAATGTCCAAATTAATTTGAGTTATTAGAAGCAATTTACTAATTTGTGTAACTGAAATTTGATTTTTTGTAAGTCGTAAAGAGAAGGGGACATTAACTTCATAATTACTCCTAATTTAAGTTTATTGTTTTCTTTTAAGTGGGATGCACTAACCTAGAAAAGACCAATCCATTAACAATTCTGAACGTTTCTATCCGTTGTAATTTTTCTTATTAGTCATGCATTAATTTCAAAAATAAAAGTAAGTACTTAAAGTATTTTATTACATACTTTTATTGTTTTCTTTTAAGTGGGATGCATTAACCTTGACGACCAATCCATTAACATTCTGAACGTTTCTATCCGTTTGTAATTCTTCTCATTAGTCATGTATTAATTCTGAAAACAAAAGTAAGTACATAACATATTTTATTTACTACTTGTCATTATAATGTATTCCAAATGCTTTACATTATTTAATTATATATAGTAAGTAAACATTAAGACATCACCACTTTTCGTTTGTTTAACCAAAGTAAAGGAAAAGTTTTCACCTCTGAATGAAGAAACCATCAAACGAGCTAAGTAATATTTTCCAACTATACAAAATACAATAGTCACTCATAACAACAAATAAGGAAACATGGCGTCTTTTACAACAAACACCCGTCGTTCAACCTTCTGCTGCCTTGAAAGGATTGGAGGCAGCTCTCTTGCGGGAGCTAGGCTCTTCATTGACTCTTCTTGTCAAAGCTTCAGACCCAAATCCACAGGTAAAATCTATAACTTTGAAATTTGGAATCTTCTATTGAGATTGATGAAAATAGGTATTAAAAAAAAGTTTGGGTTTTTTGTAGACCTGGTGTTGTTGTGGCTATGGGGACAAAAGTGTTTACTTTATTTTAGAAGATTTGGGTAACACAACAGGAAAATGGGATGTACGTGGATATGATGCTTCCTCTCCTTACAAGTTACAATCCACTTCAGGTTTATAACATCACTTAATCCTTAAAGATCTATATGCTCTTCAAATTCTGAGACTTTTAACTTTGATTGTGATTCTGTTCTTTGCTTGCTTGCAGAGCAAGTTCTTTGAGACACTTGCTGCTCCTCACAAAGAGGGGTTTGCTTCTCAAGTTTTTGATTATTGGAGGAGGCTTTTTGCTTACTTATTATGCCAGTGTGAACTCGACCGTATAAGAGAGGTCCTCAAGAGTATAGAAAACAGGTTTGTTTTAAGAACACAAGATATATAAAGTATAAATCCCTTTATATTAGCTTAAGAAAAATATCTCAAGAACTTAAGCTCTCAATCTCTCTTTCTCTCTCAAACCATATAAGTTGTGTCACATCCCAACACCTCCTTATATACTACTTTGCTAATCCTAGTCCTAATAGGAATCCTCACATATCTAGATAACTCCTAGACATTTGATCCTTATCTCTTTATCAATCATAAACACAATAGGACTAGGACTAGTTTCTACTTTAAGCTTTCTTCAAGCTGACTCCAACAATCTCCTCCTTAAGCTTGAAGCTCTGTTTCGACAAGTCTTGAACTCCCAAGAGATCTCTCATTACTTTGAACTTGTTCTTGTCCAATGCTTTTGTAAGAATGTCTGCTCTTTGCTCACTTCCTGGAATGTGCATAACCTCAATTTGTCCACTCTCCACTCTTTCCCTTATGAAATGATAGCGTCTGTGAATATGCTTACTTTTCCCATGGAAGACTGGGTTCTTAGTAAGTGCTATTGCCGATTGATTATCTATCAAGATAGTAACCTTCTCTTCCGCAGCTCTGGTGATCTCAACCAACAAATCCTGCAACCAAACCGCTTGTTTTGCAGCTTCAGTCCCTGCCATGAACTCTGCTTCGCAAGAGGATAGAGTCACCACGCCCTGTTTCTGTGAACACCATGTAATCGGACTCTTACCAAGATAAAATATGTGCCCTGAAGTGCTTCTTCCATCATCAGGATCAACATTATGGCTGCTATCACTGTAACCAATCAGCCTTGGTATCTTCGATCTTCCATAAGACAAACCGAAGTGAGTGGTTTCCCGTAAGTATCTAAGACAGTGCTTCATTGCAACACCATGTGAATGTCTTGGACTCTGCATATATCTACTCAAAATCCCCACACAATAAGCTAAATCCGGTCTTGTATGTAGCAAGTATCGTAGACACCCCACATTCTTTTCTGTACAAAGTTGCATCAATTTCTTCTTCATCCTCAGCCTTTGACAACTTTAACTCTGTCTCCATTGGAATAAGAACATAATTACAGTTAGACATCCCTGCTTCTTCGAGAATCTTGTGAGCATACCGAGCCTGACTTAGCGTGATCCCATCTTGATGTTGACAAACCTGCATTCCAAGATAATATGAAAGCTTCCCAAGATTACTCATTTCAAATTTATCAGCCATCTCCTCCTTAAATTTGTTAATCACTGTTAAGCTTGTTCCAGTGACAAACAAGTCATCCACATAGACTCCTATATTCAAGAGATCTTTACCAGCATCCTTTCGATACACAGAGGGTTCTTTCGAACACTTCACAAATTGCAGCTCCTCCAAAATTTGATTCAGCTTATTATTCCATGCTCTAGGCGCCTGCCTTAAACCATACAAGGCTTTGTTAAGCTTGTAATCCTTTCCTTCACTTCCTGCTTTCTCAAAACCCTTAGGTGACTAACATAAACTGTTTCCTTGAGTTCTATATGCAGAAAGACAGTCTTAACATCTAAATGATGAATTTCCCAACCATGTGAAGCTGCAAGATCAATTAAGAGTCTTATAGTCTCAATCCTGGCAACTGGTGCAAAAACCTCATCAAAGTCAACACCATATTTTTGCACATATCCTTTTGCTACTAGCCTAGCTTTATATTTGTTGATACTTCCATCTGAATTTCTCTTAAGCTTGAATACCCATTTTAAACCAATGGTTAAATCAACAAGATCCCAAGTTCTAAGCTTTTCTATCGATCCTATTTCATCCTCACAAGCTCTAATCCACTCCTTGGACTCCCTAGCTTGATAAAAATTAGCAGGCTCATTATTGATACACAAAAGCAAGAACTCGCCTTCTTCCTCGGCAAGTAGGACATAATCTTCAAGATGTCTTGGTTTAACTCTCTCTCGTTCTGATCTTCGTAAAACCGGCTCTGTAGAAACTGCAAGTTGACCTGCAGTCGCAGGTTGGTGTGTTCTTGTGACTGCAGGTTGATGTGTCTCGACTTTAACCGCTTGCTCATGTGTATCCAAGATATCACTTGGTTCTATCTCACTCTGATTCTCTTCATCTTCAAGAGTATGTTCCTTCTCAACAGTCTCATCATATTCTTGAAGACCATGGTTCCCAAAAACACCATAGCTAACTTTAAAACTTTCATCACTTACTTCTGCAGAAGACTCTCGAGACCAATGCCATCCTTTTGTTTTATCAAACACAACATCACGACTGACAATAATTCTTCTTGACTGTGGATCTAGAAGATGATACACCTTAGATCCTGGTTTCGTTCCCAGATGAACAAGAATACGAGTTCTATCATCTAGTTTTTTTCAGACTAGGTTTCTCTACCTTTGCGTAGCCGATGCAGCCAAAGATTCTAATATGCTGAACTGTAGGCTTTTTATCTCGAAAACACTCATATGGGGTCTTCTTCTTCAAAGCTCGAGTTGCTATTCTGTTGATGAGGTATGTGGAATGTCTAATAGCCTCTCCCCACAGATAGTTTGACATATGCATATGCTTCAGGATGCTTCTAGCCATTCCAATCAGAGTTCTATTTCTCCTCTCAACCACACCATTCTGTTGTGGTGTATATGGAGCTGTTAAGTGCCTCTTTATGCCAGAAGCTTCACAAAAGGAATTAAACTCTTGAGACACAAATTCCCCACCTCTATCTGTTCTGAAGACTTGTATGCTCTCCCCTGCTTCTTTCTCCACTACAGCTTTGAATTTTTGAAACTTCTCAAACGCTTCTCCTTTCTCCTTTAAGAGAATAGTCCACATGTATCTAGAGAAGTCATATATGATCACAAAAATATACTTGTTCCCTGCTGCTGTGCTTGGTGTGATTGGCCCACAAAGGTCACCATGTAGAAGTTCTAACTTCTTTGTAGCTCAAAAAACCGCTTCTTGAGGAAACTCATGCCTAGTTTGCTTTCCAAGCAAACATGAACTGCAGACTTCCTTCTTTACTGACAATTTTGGTTCTCCGAGAACCAACTCTTTACCTAACATCGATCCTAAAGTCGCATAGTTCACATGCCCCATCCTTGCATGCCATTTACCAGATTCACTTATCTCCGTAAGATAAAGACAAGCGTTATCTCGCAACCCCATCTGAACCTTGTAAAGCCTATTCCTAGACTTCTCTGTTTACCAAATATAGAAAACAGGTTTGTTTAAGAACACAAGATATATAAAGTATAACTCCCTTTATATTAGCTTAAGAAAAATATCTCAAAAACTTAAGCTCTCAATCTCTCTTTCTCTTTCAAACCATATAAGTTGTGTGACATCCCAACACCTCCTTATATACTACTTTGCTAATCCTAGTTCTAATAGGAATCCTCACATATCTAGATAACTCCTAGACATTTGATCCTTATCTCTTTATCAATCATAAACACAATAGGACTAGGACTAGTTTCTACTTTAAGCTTTCTTCAAGCTGACTCCAACAAAGAGATCGTCGACATCCGAGATCGGAATTATAAATTAACAAAACATTATAATTGTTTTTAAGGTTTGTGGTTATGATTCTTTTTTTGTCAGAAAAATGAATTTAATAAAAAAATTTAGATAATTGGTAATCAAAAATCTTGAAATTTTGAGATCCATAAACCTCACTATTTCGTTAGTACTAAAGTCATATAAAAGTTAAATCATTGATATGAACCTACCACTATAACTTAAATTACATCAAATATGAAAAAGATAGATGTAGTTAGGCAAATGCCGCGAGTATCGCGGCTAAACAACCTAGTAATAATAATAATAAAAGAGTAGCTCATCTATATTATATTTCTATAGACTTACAATTGGTTTATTTGTAATGTTTAAGATTACCTGCAAAACACATCAAATGTTTAATACATTTGAAAACCATAAGACATGAAATTTCATATAACAAAAAATAGAAATAACATAGAGTATTGTATAATACTGAAACATTCATAAAAGTTGTCATGAGAAAAAAGTTAGTAACCTAAAGATTTTTTTCATATCGAAGTAATAGGTGGTTTGGTTTGTGAATCAAGAATAATAAGAGTAGTAATAAGGAGGACCAGTCAGCAGATACAAAACTTAGCAGTAAAGTTGTTAACAACATGTAAACTGTAAATCGGAAAACTTGAATTCTCCAGCCTGTTTTGAATGGTTTAATGAACTGTAAATCTGTGATAGGCACGAGAGCAGCAGCCATTGAAGAAGGCTTGAAAGAATACAGAAAGGAGAAAGTTAAGAAGGTATGATGATTGAACCTTCGATTAGTATCATCGTATTTATAGGAGCTCGTCACGTATTAAGATTTACGTGTGATTTGATAGTATAATCTTGGGTATATTCGTGGAATGTGGGATAGAAATCTTCGTAGTTAATTAGGTAATATATTTTTCCTTATTTTGTTAGGAGATTGATATCTGCTAAATTAATTGATGAGATTGAATAGCATAATTATCGGCTTAGTTTGCGTGATAAGGAGTTAAATTTCGGGTATCTTTAACTTGTCGCTGATGTTGTAGGACATTCAAATTGTCAAAACCCAATGTGATTCATATTGTCAATACCCTAAACCCTAAACCCTAAACCCTAAACCCTAAACCCACTAATGGTTTTAAAATTATCCGACTGATGTATTTCGGGTATTTTTTAATTTTGTCCCGACCCAATCAATTATAAAGTCATATTTAATATGAGAAGGTTTTTTCTAATTTTTACTAATATTGCGGTATTTGGCGTTCTCTTGGTGACACATGTCATCATTTATTTATATTTGTTCCTTTTTTTTGATCCATAAGTTTTACAAAAATTATGTTAATATTAATTTCAAAAACCTAATTTTGGTAAATATGACATGTATTTTTAAATCTAATTTTCGATCAAATTTCTTTTACCGAAAATATTATCCATTTACTATTTCATAACTGATATAAAAAATTCACACATTGTATTTGATTTGTCTTTCATTTTATAAAGTTGCAAAAATATATGACTATTTTATAAAAATATTTACTATCACACAATTGATTCATCTACTTAACATTTTTTTTTTAATTGTAATTTTTATAAACATTAATTATTACACATTTACAAATCATAGAACCTTTCATTTCATTAATTTAGTAGAAAATTCAATTAGTCAGCTCCACTAAAATCTTTTTAATTTAAGAAATTAATAATACATTAATTATGAAATAATATCATGCACTAAACTCTTAGTAACTTAATCTCATTTGTTCTAAATATTATTTTTTCCTTTCATTACAACACATCTCCACGTAATTGTAGAAATTTTTTTGATGGTATAATTAGTCAGTTGAATGAGTTAACTATATACTAAGATGATTAAAATCATAAATATTTTAAAATAATATTAAGTCTAATGATATAATGTAATCTACTGAAACTTGATATTATTTTATTTAAGTTTTAAAAAGGAAACATGTAAAATGAAAAATGTAAAGCTATAATGCAAAAGGACGTTAAATTAAGTTACTTATAATGCGTACCGCAGCAGCATGTGTATCAGGATGCAACACATATTCTGCCAAAAACACACTGGCTATCGCTAGGAGAGAAAAGACACATAATTCTTAGCCTAGTAGTGAAAACTTTGTGATGTAAGAGCATAGAAATCCGAACTATAAGAAGAAAAAAAAAAAAATAGTGTTAGTAACAGTAAATAGAACTAAGAAAATATTAAATGAGTCACTTAAGCATCATCTTATTATATCATTGCAACTTAAACCAAATAGTATTAGTTTAAGAACCATCCTAATAATGTGTGACGTTAAGTGGGGTTATTGGTTTGAGATTTTAATAGATTTAAATACTTTAAATGTTATATAGAATATGTTGTTATTAGATCAAAATTTTGATAAACTTTGTTAAAGTTTATGTTATTAGTTTGTGATTTGTAAAAAACCATATAAAATCTTAACAATTTTGGGTTATTGGATTCAGACTTTATAAAGTCAATACAAATTTTGTGTTACTCAATTAAAACAAACAAAACTAGGATTGTTAATGAATTCAACTATTATGTTATTGGTTCATGATAATACACACTTTCTTTACAAAATAAAGTCATGAAAATTATCACAAAAATATAGAGATTGTTGGATTACTTTACAAGATATTAGAAAACTAATCAACAAAACTGTAGAATACTCTCTAGTAATCTTTAAAAATCTTTCACTTGTTCACTTTGATGATTTTGTTGAAGTCTTTAAAATTCTTTATAAATTAGATCCAATAACACTTTAGCATCATTTTAACAAACAATGTTTACTTTTAATGTCATATATTTGAGTAAGTTTAAGTAAGGTGTCGACTGGTTCTCCCGCTACCTCCCGCAAACGCTGCGTTTGCGGGTGGTAGCGGTTGCTAGCGATTGGTGCCAATCACACAAACCGCTTCCAATCGCTCCCGGCCGCTCCCAATCGCTCCCAACCACTGAATTCCAAAAGCTGCTTCCCGCAAGCGTTTGCGGTTGCGGGCGTTTGCGTTTGGATTTTTTTTTTTTTTTTTTTAAACTTGAAACAAATCAATGATAATAAAATATTTTTTATATATATCTTTTACTTAACTATTTTATTCATTAAGGATGGGAGAAAATAAATTATGGATACGATTGAGAATATTAAAAAAATAAACAATTGGAAGAAAATAAGATTTCAATTAACAATAACCCAGAAAATTTGATGTAAATTTAATGGCACATCGCACAAAATTTCAAAAAAATCTAAATAAATATAAAATTTCATCAGAAATTTAAGTAAATAAGATTATTTCTGAAAAATATAAAAACAAATCATGAGTGACTCTTCTTAACTCTCGTTTGATCATTACTACCGATGCAAATACTGTCTCACAGAACTTATTGACTGTGTGAGATTTGAGAAAAAAGATCTACGATCTAAAACATATGTTTAGTCATTTATCAAATTACTTGATTAAAGTTTTGGTAAAAAGTCAAATGCATAAAATAATAAGTATTTTACTATGAAATTTATTTGTTTTTAAAATAATTATTTTAGTATTTTTAATGAATTTTAGTTATAAATCAATTTTAATAAAGTTTTTGATATTTTAAAACATTTATATAATTATATATCACATTTATTTATGTTCCAACCGCTATTGCACCCGCTGGTCAACCAGTCGTAAACCTCCCGCAAACGCACCAATTTTAAACCGCTAAACCAATCGTTCAAAACGCTTAATAACGCTTGAAACCGCAATCGCCCGCTTCCGCAATCTCCCGCAACTGCAACCGCAACCGCAGCGTTTGAACCAGTCAAGCCCTAAGTTTAAGTAAGTTTTGTGACTGCTTTTATGTGATATACAAGGTTTTGAAATATACAAAGTTTTTATACCTTTTATATGATTTTGAAATATACAAGGTTTTTATAAGATTTTAATAATTTTTTATAGGATCTTTTATATGGTTTTTATAAGACATTTACAATTTTTTATAAGTTTTTTAGAAGGTTGTAATAAGGTTTTTATAAGGTTTTTGCTTATAAAACTTTTATAAATATCTTATAAATATTTTAAATCGTTTAAAACCTTATAAAAGCCTTGTAAACTTTTTTTGGCAAAAAAAAAGTTTTGTCGAAATTTTTTGTCAGAATTTTTGGTCAAGTTTTTTGTGGTAGAAATGGTTTTGGCGGAAAAATATGTCAGAAATGTTTTGGCAGAAAAATTTTGTTTTTCATTTTGTTGACTAAAATATTTTATAAATATGAGTAAAATGGTCATTAAAAATTAAAGAAAGGCAAAAATGAAAATAGTCAAAATGAAATATTTTTGAATAGGTATCCCCTTTATAATAAAAGGGAAGTACAC
The DNA here is from genome assembly GCA_023657505.1 of Camelina hispida. Taxonomy (NCBI): domain Eukaryota; kingdom Viridiplantae; phylum Streptophyta; class Magnoliopsida; order Brassicales; family Brassicaceae; genus Camelina; species Camelina hispida. The sequence goes on along the minus strand of CP094632.1, from coordinate 15,949,750 downwards.
AACATTGTTTTGGTAGACTTTATAATTTTAATAAATGGTTACAAATAGGTTATACATAAATTATAAATTAATTCATATATTAATTATAACAAATAAAACCTTAATTATAACAGAAAATCTTAAATGGGTTATTCCAAATTGATAGTTCATGATATTCCAAACTTTATTTTCGGAAGATCACGTATATGGTTCCAAATATGTAGAATCACAATATAACCAATTTATTTTCCACAGATTTTATTGATAAATCACAACGATAAAAAATTTATTAAAGGGATAAAAATATACTCTCAATCATAAAAAAAAAAGAATCAAATCTCGCTAATTTAACAAGATTAATCGTGATCTTCGGGATCGTATTCAGAAATTAAAAATTAAACCTTAATGCTAGATTAGGGCCGTGCTAGAACACGAGTTAAAATTACTTTTATCCCCTTTATAATAAAAGGGAAGTACACAACATTGTTTTGGTAAATTTATAATTTGAATAAATGGTTACAAATAGGTTATACATAGATTATAAATTAATTCATATATTAATTATAACAAATAAAACCTTAATTGTAACAGAAAATCTTAAATGGGTTATTCCAAATTGATAGTTCATGATATTCCAAACTTTATTTTCAGAAGATCACGTATATGGTTCCAAATATCTATAATCACAATATAACCAATTTATTTTCCATAGATTTTATTGATAAATCACATCGATAAAAAATTTATTAAAGGGATAAATATATACTCTCAATCATAAAAAAGAATGAAATATCGCTAATTTAACAAGATTAATTGTGATCTTCGGGATCGTATTCAGAAATTAAAAATTTAACAGATTAGGACCGTGCTAGAACACGGGTTGAAATTACTTTTATTTATATTATAATTTTAGAATAAAATATAATTTACATGATTGATTTTAAAAGTTTTTAAAGTCCTAATCTAGCATTAATCATGATCTTTGGAATTGTATTGTATTCTAAAATTATAATATAAATGAAAATAATTTCTACTCGTGCTCTAGCACGGGTCCTAATCTAGTATTAAAAAAAAGTCAGTCTATTTGCCGACGGTCAATTCTTTGTTAAATGTTTTTTATGTCGGTTTAGATGGTGATATAGATTAATTAATAAAGTTTTAACAGTTAAAGTTTCTATAACAAATGTTTTGTAGTCAAAGTCGATCAGTCGTTACTAATAGACCTCTAAGATTAAATTTGTCGATTTAATTAATTGAGAGAGAAGTCCACTAATCCATTAATTATTTTCGCTAATAAAATTTAACAAAAAAACCTAAAATATAATTTAAAAACCCAATATGGCAATATATAAGAAAAGGATATAAATAGAGATGCATCTAAAATGAGAATTCTGCCCATTTATATATCATCAGATGAAACATTGCTGATGAGAAACATGCCTTGGTGGCTACGAAGAACATAAAGTTGTTGATGTTTGTTTGGGGAGGAGAAGAAGATGTTGAGTTACAACTTACAAGCCTGGACATGCATGCAAAACTGTACATCTTCTTACGGAAGAAAGGAATCAGTGGCTGTGGCTCAGTATCCCATTCTTGACAGTCTCGGGTTGCGTACCTGGTTTAATCAAATAGTATAACTAAGGCTCTGTTTGTGGGGAAGACGAAGAAAGCAAGAGTGCTGGACTGGATCCTAAGTTGTGGAGCCTTGAAGACTGTGTTTACCAGTTCTAAGTTTCTTCATGATGAGATTCTTGTGCAGACGCATTTGCTTTTTTTTGTAATATACTATGTAAAGAATCTTTTTGATTTCTCAGATTGGTTCGATTTACACTTTTTACAGAGATAAAAAAAAAAAAAAAAAAAAAAAAAAAAAAAAAGCTGAGATTGTAGTTTCCCAGCAAAACAACACACTAGCTAGCTTGGAACATGAGATGTACAATAAACAAGAGACATTGAGACTTTGGCAGCAAATCAAACAAGAATCAAGAAGATCAAGCATTGTACTCCTTACGCTTGGAAAATACGTTAGTCTTTAACATAAAAGGAACCAAAGTTGATCAATAAGCCATAGCTTATGGACCAATACAAGCTCAGAACCCCTAAAATATAAATGGTAACTAATAATAAGCTAATTTTTCTTGTTCAATAAGCCATCGCTTTTGGAGCAATATAGCTCAGAAACCACTAACTAAAACAAAACAATAGTTAAAATCATTAATTTTTGAAGAAATACAATAACTTATGATTAATGCATGTGATGATCACATGACTTGTATCTTAAGCTTGGAGGAAGCTGTTGGAAGCTTCAAAAGGTCCTCAGTGAGTTGCTTCTTTTTGGTGTCATCCATTGAAGGTAAAACGTGGACTTTCAACACTTCAAGACACTCCATATTCTGTAAGAAATGTCTAACGTGTTTCAGCTCGCTTACATATCCTTCATACTTGATGATACGCAACATGTTTATTCGGTTATTCCGGGGAATACTAGTAAACCGATGCCGTTAACATGGGAAACAATCCAGACCCTGAAGCATCAAGAAGATAATGTCATTATGCCATACTCATATAAATATAAAGTAAGATTTGTTCAGGGTTTGATTCATCATACCGAGAGAACCAGAGTTTTATCCGGAGGAACGCTTGGGCAGTCTGACAATGGTATTTCCAATGATAGCTTAACAAGTGTTGTGCTGGTGAAGACTTTGGATGGGATTGAAAACATCCACATATGTCTTATGCGTAGATGAAGATCAGAGACACCGTGTTCCAGGGGATAACATATCCATCGGTCAACGTCACCTTGTTCAACATTATAATTTTTACAAAGTTTAAGTGACAACTTGTTTATATTGTTACCCCCTTCAGTTGCAACTGCAAAGCCAATGTTCTGTCCACAAAATCATTGAATCTCTTTCGCATGTCTCCACTAGTCTCATATTTATATCGTTTATCATTTCTCGGGTGGCAAAAGATATAAGTGTCGAAGCCAAAATTGTGAGTGAAAGCAAACAGAGCCGTCCACCTCTTGGAGAGAACAGAGGTTGAAACAGCTTGTTTTGTCGGAAGGAAGGATAAGATTTGGACAAGGAGATCATCAGAAAGACAATCCATTGATGCCGGATTCAACTGTTTAGCAACTTCTTCTCCATGTCCCATATCAAGCTTTGAGAGTCTTTGTTGTTGATTTGCTTTGCTGCTCGGTATGCCTTATATTGAGCCCTGGCTTAGGGTATTTTTTATTTTTATCTTAAATTTTATAGTTATCTTTAATTTACTATCTTTTTTTTTTCACTTAAAAGATATTTATTACTTATGGGATTCGTGAAGGATACATACAAACATATCAAGCTCCGATCATTTCACAAAAAAACCCCTACCAAAAAGGAGCAAAAGCAATAGCCTATTAGTACCCGCTCATAACGCTAAATGTGGAATGTAAGACTAATCTCTAACCACTTTTAACCACGTGTCAATAGAGATTTAATTATGTAAATTTAAACTAATGGAAATCTTATTGTGTAAGTGTTTAATTAAGATTCACTTTTGCAGCTGTCGCCTCCAAGTTGAACTCTATCAAATCTTGTTATCCCACGTAGTAGGAATTGAGTTAAGGATTGGACTCAATAATGTCAAAAATAAATAAATAAAGATTTTTAAATATAAATTATAGAACAAAATAAATCATTGTACATTTTGTTAAAAAGTAAGAGCTATAAGCTCCTAAGGCTGTCCACCTACGATTTAAAACAATCAATAGTGATAAGATATGTCACTAATTAACATTTTCTAAAATTTCTAGAATTTTTTATATTAAAAATTATTTTAAACAAATGATTTGACATGTCATTCATTAACATTTTTTAAATTTTCAGAATTTTTTTTAAAAAGAAAATTTTAAATTTATAGAAAAAAAAAAACTATGCATAATATCCCACATCGGTTAGATATTTTTTAGACAATGGTTCAGAACCAGTATAAATAAGATTAATATGCTTCCAACAACGAATAAGAAGGAAAGCTTGATTTATCAGGCTTTCAAGTTTAAAAGTTTTATTTGGTTTGATCTGGTTTTTTATTTGATCAAATTAAAACTTTAAAAAGTTTCAAAAAAATATTATAATATTTAAAATTTTTAAATTTAAATATTGAAACTTTTAAAAGTTCTTAGCTTTTAAAAGTTTTTATATATTATAAGTTTTAAATTTTAAAAGTTTAAAATATTATAAATATTGAAATTTTTTAAAGGTTCAAATTTTATATTTTGAAACCTTTTAAGAGTTTAAAATATTATAAATATTGATGTAAAACATAAATTATCTTATTTGTTTTTATATATTATAAGTTTTAAATTTTAAAAATTTAAAATATTTTAAATATTGAAACTTTTTTAAAGGTTCAAATTTTATATTTCGAAACCTTTTAAAAGTTTAAAATATTATAAATATTGATGTAAAACATAAATTATTTTATTTATCTACATTTGTGCTTTTTATTTCTTATGAGCTGTAAAACACATTTTTGTGTATGCTTTTATAGATGAGTTGATATTCTTTCATTAATTTTTTTATTTTTTGGATCTAAGGAAGAAGGATTGACATCGCAAGACCTTAATTTGATGTTTGAGTCAAATTTTGAGGTTTAAAGAAGAAAGATGGACGACAAACACACATGTTTTATTAGCTCTACATAGGCATGACCAGGGTTACGGTTGTCACGATTACGGTTTATTAACCATTGGTTATGGTTAGAAAATTTTTAAACCTTAACCAGAACCGTTTAATAAACGGTTAAACAGTTACGTTTAAATATGGTTATGGTTCAAGCGGTTACTGTTATATAATGTTACGATTATCTGATAATATGATACGGTTGATATTATTTGATGATATAATATAATTGATATTATTTATTTCTAATTAATATGTTCTTATAGTGTACTCATATTTCTATATATCATATGATTCATATTAAATAAATAATTATTTGTATGTTTTATTATGTTTTTAAAATATTATAAACCAAAGTAAGGATTTTGGTTTGAGAAGTTTCTAAACGCATGGATCTAAAACCAAATAAATATATGGATAAAAATAATTGGATGCATGTGTTGACTATGCTGGTCTTCATAAATTTTACAAATTTTATGGGAAAATAATTGATTTTGTTCTTGGAGACATAAAGTTTGATCCCTCTTATGAGGATCCGAGACATGGTAAAAAAATTATTTGAAAAGATTGAAACATAAGTTAGTCACACAATTAGAATTCAAAACGTGTCAAACTAATGTACCAAACAATGATTTGTGTATTTATATGCAAACTATGTAAGAACCCTTTCCATGCACAAGTTAAACTACATAGTTAAATTTAACTTGAATTTAATTCTATTAATATTATTAATATCAGTAAAGTAATATAAATTATTGAATTTGACTATATATTGGCGACTTGCCAAAGCTTAATATTTGAATTAAAATATAATGATTATAATTATAGGAAAATTATTTTGTTGTTTTAAATGTATTATCTCGGAAAATGGTTCATTTTTAAAACAAATAATCTAATTAGATACCATAGAAAAACATATTATATATACTTTTGTATAGTTAATTGTAAATGCTACATATATTAAATTGTTTTATATTAATTTCAGCATATTGTGTAGATGTGTAGTAAAAATTTAGAACAATTATTGGTCATATTTTTTTGGTAGGAACATTGGTCATGTAATTTAATGAATTACATTTTAACTTTTTTAAATTTTCAAAAGCAAATGAATTTAATATAATAGAAAATTGAAATATCTAAATTTTTGTAATAAAGAAAATTTGTAATTACCAAATTTTTATATTAATTTTTTTGTCATTTATCTGTTAAATTTGGGTTTATCTCGGGCTTTGTACTAAAAACCAATTGGTAATTAATGGATTGGCCCTAACCTTTATATATTAATGATAGTCTCTTCAAACTTGCGATGTGGGACTTGGATTGTATCCAACAATCTTCCATTCAAACCAAGTATCACATGTGGGATATTAACACGCCTGCTCGAGATGATAATTGCATCTCGAACCGATCTCACTTGACCGGTAATAAACCTATTATTGGGCCCTCTTACTTGGGTTAATAAGATGCATGTTCGTATTCACTTTTCTAGGTCCACCAGAACTTGAACCATGGGCTCTAATACTATAATAAATTTAGGTTTATCTTGGATTTGCTACTAAAAACCAATTGGTAATTAGTGTATTGATCATAACCTTTTATATATTAATAATAGTATGTTGAAACTTCCGATGTAGGACTTGTATTGTATCCAATATTATCGTCACCTTAAAAGTGTAATAATGGGAGAGGAATTAACAGATTTATGATATATCACGATGAACATAGATAATTTTCTTGGGAACCATCAAATATTTTAATTTTTCACAAGTTCTAGAAACATTTCTAAAGACATTTAGTTTCTTCACTTTAAATAATATAATGTTAAGTGCATTTTGGAGTCTCAGCTACATGTTACTACCCAAAAAGTATGTGAGGAAATAACATAACATATTATATATATGTCTCTATTAACCTATTATTCTAAAGATAGTATGGTTATTCTCTTCTCCTTTATTAATTAAGTTGTAACAATTTTCTTGTATTTGTTTAGAAATGTTTATGTATTTGTAAATGTTAATCTATATATTTTATTTGCCTGAGAAAAAAAACGTGTAACCGCCCTATTTCAAAGAGATGTGTTGTTTGATCAAATGATCAGAGTAGCAAATTTTGCTAATCGCAGCTGTTTGTGATGGGAAATAAAATATAAGACAATATAAAACCATTGTCAAATGACCGTAGCCAACATTTATACAAGGCATTGCCTCAAATAGCTCAAAATACAACACTGCAAGTGAACCAAACAATGAGCATAGATCAGGGTCATAGTGACTGGTGATAAAAATTCTGCGGATGAGAGGAAGGATCATATATATATATATATATATATATATATATATTAATCTTGATATAGATAGAAGTTGCAGGTGTGTTTTGTTAAAGACTTTGTGATTCTAAAATAAATCAATGAAGAATGAAGACATTAACAGTTAGTATCATCTAATCGGAAAATGGTATTGACATGAAAATGTTTATTCTTTTAGTTTGTTAGAACAAAGCAAGAAAAACTACACACACGAAGGTTGGGTTAATTATTTTGAAAATACATTTTTGACAAGAACAAAATTAATTATTTTCTGGATCCTCAACTAAATAATAAATTTTCATATAGTAAAATTTTTGAAAACTCTAAAATATGCATTATCAAAATATTATATTATTTTTAATTTTAATTTAAAGATTAAACTAGTTTTAGATAATATGATTAACTAATTTATATTTGACAACTTGAGTATTTTTGAAGTAATTTTGCTATGTTACCTTAATTAAGCTCCAAATCATATACAATAGAACAAACAAATATAATCATTGTTTGAAAGTAAATTATACGTTACAAAAAGGAAAAAAATAAATGATTTTATACAACATGTTTCACCCATAAGTTACAATGTATACTCTATATGTCAATACCATAAATCATTCGTGCTTCTTCCATGGATAAAGCTTCTTCTCAGGCTTGTAAAAAACCCCATCTTTTCGAACCGAATAACCACATACGTAGCTAGGATAACACTGAGCAGAGGTGTCTGGATGAACGCTGACCGGGAAGTTGACAAACCCAAAAGTAGAACGAAGATGGCAATGCGTGAAGGTGTGCCTGTTCTTACCGTCATACTTAAACTCAACCACGACGTACCGGTCTCCTGGTTTGCTCTTCCTCCATACCTTATTGCCACCCTTTGCGCATACAAATCCCGCGTTTCCATTCTTTAGACCGAAGAGATCGTTGGTGATGACCATTCGTACAAGCGTATTTGGCCGTACCTTATACTCTGATGTATAGTCCTTCTTGTGGTACGCACGTAACGAGTTTACCTCTAACGATAAGTTTGAGATTTGTACAAGGACAAGGATGAGAAAATTTGTAACTAGGGTTTTGGGATTCATCTTCGTTATCCTTTTTAGTTATATTATTTGAGTTACCTTATCTTCCAAGTTACAACTTTTGGAATTTATTATGTATACAATTTTTTCTCAAAACGGTTTTTTTTTTTCTCGTTTGATACGTTATTGTTACTTAGTTGGTGAACTAAATAGAGGAATAACAGCTCGGATCGAAAGGTGCTCCTTTGTTCTCATGTAGATATTTGTTTCTTTCGTTAATTTGTTTATGTTTCCCTTCCCTGTTAATACTAAAGAGGTATACCAATCGACTAAAAATAAAAATATGGTTTACCGTTTACGTCATATTAGTTACAATTTAATTGTCTTTTTTTTTTTTTTTTTTTTTTTTTCATTTACTGTATGTTCTATTTGTTTAGGAGCTTTTTGGCATCTTCGATTCAGTTTAAGTTGATGCCTATTGAATGGCTGCACCTTCTAAAGAAGATTGCCTACGTACCCTTTAGAAGGGATCAAGCCAAACACGTAGTTCTAAACCTTTTTTCTCTCTCTAAAAACACCTAAGTTATGCCACAACTTAGCATCTTCTTATATAGAGAAGAGTTTCCTAATCTCAAAAGGAAATCTTACATATTTAGATAACTCCTAAATATAACACTTTTCCTAATGTCTCTTGGTATAGCTTATTGCTCAAGCTATCTTCAAGCTTATGCCAACATTCTCCCCCTTAAGCTTGAATTCTTCTTTTGACACATCTTGAACTCCCATAAAATCTCTTATCTTCTTGAACTTGATCCTTTCCAAGTGTGTTCTGCACCATCACTCTCTTCTCATTTAAGAACACGGGATTATAAAAAACTCACTCTTTTATTGCTTTAGAAAACTTACTCAAAAAACTAAAGCTCACACAATCTCTCTTAACCTATGTCACGCCCAACAACGGTTCTCCGAGATTCTCTTAATCTATGTCATAACTCAACATAGATTCTCCCTTTTTTTATTGTGTTATATGCCTTGCGATGTGCAAACTTCACTTAATCCCAACTTGAATCACTCAAAACTGTTCCATTTCTCGTCTTTACTCCACTTTTGATTTTAAATCCCTAAGATCAATTATGCCCATATTCTTCTATCTCCCATGGGATCTATCATCATCAATTACAGCAAGCTTCTTATACTCTTCTCCTGATCGCCTCATAATCCGTTTCCCATTTACCAATACCCAAAATCGAGACAGAATCACACTTCCTTCACAAACCTTCAACTCCAACACCTACCACTTTAAATCGGCCACTAACAAGATCCATAACTAAATCCAATTCCATTTTCAATCCGAAATTCTCGTCACTAACCTTTTCCAACAGTTCAAGAGAAGGTATAAACACAATACATAAGAAGACAAACCCTAGCTTGTATATAAAGGCTATGTTTCCCGTCTACGTCTTAACCTTTGTACGTGTGGACTTCTATTACCAAAAGCCCAACTCCTCTTCTCTTTATTCTTCTTGTAACGAGAGGTCTTCTATTTGACTTTGGCCCAAGAAAAAACAAGTTTTGGACTGGTCAACTCTTTCAATCTCCACCTTTGACCAAACACAACTTTGTCTTCTCCGCTGGACACGCTCGACACTATTCTCTTCCATAGTTTCATGAGCCGACTTTTAACATCTCCGATTATGTCTCAAGCCGTTGTCGACATCACTCTCTGTCTGTGTCTATCTCCAACCCTTCTCCGATTTCTATGTCTAGTTCCGATGTCTCCGACTTCTTCCGGTGTCATCTCCGACGTCGTTCCTCACGGTGTCAATTTGCGACTCCGATCTCTGAAATTGAGAATGACGAAATTAAGCTCCACCTTCTTCTTAGAACCCAGGTCCTCTAAACAACTTATTCTCCTTGCTTAGCAATTAATTCCGTTAATTGCTTTGAAACACAAGCTAACCCACCTTTTGTTTCACTCCTTGCAATTTCTCACGCTGAATTCTTCACCGATGTGTAGCACAGGTAAACGATTCTAAACTTAGTTTCAGCTTTGTTTAGACTCATAAATCTTCACTTTACAGTACCTAAGATATAGGCTGAAACTCAATATCTTCTTACTGTTTTGCGAGATCCAAACCACCGAGCAACAATTTCTAGTCACTAATTTCGTCAGACTCTTTCACAGATTCAGGTAACCTTCCAAGACTCCTTATCCTTTGTCTTAGAACCTGTTTAGTACATCAAATAGAACTCCGCATGACTTTGCCTTGTCTACTGTCTTTGTACTCTGAATATTGAAGACATCTGTGATTTATCTTCAACATCATCTCACTGTTTTGAATCCTTTAAACTTTGCAGCTCAACAACAACACTTTAAAACCTGTCTTGATGTCTACACCACCGTTTCTTTTGCTTGTCTGAGGCACCCACTGATCCTGAGCTTCTCCCCGCAGCTTCAGACAACTCTGAGCTGCAGCAGACCTTCTTCAAATCGATTAGCAGGTAATGATTTAGTAAGTAGGTATGCTGGATTGATTGATGTGTGTATCTTCTCAACCAAAATTTCACCTTGTTCAACCATGTCTCTGATAAAATGGTGCTTCACATCTATATGCTTTGTCCTCTCATGGAATACACTGTTTTTCGCCAAACATATAGCACTTTGTGAGTCACAAAATACTTTAACCTGTGATTGAACAAAACCTAATTCAGAACATATTCCTTTCAGCCAAACTGCTTCCTTAGCTGCCTCCGTTAGTGACATATAGTGTGATTCTGTGCTTGAAATTGCAACAACCTGTTGAAAACCTGATCTCCAACTTACTGTGTTACCTCCAACTTGAAATATGTAACCAGTAATAGATCTTCTTCTATCTAGATCCTTAGCATGATCTGCATCACAAAATCCTTGAACCTGAAAATCTAACTGCTTTGTAAAAGTTAGATTAAGATCCAATGTACCTTTTAAATACCCCATGATGCATTTTACTGCTTGCCAATGAGATCTTCCTGGTTTTGCCATAAATCTACTCACTAAACCCACTGCATAAGCCAAGTCTGGCCTTGATCCCATCATAGCATACATTAAACTACCAACTGCACTTGCATATGGAGTTTTCTCCATGAGTTTAGCCTCTATTGCTTCTTCAATGAATCATTTACCTGATCCATTTCTTGAGAACATTCCTCATGTTGATTCAGCAATAAAACCAAAACAACCGATCCAGAAAACATAGTACAACTTTGTATTAGACCATTTGCTGACACAGTCTTCATGATGATCAATAAAAACCTGAAAACATCACCGCCTGCACCCACATCAGATTTACACCAACCTGATCTAAACCTCAGAGACTTGACATGTTAGTGAAACCTCCTCAAATCCTTCCCACAACCTGAAGTCTTTAGTCTTTAAACTGTCTTAACCAACAGTTAACTTGAACGAGTTTCTACCTTACTCCATCTGCAACTCTCTTACTTGAATATCAACCTTTAACCTGATGATCCAACAAACAGCAATACTCAGCTTTCAACCTTACTAAAGCGTCCCCTAGTAACCAGAATCTAAGAATCTCCTTTGTTGTTCCTTCAATCATCCTTTGAACACTAACTGTAGCAATTCTTGTGCTCTAACCAGGCTTCAATTCCTTAGAAAAAACAGACTTTGACAATCCTGAAACTTCACTCAATACCATCACAGATCTTTCTGTGACTTGCAGTGGATAACAGACTTCTTGTTTCACCAGATTTGATCTATAGAGATGATGACTTGGTTCTGGTTCAACACGGTAAGAGCCAGAACTTTAACTCATTACCTTTGAACCTGAATCGAAATATTTATGTGAAAGCCTTCACACAACATCATTCTCAAACTGATTTCTTCTACAGACCTAAGAACACCTTCACCTGCAAACTCCATGGGTGCTTTTTGTTCAACTGTCTTCGTATCAATCTCTGAACTTTATCTTTCCTGAGTGTACAACAACTTCACCTGCAGACTCTTTCAACTAGAAAACTGCAACGCTGCACAAACTCATACCAAACTATAACTAAGAGAATTCCTGATTCCATTCAACCTGAAATCACCTCTTTTGGTTCAATCTTTAACGATGAACTTGTTTCTCCGTTCCGGTGACTTTAACCTCTCACCGTCACCATCCTTCTTCTTCTTTTAGCTTGCAACCTTGTCACTGTTGCCGTGAATCCCTGAGCTTAAGCCTTTCCGAAGGCGTCGACTTTCTTCACAAAGCTTGGAGCTTTCTTGCAAAGCTTGCTCCTTTCTTTGTAAAGCTTGCACCTTTCTTTGTAAAGCTTGAAGCTTGTTTTGTTTAATAAAGCTTGTATCTTTCTAACCATAAAGCTTCTTAAGTTTCTTCAACTAAGCTTAACTTTCTTGGTCTTCCTTCCCAAAGATCAAAGCTTTCTCAAAACCGACTTCTCATTACAAAATTCAAAGCTTTCCTCAAAAACCTGAAGCTCTGATACCAATTATTGAATGGCTGCACCTTCTAAAGAAGATTGCCTACGTACCCTTTAGAAGGGATCAAGCCAAACACGTAGTTCTAAACCTTTTTTCTCTCTCTAAAAACACCTAAGTTATGCCACAACTTAGCATCTTCTTATATAGAGAAGAGTTTCCTAATCTCAAAAGGAAATCTTACATATTTAGATAACTCCTAAATATAACACTTTTCCTAATGTCTCTTGGTATAGCTTATTGCTCAAGCTATCTTCAAGCTTATGCCAACAATGCCTAGCCAAAGTTGAGTCACAAAATTAATACTGTATATATGTCTGTAAAGTCTAACATTTATACCAAAAAAAAATACGAAACATTAGCCTCCACCACACAAGATGTAATTCTCTCTATCCCTCATCGAAATCTTCTAATTTTATATCTTTAATTAAATTTTTGAATTTGGTTATTAGGCAAATTAGCCCTATTTTTAATAATAAATGACAATTGTTTTTCAAAAAAAATATTTTTTTTTAGTTCTTTTTCTCAAAAAATTTAAATTATATCATTAGTGATCAATAGAAATTTAATTAACAAGTTTAATTAGAATTGAAATATTTTGTTTATAGTGAATCATTATTTATATACAAAAAACTGTTATTTCTCTATTTTATTAGTGGAATCAGTTTGTCCGTGAATTCTTGTGGGTCAACGATCAGGGAAAATAACTTTTAAGATCTTAAGTAACAAAATTGGCACATCTTTTACAAATTAGTAATAGAGAAACATTTTGGCCAAGAAGTTGATGTGTCAGTATTATAGAGCTCTAAAGCTAATTTGAGTTTTAACTTCCATATTATTTATATTAATTTGCCATCAAGATGATTTAATTCCCAACAGTTTTATTAAATTATGAAAATCACAAAATCAATTTAATATTAATAACATCTTCATGAGTAAAATTAATATATATATATCAAAAATTAATATATAAATGATTCAATTGGTTATTGTTATCAACGGCAGACCTACTAAGAAACTAGGTGGATCACCTGACCTGGGTAAACTAGATAAATAATTTATTTTTATATGTAATTATGTAAAATTTCAGTAGCATAGATGGTAAATTCTGCACTGTTGATCTCCCCATACTCGAGTTTGAACCTCCAATATGACAAATTAATGTTTTTTCCCTGCCACTGATTGTTATCACACATATTTTTTTATTATCCAAATCATTACATTTGTAGTTCAATATTTTATATTTAAATATTTATTTTGACAATGCTAAAAAAGCACTTTTTAATTGATCAAATATTGAAGATTTTTTTTAAAAAGAACATGATAGATTTTCAGTTAAATAATTTTAAAATATTATCTTTAAGATAATCAATTATAAAAATAACAATTAATCCCACGTTTTAAGCGGGTCTACTAGCTAGTTGATGTTTATTGTAGAAGTTCTAAACCTTTGAGGTTTAAAGAAGGGATTGGTTGCCACTTTAAAGGTTTTTTATGAGATTTTCTCTTAAAAAAATGTATTTTCTAATTAATATAGTAGGATAAAGATATATATATATATATATATATATAGAAATTTCTTTAATAATATTTTTTTTAAGAATTGGATTAGTAAAACTGTAAAAGAGTTGGTATTTTTTTTTATTTTTTTTACATTATTCCCATATTATATGATTTGGATAGTTGTAGACACGGCCCACGTGCATGAAGCCCAGAAAGGAATAAAAAAGAGAGACGAAAGAGATAAAACCCAAACTTAAAGCTTCCTTCCTTCTCTAAAATATCCAAAACTCCTAAGCATCAAAAACAAATCCTTTACCAAAACTCTGTGCACAATCACTCGCGGAGAAGAAGAAGAAGAAAGAGGGAAACCAAAGATTCCTCCTTTTCTTTCTGGGCATTGCTTTGTCTAATGCCAATTCCTGTATTGGGTTCTCTTCATGGTTGATTCTTCTCTTATTCCATCGCCATGGGAGCTCAGAAGAGCATCCACGCTGGTAGAGGTCATCACTCTTTTATCTCTCTAAACCCATCTCTTTTCGGAATTTCGTGTTTTTGGATCAGTATTAATGTGATAATCTGCTGAAATTTGATTGTGGATTTAACAACAACCAATAAATATTGGAGGGCTTTGATTCATTTCATATGCAATAGTGTTATGTGTATATAAGTGTGGCATGAGTAAACAGTTTCTGCAACTTTTGTTATCAACCATCATGTGGGTTTGGTCTCACTTTTGAATGTCATGTAATATTAAGATCGGATTGATTTGATGTTGTGGCTTGCATAAAGAGATACATTGGTCGTTTGTAAAGGAAACACCTTTTTGTTACTAATCATCATTGTAGGTCTTGCTATTGATTTGTTTCATGTTGTAAAAAAGATTAAGATCCGATTGATTTGATATGTGAAGGTTTTTCATAAATGGTTTTCGAGCGGCAGTGTCAATTTGTGAATATATTGTTGTTGTTGATTGCAGCCAAGATTGATGTCAATGTGGATTTCACTCACAAGCTTTGTACTTCTTTAATGTTTCCTGCTTTCAGGTTTGCTCCCATCATCCATTTTTCAACCTTTACTCACATTTTTTACCCAATACTCATGAACTTTGTACCTCCTTTAGCTTCTTCGAACGGTACTTAACTTCAGTTTGTAGCTGTTTGAACAGGGATACTAGCAGTCCTCTTTCTCTAGTGATTGGCAGGCAAGTTCTGTGATTTACTGCTACAACTTACAGTTTATACATACAATCTGCAGAACTGAAATGGTCATATCTTTCTTTTTGGGTCAAGTGTTTTATTTGGGTCTATTTGTTGCAGCCTCTGTATCAAACATCCAAATTTGTTTGGAGGAAGCGAGAAGCTTGATGTATCATGGGATAAAGGGTTGTATGATTCCAATGTACTGGTGGCTTTCAGGAGACCTAGACCTGAATGGCGACCACAACAGTGCTTCTTCATACAGGTACTCATTTCTTTTTATTTTGTTTTGTGACTCATCTATGAAGCTATCTTAGAAAGTGAGTTTCCCATATTATATGATATGTTAATACATTCAGATTTTCGTAATCTGGTACAGCATTCTCTTTCACCCGAGATAGGAGTACACGGCACCCCAGTTGATAATTTTTCTCGGTCAGGGAGTGGAGGTGTAAATCTTTCTAAATTAGCTGTTGGTTTAGACTTGAGCGAGCCAGCAAGTTCAAAGTGGAGCAGCACAACCAGTGTAAAGTTTGAGGTACCCTCACATTACCTTCTTTAGACATTGTAGAACAATTAGTGTTCTTCTTTTTACTGTTTTGCTTCGGTGTAAAAGAGTAATATTCTCCATTGGTGCAGCATGTGCGTCCGATTAACGATGACGGACGTGCGATAACTAGAGATCTGGACGGATTTCCAATAACATGCAGGTGATATTAAATATCTGTTGCCTTGGTTTGTTTCCTTAAGCGCTAGCATAAAACTGATATTTACATCGTATAGATTTCTTTGCTGTGCAGTGGAAATACACATGACAGTATGGTAGTTTTAAAGCAAGAATCCCGGTTTGCAAAGGCTACTGACCAAGGTCTTTCTCATGTAAGAAACTCATTTCTGTTCCATAGCCTAGGCAAATCGCGTAGTCATTTTACACTGGTTTCTCAACTTTTCTGTTCTTTCATACTGGTTTCTCGCATATTCAGTTCACCATGCAAATAGAACAAGGTATTCCGGTTGTGTCCAAGTGGCTTATCTTCAACCGGTTCAAGTTTGTTGCATCAAAAGGTGTCAGGTTGGGACCAGCTTTTCTCTTAGCAAGGTACTGACAGAATCTTACATACTCTTTCTAAAAAAACTACACATATAGATATCCTAGTTTTGCTGTGGTTCTTACCTTACCTCTTCTGTGACAGCTTGACAGGTGGTTCAATTGTAGGAGACATGGCACCCTATCAAGCATTTGCCATTGGTGGGCTAGGCAGTGTTCGGGGATATGGTGAGGGTGCTGTTGGATCCGGGCGGTCATGCCTTGTTGCTAATACAGAATTGGCGTTGCCTTTGGTACGTGGAGCTATTGCGTGATTTGGTCTTCAGAATCATCAAATGGTTTTCCCCTGTTAAGCTTTCATTGAGCTTTGGTTCTTTTTGTGTACAGAACGAGATGACAGAAGGGACCATCTTCTTGGATTGTGGAACGGACCTAGGCTCAAGCCGCCTTGTCCCTGGTAAGTGCACTTTGCCTGCTTTGAACAAGACCCATAAAGAAGTTGTTGGGACATGGAAATGATAAAGTTGTTACGGAATTGGTTTCAGGAAACCCTTCGCTGAGACAAGGGAAGCCGGGGTTTGGGTATGGATTCGGGTATGGGCTACGGTTCAAGTCTCCATTGGGTCACCTTCAGGTTGACTATGCCATAAATGCTTTCAACCAGAAGACTCTTTACTTCGGTGTCACCAATCTTGCTTCATCAACATAGTTTAATAGAATAAAGCAATCAAGGAAAAGCACATATTCAGTGTCTTGATTCAAGGATATACTTGTGTGATAACGGTGGGATCAGAAACGCCACAAGATGAGGCAAACACAGCCCAAGATGATGCTGGTAAATAATTGACAGAGTTCCTGAGAAGATAAATGAAGTGCTGTCATAGGAATCAGTCATGTAATACTACAGAAGTACTAGTCTTAATTGTTTTCGTATATAAATACAGCTGCCAGAGTTTTGTCTTGAAAGCTGCGGGTTTCATAGAGAAGAAAAGAACACATTTGATTTGATGGTGTTGCGAATACGCATCTATTGCTTTTATAAATCTGAGTTGAACTTAATAGGCTCGAGCCTTGGACTAACTCTGAAAACAAGTGGTTAAAACCAAACCTGATATGCCCAGAATAGGGACATTCCAGTTGCTACCATAACCATTGCTGCAGTTTCGTGTTACAGTTGATAATCCATTAGAGAAAGTCACCAAAGAGATTAACTTACGTGGTACAAACAAACAAATACAGAACTCATGAAGAAGCTCAAAAGAAACTGTTGAACTGACTGGTAAGAGAGCTCTTGAGGTTCGAATACAGACCATAAAGAGAATACTGCTTAAGATTCTCAACTTCATACCACGAGTTGAGAACCCTCAAGTGTTTATCAGTGCCGGAAAACGCAAGCTGGATCCCGAGACTACAGTCCACCGTACCTCCATGGCCTTTACAGCTCGGTGTTCTAATAGCACAATCCTGCCTGTTGAGACACACAAAATTCTGATTCCCCTTGCAAGACGCACACCCGTCTCTCTTCCAATACAGGTTTTGAAGCCTACCTTTCTGAAACTCCATCACCTTCAAACACCATAAAATTAACAAGGTTATATATAATTTTCAGATTCTTCAGTCATGGTATCATGACATACACACAAAAAAAAAAAAAAAAAGGGTTTCTTTCTTACCAAAGTAAAACTGGTAACGATGAAAGTGCTGTTAGCAATAAAAGCCGGAATAGACCTGGCCGCGTATTTCCGACCCGCAAACGCCACCATATATCCACCATAGTTGTCCTGAAGAGGAGAGATTATAAACCATGATTTAGGAGGAAACAAACACCTTCTCACCACTAATTTAATCACATTTGCATAATAATGATTAGACATCTAGTGTCTGTACCTAACATTTTTACTATTAGTAGACAGAGACATGTACGTAATTAGAGTAAAGTCAACAACACTAGTAATAAATCTTCAAAGAAACCAAAGTCAAACTAAATTCACATTTTCCTAATCTGACTCACTAAACTAATTCGATTTATTTTAATAAACAAAAAAAAAAAAAAATTGACGAACTCAGATTTTTTTTTTTTTTGGTGTTACCGGGAAAAAAGCGGAGGTGTTGATGGAGAGGAGAGAGATCTCGTCGACCTTAGGACGGAAGATAGAGAGCTGAGAATTCATGGCGGCGAGAGTGAGTCGACGGTCACAGGGAGAGAGAAGAACTGTTTGATTGAGGAAGAAAGAAGAACGAGACGAGAATGCGATTCCGAATGTGAATCCATCGGATCTTTGGATTCTGGTGTCGGAGCACGGAGAATAGATATGGTTTGTGTTTGAACCTCCGACGTCTCCGCCTAAGGCTACAGCGTTGTGGAAACTGGTTGTTGTTGTGATTAGAAGAATCACGACGGTGGAGATGAGGTGTGTTAGGGTTTTCGAAGAACACATTTTTTTTTTTTTTTTTTAAATGGATTTTGGGGGAAGTGAGAGTGTGTGTGTGAACTGAGTGAGTCTGTGTGGCTTTTGGTTTTCACGTTTTCGCCACCGGAAAATTCCAAAAGGTTTTTTTTTTTTTTTTTTTTTGAAGGAAAAGAAATATTATCTTTTTTTGGTATGCTTTGTGTGATATTAATATGGGTCAAATTTGTGGTATAATCAAAAACACTAATATAATTAAAAATATAGCAGTATAATTGAAAAAATTAAGAAACTAACATAGAAGGTATGAGAAATTACCATTTTAGTGTTTTTTGTAGAAAAAAAAAATTTTACCCCATCATATTATTTTGGATTATTTATACTATTTATAAAATGATTCAAAATTTCAAATCTATCTTAAAAAATTGAAGATTTTTTTCTGCACAAAATATAGTTTGAATTTTTTAAATCAGATATAAAAATTATAATAGCAAATAGTGTTTGTAGTTAGATACAAATTATACTATATAGAACATACATAAATAGAATAGTATACTATACTAACAAAATAAAAAATGTTTATAACTACAATATTCTTATCTAAATAGAACACACAAAATGGGATAGTATAAACAACATAAAAGTATATAAAACAAGTTGTTTCCAAAGAAATATACAACATATGAAACCTACATAGATCACATAAATGGAATAGTATAAAGTGAAATGAAATGTATGAAACAAGTTGCTTAGTAAGAAAGATACGACATATGAAAATAACATATATACTGAGTTCAATAGTTTCCTAAAAAAAACACTATACCCTAAGGGATACAACATAAAGAACCCAAACAATCAAGTCAAACACATATCGAGTTAAACACTAACCATTGTCGAGTTAAACACTAACCATTGTCGAGTTAAACAGATGTTGAAATAAAAATGCTATACCCTAAGGGATATAACATAAAGAACCCAAACAAATAATTTAAACGCACAACACTAAGAAATTTATATCCTAAGAGATACAATAAAAGCAACTCAAACGACCAAACTAATCGCATACCGAGTATTTTACGTTATATCCTAAGTGATAATCATTATGAAAAATTTGGAACAAAAAATAAAGATTATAATAAGAAATACAACTTAAGAGAATTTATAAAATTTTCATTTGAGTAATAGCATTTTTCAAGCCCAAAACATATGTTTAAAAGAAGTCAAAATAAATTCAAAATTTGTATTTTTTTTTTAAAATAGAATAGAATATTTGTTTTGTTCTATTAATAAGAGCCTTCATCATAATTAAATTAGTTTGTTTAAAAAAACACTAATCATAGTATAAACAAAAAAAGATCTTTGTTTTAAATGAAATTACATAGTTTAAAAATAATTCATATGAAAACTTTAGTAGTATATATATATATATGTTTATTAAATCAAATGGGGATGAAAAATAAAAGAAAAGAAATAATGAAAAAGAAAAAGAAGAAAATAAAAAGGACAAAACTGTCATTAATACATATAATACAAAGAATATTGTAGTTTGATGGTTAGAGTGGTTAGACAATAAATTATAGTTTTTTTGTTGGTTATACATTGCAATTGCTCTATTAATATACACCTTTTTCGAATTCATTGCTTTAAATAACTTTTTTTAAAAAAATATATATATTGTCAAAAAAAAAAAAGAGAAAAAGATTGTGACTTGGTAAGTATATAAAAAAAGAAAAACAAATTTGGAGGGACATGTTTAGCCATGTGCAAACAACAACATTGAAGTTTTCTAATAAGACTAGAATGAAATTTTAACCCCATAAAAGTTAATTTTATAACTTTGCAGAGATTTTGTACCTAAGTGATCTTTTGTAGATCCATTTGATATATTAGCTAAAACTTTGCCGCAGCTCTGGCCCAAACATTTTAAAGTCTTTAAGGCAAAAACTTTTGAAGGCCTCTTTGTTGATTGTTTATTAAATTTACAGAAAATTCAATTTTTTGCATCCTTATTTGCACTAAAAAAAAATAATAATAATAACCAATTTTAAAGTTTTTTCAATTTTTCTCCTAAAAATACAATTTTTTGTCTAATATTTTTTCAAACGGAAAATGAGCTTTAAGTTCGCGCATTCCTACTAACTCTACTTGAACAAACGTGTTTAGATGTCACCTTGATACAACAAAAATCCTCATAGAAGTCATCCTCCCAACTAATCGTTTTATCGGAAAATTAAGCATTGCCTCATGGTGGTATTTAATCACTCCAACCAAGAGATGAATACATTAAATATGATCTGCAATCTTAGAATATTGGATGATGTAGCTGCTAACTCATTCGCATACTTCCCCTCCTACAAAATTGATATATCATATCAGATAATTCTTTGTTATTTAGATCAACTTGTTTTGGAATCTCTAGATGCATACGCAATATAAAACCAAAACTAGGAGAAGTTTTGCATATCCAAAACTTTTGGAATTGTTTGCAAATGAAATAGTTGGAATTTTGGTAAAGCAATTCTAATTTTTTCTTTTTGTTGTAGAAAGATCTCCCAGACAATGATGATCGACTAGTTTTCAAGTTTAGATATGAAATCACAAACAATTCTCAAACTAGAAAGTATAAATACGTACCCTATCTCATTATAAATTTACACTAATTTCTCTTTTATTTTTTGTTATTTTTTTTTTTTGATAAATACAAAGAATTTATAAGTTTTGCATGTTATGTGAAAGTAGTGAAATTAAACCAACTTGATCCCATATGACATACAATACGAGTATCGTTGCTTAGATCACTATTATTGAGAGGGGAAATTACGTTTAATTTATGTGGCAATGCTGGTATAGAAAGGCAATCTTAAAACCATGGACATACTCTCAAATTTTCAATTTATTAATTGATACTTTTACTTCAAAGATTAAATCTTACTATAATTATAATCGACATATGGATTGTTTTTCTATTGACAAAGCGTTATTTTAAATGACACACGAACAAAATTGATAGGATTTTCAAAAAATTTCAAGTTTGATTAATTAATCGCATTATCAAAAATTTAAAATCTTTAAAAGTCAATCCATCTTACTTTTTGTAAAGTAATAGATTCTGCATTTCATTGATAATGACAAACGTATATATACAACCCTAAGAGACCGACTATACAAGCAATATATAGAAAGACAATATAGCCTAAAGAGATATAGAAACTTGACAATATTCTGAGAAGCATTTAGAAAATTAACATAGCCTTCACCAATACTCCCCTCAAGTTGGAGCATGTAAATCACAAATGCCCAACTTGCAACATAAATACTCAAACTGCGGAATGCCGAGTCCTTTGGTAAAGATGTCAGCTACTTGCTTAGTGGTGTGTATCTTCGAAGTCCGCAATAGTTCAGCAGTAATCTCATCACGAACAAAGTGGCAATCATACTCCACATGTTTTGTGCGTTCGTGAAAGACCGGATTAGCTGCAATGTGTAAGGCTGCTTGATTGTCACAATACAACGTTACAAGCTTGTCATGAGATATTTCAAAGCATGAAAGCAATTCTCGATCCCGTTTAAGTTCAGACACTGTGTCAGCCATTGAACGATATTCCGCTTCAGCTGAAGAACGAGACACCACTCTCTGTTTTTGAGTTCTCCACTTAACCGGCGAGTCACCAAGCATCACCACAAAACCACTTAAGGACCGTCGCGTCAGTCGACATGATCCATGATCAGCATCACAATAGGCTGAAATACTAAGATCACTCTTAGCGGAAAGCATAATCCCTTTTCCTGGACAACCTTTAAGATATCTTACAACCCGCAAAGCTCCAAACCAATGTTTTTTTTGAGGTTGATGCATAAATTGAGCCAATACATTCACAATATAAGACAATTCAGGTCTAGTAATTGTCAAATATACTAGACGCCCAACCAACCTGCAATAGCGACCGGGATCATCATAAAAATCTTTTCCATCCGCCGTGAGATTATGATTTTCCTCAACCGGAGTTGCTACCGGACAACCACCTAATAACCCACACTCTGAAATAATATCACATGCATATTTACGTTGAGATAAGTAAATGCCGTGTGAAGATCGAGCTACTTCAATACCAAGAAAATATTTGAGAGGCCCTAAATCTTTCATCCGAAAACATTGTCCCAAGTAGCCTTTAAAACGTTGAATCGCAGCACTATCATTCCCTCCAATGAGGAGATCATCAACATAAACAATCATGTATAACCGAAGCTCACCACGTTTGAGAACAAATAGAGAATAATCTGTCTTTGACTGTACGAAACCATAGCCTTTAAGAGTTGCTGTGAGTTTAGCAAACCAACACCTTGGAGCTTGTTTTAAACCATAAAGAGACTTTTTAAGTTTACATACCTTGTTTCCATTAGAACCTCTGAATCCTGGTGGAAGTGTCATATAAATTTCTTCAGTCAAATCACCGTGAAGAAATGCATTGTGAACATCCATTTGATGAACTTCCCAATTCTTTGCCGCTGCGATTTTCAGAAATATACGCACTGTAGTCATCTTGACAACTGGAGCAAATGTCTCATCATAATCTACTCCTTCTGTTTGTCGATTTCCCAATATCACCAATCTGGCTTTATAACGCTCAATAGTTCCATCTGAGTTATATTTAATCGTATAAACCCAACGACATCCGATAGCTACCTTCCCTAGGGGCAGATCCGTGATATCCCATGTGTCATTTATTTCAAGTGCCTCAATCTGAGTACCCATTGCATTTCTCCACCTTTCTTCTTTAACTACTTCTGCATAATGCCGTGGTGCCTTATTCACCGTAATTGCAGCCAGAAAAATTTTAAGGCTAGCTGAGAATCTATCACAAGTAACATAGTTCGCAATAGGATAGGAGACCATACCTGAATTAGACGAGAAAGATGTTGGTGAGAGATGCGTGGGGTCATCCGAGATCGTAGTGTAAAGATAGTAATCTTTTAGACGTACAGACTGAGTTTTTCTTCTTTGACCGACACCCATTTGTTCAATAACATGGTCTTGTGTTTCTGCCTGCGGTTCTAGCAAAGTATGAGACTGCAGTGATTCTTTCACTTCTTGCATCTGCATTTCTGGTCCAACAACTGCTTCTTGTCGTACTACAGAAGCTGGAGGTTGTATTATTGGTGATGGATCTTTGTGTGGCTGTCCTGTTGGAACTAGAGCAGTAGAATTTTCTGGAAAAACTTCAACATCATTCAATAATTGTGATATCACCAAATCAGTTTCCGGAGATTTTAAAGTCTCATCCGCCGACAACACCGACGTAAACAGAAAAACAGTCTCATGGAAGACAACGTCACGAGAGACAAAGAAATCCTCCGTCTCCAAATCATAAAGCAACCATCCTTTTTTTCCATAAGGATACCCAGCAAAAACACACTTACGACTTCGCTCAGCAAATTTATCCTTGTCTCGATTAGTCTTGTGAGCATAACACAAACAACCAAGCACACGCAAACTTTCTAGGGATGGTGGTGTACCAAATAAGATCTCATACGGTGTCTTGCCCTTCAAAATGGGTGTTGGTGTGCGATTAATAAGATGAGTCGCTGCTAAAACACACTCCCCCCAAAATTTGATCGGAAATTTTGCTTGAAACATTACGGCACGGGCCACATTTAAAATGTGTCTGTGTTTCCGCTCCACTCGTCCATTTTGTTGTGGAGTTGCTACACACGAAGTTTGGTGTAAGATCCCCTAATTTGTGAAGTAGGATTTCATACACAGGAACTCTGAACCATTGTCGCTACGCACAATTTTTACTTGTCTCCCAAACTGCCGAGCTACCATCGTCATAAAATTCTGTAAAATGCCTGACACCTCACGTTTTTCAGCCATCAAAAACACCCATAAAGCACGAGAGCAATCATCAACAATAGTTAAGAAATATCTAGCTCCCGAAGAAGAAGGAGTTCGATAAGGACCCCAGACATCACAATGTATCAAATCAAAAATTGCAGCAGCTTTATTATTACTCTCATAAAAAATATCTCGGGTTTGCTTAGCCCGGAAACAAGTATCACAGACCGCGTCATTCTCGGCTGGTTTAAGTGTAGCAATAGAAGATGATAAATAAGATAAAACCCGACTTGAGGGATGTCCATGTCTTTGATGCCACAAGTCTCGGTTACAGTTCCTAGCTGCTGTTGTATTTGCTACTCCTCCTACAGATCCTCGGAAAATATAGACCCCACCGCATTCTTCACCCGCACCAATCATAGTCTTGGTATGGTCCTGCAAAACACACAAGTCAGCGGTGAAAGTAACAGAAGAGCCTCGTATTGCCTTAAGTAATTTGGCCACTGATATTTAAGAGCATTTCAAATTTGGCGCATAAAGCACTTCTTTCAACCACAAATCACCTCCGAGACATAAATCTCCTTGTTTAATTGCCAAAGTATAATCTCCATCAGGTAAACCAATGGAGCAAGGCATGATATCAACGACATTAGTTAAATAATCAAGATTCCAAGTCATATGATGAGAAGCCCCCGTGTCGATTATAAAGTCGACCGGTGTGACCTTACCATTTAGTTTTTCAGCTTTGTCTTCTGGTTGATTCAGTCGACGTGTGTTGAGAAAAGCAAGAAGAGATGACCACTGCTCATCATTGAGTTGTGGGAGAGCACTCCGGTCATACTCTGTTTCACTTCTTGTTGCATGTGCAGCAGCTGCTCCTTGTGGTGGAATTACTTGTGCAGCATTGGCTGTAAAATTTGATGTGTTGCTTCTTTGAGTCTGAGGAAAACTTCGCGTCCCCTACCATAACTTCCAACCATGCCACCACCACGTCCTCTGCCTCGTGAACCACCATGGCTTCCACCAGTTAGTCCTCCTCTCTCTCCCCACCATTCGGGATAACCTTTCAATTGATAGCAATTTGACACCTCATGTCCACTCTTTCCACAATGAGCACATCGCAACGTATCGGACTCACGAGAATACCCACTGTTGTTCTTGTGATACGAACCAGCTTGAACCGCAAAACCCACGGCCTCTGGACAATCCTCTGTTTTGTGAGTAATTGTCTGCTGTCTCTCCTCTCTAATAATTCTCTGGTAGACTTGAGACAACTTTGGCAGGGGCTCGATACTCGTGATAGTTGAGCGAACCGTGGCAAATTTTGCGCTGTCCAGTCCCATCAAAAATTCATGGGTTCGATCCTCTTCTTGGTCTTGCTGTAGGAGCGCTGCAATTTCTCCACATTGACAAGATCGAATTGGCTTATACACAGCCAATTCGTCCCACATCTTCTTCAATTTTCCATAATAAACCATTACTGATTCACCTTGTTGTCTACAACACGCAATCTTAGATTTCAGTTCATGAATACGAACTCCATTACCTGCAGAAAACTGCAACTTCAAATCGTCCCATAGAGTTTTAGCTTCTTCAACCATGAAGATAGTTGTACGAAGCGTGGGTTCGATCGTGTTCATTATCCACGCTACCAACATCGAATTCACCACCTCCCACTGTTCGAGTTCTGCAACCACAATTGGTTTCTTCTGGGTTCCATCAATGAATCCAAGCTTCCGCTTGGTTCGCAAGGCATTCCGCACATGCTTAGACCATTCTTCATAATTCTCCCCCTTAAGCTGCACCGTTGTAATCAAGTTTCCCGGACTGTCTGCAGTACTCAGATAATATGGTGAAGACATCGCTTCCGCGACCTTTGTCTCACTCGATTCAAAGTTTTCCTTCTTCTCGCCTTCTCCCATGTCAACTACGAACTTTGAAGTTTTAGGGGTTTGTTGTTGCTTTTGGCTCTGATACCATAATAAGACTTGTGCCAAAAGATTCTGCGTTTCATTGATAATGACAAACGTATATATACAACCCTAAGAGACCGACTATACAAGCAATATATAGAAAGACAATATAGCCTAAAGAGATATAGAAACTTGACAATATTCTGAGAAGCATTTAGAACATTAACATCGCCTTCACCAATATAAAGAATCGTAAATTTCTTCCATGCCACCAAATGATACATCTACAATTTTTTTTTTTCCTACCATGCCACCGAACTTCTTCCATGTGGTTGATTTTGTAGCATACTTAGCGTGTTATCTTAAAGCATGACATAAAATAAATGTACGTCACTGTTATATTCGGTTTAGTTATTATTTTCCTTTAAATCTTACCAAAACTATTACTCTTGTATGATTAGTCCGACATAAGTTAGTTACTAATATGTATCCTTTAGAAATACTTAGTTCACACTTCACATTCATAATCCAATTGAATCTTCTTTTATTTGGAGCAGACCCGTCTCAGCATTTTCTAAAGCCTTAGGCAAGAAAATTTTTCTCGGCCTTTTTCACATAAAACTTTTCTTTTTGCTTTTTTTTGGATCTTTTTATTAAGGATTTTTTACAAATTTGGTTTGAGCCTTGAAAAATGCCTACCCTACCACCTCCTAAGACGGGCTTGATTTGGAGGAATGAAACCCTAGGTATATTTTCTTTCTCAATCCATAACCTATGTTAATTAAGATCATTACCTAAAAGACTAAATTTATAGTTTGTATAATATTTTTTTTCTGAAAAAAGTTTTCTATTTAATTGCAAAGAAAAATAAAAATTTACTAAAGCCCAGCCTGACTTTAGAGTTTGATAATGGCATAAGCCCAAATAAAGAGGACAAAACCCATTAAACACACATTCAGTAGAAATTAGGTTGAACCTACAAGTAGGTAGAAGTCGAGTAGGCGTTTAGGCAATGAAATAGTATCATCACCAAGTAGATCAAAACCAAATATCAAACATTGCTGAAGCCATGGAAGGGTTAGAGTCTATGGAACTAGTGATTCTATGACGGATAGTGGCGTCAATCAAGCGTAGTATAGTATCCATAGACCTGTAAGTTTGGCGTTGCAACCGATGATTCCTTTCTTCCCATATCAGGTATAAGGAGCACTACCAAGCAAGTAGAGTGAAACGTTTCTTCGCTTTGGAACCTTGAAGTGCTTGCATGTTGCCTAGAGTGTCATCCCAGGAGGAAGAGGTTTGTATTTGGCATCGTAATGCTACAGCAGACCAGACCGACGAAGAGTAGCTGCAGGCAAAAAAGAGATGGTCGCGATCCTCTGAACAGGCGTTACAAAGTAGACAGGATGGATATGTTTGGAGACCCCATTAATGCGATCACGAGTAGGACACCGATTTAGGACCAAGAGCCAAGTGAGGAAGCTATGTTTGGGGATACTATTGGAGATCCACACCGCTTTACACCATGAGACCAGTGGAGAAGGAGGATGGAGAAGTTTGTATACCTGTCCAGTAGAAAAGTGATGGTGATTTTGCCCCTCAAGTTCCCATTCATAGTAATCTTCATTTTTTTGTCAGGTCCACTGTAGTGGGATAGGTTAGTAAAGCAAGTTGGTTATCCCTTCTAGCATGTGGAAGTAACTATTGCCCTCGACGGTGTAGTTGATGTAGAGTAGCATTCTTTGGAATTCCAAGTCTTGCCTCTGAAGCAGACGAGATGAAGTCAAAGATCCTCCCAAAAGGCGACCATTTTTCTGACAAAAACCTGCATGATTGTCCATTCTCTACTCGCAATTTTATCCAGCTGAATACATCTCCTCTCATCTTCAGCAACTTATTTGCCAACAAGGATATTGTTGTCATGGTTTCTTTGTCCAGAAGTTGTTTAATGATCCTCTCAAGAAGTGAAGTTTGAACCAAGCAACCCATACCAAACCTGATATGAAGAAGAGAAGCCAGATGAGTCGAATGGTACAAGCTTGATTCTAGTAGGTGAGATCGCGAATATCCAGTCCTCCCTGCTCCTTCGTTTTTGTTAACGTGTCCCAGGCAACCATTGTACTATGATGTCCCTCCACCAAACCCTTCTATAAGAAGGCACTGCATAAATAGTTTATTTTTGCAATACACTTTTTCGGGAGTACAAAAGTGGAGCACCAGAAATTTGATATCCCTGCAATCATTGTATTGATCAGCAAAAGATAAGTGTTTTGCACACCAATTATTTATATTTCCCTTCACTTGTTGTAGCAATGGTTCGCAGTCTTGAATGGTCAACTTTTTGGTACAGAGAGGGACACCCAAATAACAGACCGGTAGGCAGCCATGAGTCAGACCAGTAGTGGTTTTGATTAAGTCAACTTCTTCATCAGTAAGACCCCCAGCGAAAAAGATGATTTTGGCAGACTGATTGCCAGACCAGACTGTTTTTCAAACTCACAGAGGACTTGAAGGACTTGTTGAACTGACGAAAAGGATCCATCCAGAAATATAAGAAGATCATCTGCAAAGCAAAGGTGAGTAGGCTTTGCTTTATCACAGTTATGGTGCTATTTGAATTTACCATCTTCAACCGCTTTATTCAGCATTAATAATAGGGTGTTCATGGCAATAACAAACAGATAAGGAGAGACGGGGTCACCCTGTCGGAGTCCACGTTTACCCTTGAAGTATCCATGGACCATACCATTATAGCCAACCGTAAAGTTGGGGTGGCAGATACACGCTTGGAGCCACCTCAAATATTGGTCAGGAATGGAGATTCCTTTTAAGCAGTTGTAGAGAAAGTCCCAGGAGATGGTGTTAAACGCCTTGGCGATATCGACCTTAATCACTATACGTTTAGGACTCGCTGCCTTATGGTATCTGTTTACAATCTCAGCAGCTAGTATGGTGTTTTCCAATAGGAGATGGTCCTTCACGAATGCAGTTTGGTTTGGCAATATCAGGGATGGGAAGATAGGCTTGAGACGAGCGACAAGCAGCTTGGATATCACCTTGTAGAGGGTATTGAGGCAGGAAATTGGAGGATAGTCTGCTATTTTTGAAGCCCCTAGTTTTTTTGGCACGAGAGTAAGAATGGTGGAGTTAGTTGAGGGCGGCAAGAAGGATGTGAGGAAAAAGTTACGAATAGCAGTTGTAACTTCTAAACTAAGGACACTCCAGGAAGCTTTGTAGAAACTTGAGGATAGTTCATCCAGCCCAGGGGCCTTATTAGGGTTTAACTTCATCATCACTTTAGTAATCTCATCAGTTGTGGGCACCAATTTCATTGCACTAGCCTGATCTTGCGTACACCGAAAGGTGTTAAGAGAATGGAACCATTCTTGGGAAGTCCAAAGCGTAGGTGAACACGACGTATTAGGTGCTATAATAGACTTGAAGTGAGCAATGGCATGATCACACATTTTCAACGGGTCCACTAGAAGGTCACCTGAGTCAAGAAGGAAAGAGCGAATAGTATTGTAGCTTGCACGCGCTTGACAAATCTTGTGGAAATAAGAGGTATTTAGATCTCCTTCCTTCAGCCAATTGATCCGAGATTTTTGTCTAAAGTAGTTTTCTTCTATGTCCCGCAGGAAACTCCATTTAACGTGAAGGTCTCTCTCAAGTTGGAAAGCAGTCAGGGACAGATTGTTCAAAGCCTGTACCTGCACATCCAATAACAAACGCTTAGCCTCACTCACTCTCTCTTGAATCTTTAAGAAATTCTCTATGTTTAGTGTTTTTAGGTCTCCTTTGATGGTCTTTTGCTTCCAACAGGTATCTACAAAGCTTCCGGCCTGAATCCAAGCTTCTTCCACCAAGTGATGGAAGTTTGGGTGTTTAGTGAGATAGTTGAAAAAATTAAAAGGTCGGGTGCCTGCTACGGCAAGGAGAGTGGTTAGAGGGTAACGGGGGAAGTATGGTATTGATGCTGTCCGGGAAAAGTGAGAGCCAGAGGTTATTGACCAGAACACAATCTAGTTTCTTGGCTATTGGGTTAGACGGTTGGTTATTGCTCCAAGTGAAGAGAGGCCCTTGAAATCGCAGATCCATGGAGGAGGAAATACAGATTACTAATGGTGAGGAGTGCTCTGCATGATGGATAATCTGACTGAAATCACCACCGACTATCCAAGGGTAGGTATCTGATACTAAGATTTTTGTGTCTCCTAGCAGGTTCAATTAACCTTACGTAGTTGTAGTACTTAAGGTGTCAATCCAGTTGGGAAAGTTTACTATCACTCAAAATGCAATCAAGATGTCACAAGTTAAGCCAATTCAAAGAGTGTTTTTATCTAACAGTCCTAGAATGATCAAAATGCAAAACGGAAATGAGTCACAGAACTAGAAACAAGAATGCATGACAAGAAGCGAAAGTGAATAAAAACGCAAACGATTCTATGCATGAACAAACAAAACAGTTCCAGGAATGTAATAAAAATCAGAAAGAAAGGAGTCCTAAGGATGGGGTAATTGATGTCGGTGGAGTATCCTAGTCTAAGGAGTGTTTAACATACCACAAGCAAAGTATCCCTAAACAATGAACATCACAACTTAGCTAATCCAACCTCTTGGCAAAAGCTACTCAGACTCAACCACTTCCATACCTAGCTCTCGCTAGAGAAACGTGGTCGAGCAGGCATGACAAACAGGTTCATTCACGTCAAGAAACATCCTAGACAACTAATCTCTTAGGCTAGGAACGTAAGTCTCTAGCACTAGTTGGTCAGACATTTCATCAAACACCTTTTGGGTGCGGAAATGTCTCGAACCTAGTTCCAATTGATCAGAGAGAAACTAGCAATTCTAACTCTAGTCCAGAAGGGAATCATACAATTAAAGCTTAAACACTCTACATCCTAAGATCCTCCACCTAATCTATCCCATCCTCAAGAACTAACACACTACTCAGATCCGAAAATCATAGTCAAGGATGCAAAAACAGAAATCATTGAAACAAGCATTATTAGGTAGATAAAAATAAGATGAACAACTTTGTAGAAGGAATCAAATGCAAAATCTCAATAATCTCAAAGATATCGGAATACAAGTCTGAGAACGTTTTTTGGAGGCTAGGTTCAGAAACCTTCTGGGAACGAAAACGAGATTAAAAGATAAGATGTCTCCGCAAAGACTTAACAACATGTATATATAGTAGTCCAACATGGAAAGCCCTAAAACTTAAAACGACAAGGTAAAGCGTCGGTTCGGTAATCTCCTGAAGCGTGTGAAACCAAACGTCCTTCTTCCCGACATGTGCGATCGAGTCTGTGTGCGTCGAATAGAATGCAATGTCATCATAGCTCGGATGGAAGGCTGAGGAGCATGGCTTGGACGGATAGCTCGGACGGAACGGAGATGGTGACACTGGCTCGGACGAGACGGAGATGGTGATAATGGCTCGGACGAAACGGAGATGGTGACCATGGCTCGGACGAAACAGAGATGGTGACCATGGCTCGGACAAAACGGAGATGGTGACCATGGCTCGGACGAGAATGGCTTCCAACGTCTCCTAAATACCTGAAATACTCCAAAATGCACAATGTATGCAAGGATGATGCAAGAGCTACCTAGACGTGCAAAGTGTATAGAAAGAACTAGAAAATGATGCAAACCAAAGAGTTATCCTAGCTAAATGCATGATAAAAATAGGATAAGAAGAGACAAAATATAGACATATCAACTCCCCCAAACTTACTCTTTGCTTGCCCTCAAACAATCAATCAAGAATAGAGTATGGAGAAGAGGTGTGAAGATGGGGTTTCAGAACCGAAAACATGCTAAATAAAATAGTTAGAATTAAGGTCCTTGTTTTTAGTTCTATGATGCATGGTGAATGAACTCTATATTTTTTTTCTACACATGCAATCCTATCAATCATTCCCTTTAACATTCATTAACAGAGAACCGTGAATCAAACTAAGCAATGTCGTTGAACTCATTTGGCTAGGGTGAAGGGTCGGAGACTTAGATGGTCTCCTTCTCGAGTGGTTTCATCAATACATGACAAGATTCTCTCACGAAAATGAGTTGAGCTTAAGAGAAGGCTAAAGGTTGAAACCAACTGATACATACAAGAGCAGCGTCCTGTCTACCCAAAAAACATTCCAAACCGAAGTTGGTCCTATCTCTACCCTTCATTAGAAACATCATCTCAAACCCATTCTTTCACTCTTTATACTTGGTCTTAGGAGAAGTTCACTTCTTATCACTCTAGCGGATTGGGAGATCTTTATTATCAGTAAGGTTTTCTTTCTTTTCTTCTAAGGAATCTAGACATCTTAAACATTTTACTTTCTTTTTTTTTGTCTAATCTTTTCGTTTTATGCCCAGAACCAATAACTCATTATTTTGCTCAACCCAAATCCTTTACTAGACTTGTAAACCTTGGAAACACATCCCCCTCCTAAAGACTTTCTACCCTTTACTTTCTTTTTACACTCACTCTTCTGCACAAATCCATACCCAATACCCAAAATCGAGTTCTCACCTAGTCCCACTAGTCCGGATAACGCGAACTAGAACTACACAGGATCCTACTCTTGTTGGTTAGAACCTAACACTTTCTAACAAGCTCAACTCGGAAAAAGGCCTGACACTCAAGAATACAATTGGCTTGAAAGAACGGTTGGTTAAGGGTGTGGGGAACTGTTCCAAAGATGGGAATCAGCTACTTGGATTGACAAGGGTGGTAAAAATGTAAAAGACAATCCAAGTATGTATATGGTATCCATGAGTTCAACTTCAATGCATAACAGGATAATTGCAAGTCAGGAATAGGTTCAGGTAGATAGGGAATGATATCAATTCAAAACATGCTTCAATCTTATATTTTCAAGTTCAATCAACAAGCATCAAAGAACTAAGAACAAGGGCCTTGATCCTATCCTATTGAATCCAACATGCTAACAAGGTTACAATCATCATCAACCCCTATGCTAAATGCAACAACTCTGTATGAATAAACCTAGACTCAATCCTAATATGCAAGTGCAAACTACATGAACACTCTGTTTTTGTGGAAATTTTCGAAATTTTTTCAAATTTTTATGGTTTTTCTATGCAAATAGATGGATGCAGACTCAAACATGATATGATGCAAAAAAATTGAAATAAGAATCACAAAACACAACATCAGATACATCATCTCAAACCTTCCCCCAAACTTAAATTACACAGTCTCATGTGTAAGAAAAATTTGCAGGAGTATTTAAGAATCACAACAGAAACAATGCAGGAATGAAATGGTATGTACAAAGGGAAGGTCGGAGTACCTCAGTAGTAGAAGAAGGAGTCTGTGCTCGCCCAAGGAGGAGCGTAACACTGGCTTTTTCCTTCGCCTTGTTTGGGATCTGTGGGTGTGACATCGGCTGGTTGGTCGACTTGCTGCTCAACCTCAACCTCATGCTCATCTCGAGCTGCAGAACGACGTGCTGGGGAGGGAACTGGAGAGAGTGTCCTCTGACGAGTTGGCTCGATGGAGACTTTGTGTGTGGCTCGAGAGAGGGGCTCGATCGGGTGTTGTCTTGAGTGGCTCGAGCGTGGTAGTTGGAGCGTGTGCGGAGTGAGATTGGCTCGAGCGTGACAGCAGAGGCGTGGCTTGAACGAGTGCAGAGTGACGAACCTCTCAGGATGGGTCGAGTCTGATTCCACGCCGTTGGTTGAACCTTGCTCGAGTCGACGATGGTTGAGAATGCACAGTGGTGGTTGAACTCTGCAACACCTCTTCTTCATTATCCCAAACCTCTTCCTTAATTTCCTTGGAGGAGAACTGAAACATGATTATTTGTGTGTGATGAATGGAAGGTGAATGAGTGTGCAATGGTATGATATGGAATGATGGGTGTTTCAATTCCCCTTATGCAGTTGCAGTATAAGAGGTGTCAATCCAGTCTGAGTGCTTGTGAACAATCAAGATATGCATATGAATCTAAGTTAAGACAAATATGAAAGGATGTTTGTCACTAACAGTCCTATGATGATAATGATGAAGTGCAGAAAATAAATTACAAGAACTAAGAACTAGATGCAAATAAAACAGAATGATTATGATCCTAGAACAGAAACAGAAACTGTAAACACTAGATATGAACTAATGCAAGACAAGTAATGAACTAGATGCTAAGTGAATGCAATGGAAATTAAACAGGAATGAAACAAGACAAACACAAATCATAAACAAGAGTTCTGGGGACGAACTCGAGCAGCACTCGACCGAGTGTAGGTCGAGTGAGTGGTCGAGCTAGACAAATCCGGGAAGACAGAGCAATGCAATAAAAACAGAGTAAAGCAAACACAGATCAAACAGCAAGCAAATAACAAGATTTAGACTTTAAAATCAATAAACAAAGAAGGTTCCTGAGAATGAATTCATGGGATAAACTAATCATTGTGGTAATCTAACTTGATCAACAAATCTCAAGCAATGCTATGAGCTAACCTCTAGACATATTAATCTAAGACAAGTCTCTCCCACTCTCATGGTCAAGAGACAATCAAACCTATGCAATCCTAGACTTGCTCTCACAATGAAAAGAATCTACACAAGCAGGCATTAAGCAATACATCTCAAACCAAACAAGACCTCTAATCTCTTAGCAAGCCTAATGGTAAGCTCTAGATCTAGCCTTATCTATGCTTCTTAAACATTGGTGTGATGCTAAAAAGCTTGAGATCAGATCCTACCCTCTCAGATATAGAATCAGCATTAAGAACATCTAGCCTAGAAGAGATCTACAACAATCAAGCTTGATCAAATCAGATACACCACAAGATCAATCTATCCTAACCCATCCTCAAGATCCTAAGAAGACTACTCACAACAAGACATGATCAAACAAATCATAAACCCAGAAATTATTGAAACTTGCATGATTAGATAGATAAGATAAAGATCTACAACTTTAAAGAAGAAGTCAAACTCAGATTCTCAATACTTAGAAAGTTATTGAACCAACAAGTATGAGGAAATTCTTCTTTTCTAAGAACAAAATCCAAAAAGAAAATAAAAGGCAAAAGGAATAAATTCCTAAAAAGGTAAAAACTAGGTTTGGAATATTCTGAAAAGCTGGACTAAAAAATCTAGAGTAAAACTTGGTTCTGGTGGCTGCAGTACAAGTCCTTATATAGTGGGGAAGGTGGAAGCCCTAAAAATAGGAAAAGTCAAAGTGGTCCACGGATCGGTCAACTCGACCAGTGCTCGGTCGAGCTGGCTTCCCTTGTGCAACTCCACTCGGTCGAGTCCATCTCCCACTCGGTCGAGTGCTTGGTCGAGCTGGACTCCGGATCTTGGTTCTTCAGCCTTAACTCCCTTGTTTCCTCCTCATGATTGCTTCATATCTCTTCTCCATTGCTTCCATGCTCCTTAAGCTCCAAAATCACCTGTTTATGCATGAAAAGATGCAAATGCAATGCAACTACACTCTAATGCATGATTAGTCCTAAAGCTACACAATAATGGTGAAAATGGATAGAAAAAGATGCAAAAGATGTGAATAAACTAAGGGAAAACATGGTAAAATATATGAACATCAACACCCCCAAACTTAGTCTTTGCTTGCCCTCAAGCAAATAAACAAGACATAAGAAGGTAAGTGAGGTTTAAAAGTGGGATCTCAGCTCCTAAAGCTTGCAAATAGACCATCTAGAATCAATGTCCAAGTTACTAGTACTATGATGCAAGTTGAATGAGCTGGAAATAAAGACTTTAGACAAACATTTCATAACCTTTACTGATTTAAGCCTTAGATATCCACATGCATTCAAATCAACCATTTCCTTTAACATTCATTAATCAAGAACATGAATCAATTCTATGCAATGCTTAAACTCATTTGGCTAGGTAATAAAGGGTTTTGAGACAATGATGGTCTCTTTTTATAATGGGGCTTGTCAATATCAAGGTTCTCTCATGAAAAATGGATTGAGCTTTAGAAGAATGCTAAAGGTAAGAACACCTAGACACATACAAGAATAAAACCTTGTCTACCCAAAGGCACCCAAAATGTTTATCCTAACAATCTAAACCCAAATGATCCTAGTGCTACCCTTTAACTTCTTCTTTTCTCTTTAACACTTTTCTCTTTTGGTTTTCAAATCTTAGGAGAGGTTTCTTATTTGATCTTTCTAGTGGGATGGGGGATTCTTATTGATTGCTATGGTTCTCTTTTCTTCTTATTCTTAAGACATATAAGCTTTTGCTAAACTGCTCTTTGCTTTCTTTTTCTTTTGACTAGAACCATCTTAGATAACATTTTCTTACTTCCCATCCTTTCACTAGTCATTAGCTTTCACTTAAACACATCCCTCTCCTAAAGACTCTACCCTTTTTCTTTCTCTTTTCTTTCTTTTCTTTTATAACAGCCAAGTCCCAAACCCAACAAGTGAACCACCTAGTCCTATCTAGTTTGGAAAATGCAAACTAGAACTACACAAGGTCTTACTCTTGTCAGTTCAAACCTAACACTTTCTACCAAGCTCAATCCCAAAAATAGGCCTCACACACACAAGAATAAACAAGGCTTGAAAGAAGGTTTGGTTTAGGGGTAGGGGAACTGATCTTAATGATTTAATCAGCTACTTGGATCAACAAGAGTGGTAAAAAGGAGAAAGATGATCCAAATATGTATATGGTATCCATGAGTTTAAAGCAATGCATACAATGATAATTAAAAGTCAATATTAGGTTCTTATAAATAGGAAATGGAATCAAATCACAACATGCTTCAATTTAGACCAGCAACAATGCAAGAATTCAATGCTTGGTTCAATCTTATGCTTCTTACTACTCATCTAGCATCAAAGTACTAATAACTTGGGCATTGATCCTAGTCTAGTGAATTAAGCAAGATAACAAGGAAATACTCATCATAGATCCCTAATGCAAATATTATACAATTCTACATGAAACATGCTAAACAAGATCCTAATATGCAATGCAAACTACATGAACACTCTTTTTTTATAAAGATTTTTTTCAAAAATTTTCAAATTTTTATGGTTTTTCTATGCCTTAGATGCTAATGCAAATGCTAACATGACGATGATAAAAATTTGAAATAAGAACACAAAACACAACATCAAATGCTATCTAGAACCCTCCCCCAAACTTAAATCACATAGTCCCTGTGTGAAAAAGTTGTGAGAGGATTCAAGACTATAAACAAACACAAAACACAACATCAAATGCAATGATATAAACAAGGGAAGGTGATGATGGTACCTTAGGGATTGTGGAAGAAGTTGTCCACATCCATCTGCATGCTATCATAGGAGTAGTTGGGGTCAGGCTGGTGGCTCGGAGAAGGACTTTGGGGCAGCTCGATGACTCCGATCGACCGTGACTCGGTCGAGTACGTGTCCGAGTGGGGGGGGTCGAGCTGGACTGCGAATCTCCATTAGCTGTCCCTTCCTGTTCTATTCAGACTCCCTAGCTTGCCTAACCATGAAAATCCTAAAGCAAAAATCAGAATACTAAAATTCCAAGGCAATATGTACATAGATACCTTAGGGACTTCCTCCCTAGTGAGCTTGTTTAAAGTCACTAAGCTTGACTTTTGATTGCCTTTTCATGCTTGAGTTAGAGACCAAGGAGGTGATGAAATCCCCCCTGGTTCTACTTGATCACTGTGACCTTGATTCTTGATCACTTTACCCAGAAAACTTGCACTTGAACCTTGTTTCCTCTTAAGCTTTAACCTTGGTCTTGCTTTCTTCAAAGGCTTCTTGTTGAGTTGCATTTGAAGATCCCTCACTAGGTCAGTCAGCTCTTGAACTGAACCCTTGAGCTGTTCAACAGATTCCTCATGAGAGGAGAGCTTAGCTTTTGGAGTAGCCACTTCACTTGAGACCCCATGATTACCTTTGTCCTTGATAGTAAAAGGTTGGCCTTTGATGGAGGGCAAGTTAGTTGGGTTGTTGATATCAAATTTCATGATCACACCCTCAACTATATTCAGAGTTATAAGCCCTTCCTTGACATCAATGACAGCTCCAGCAGTGGCTAGGAATGGTCTTCCTAGAATGATAGGGTCTTCAAGCTTCTTATCCATCTCTATAACAGCAAAGTCAGTAGGGATTCTTGCTTTGCCTATCTTCACTGGAAGGCTTTCCAATTTCCCCACCACATCCTTGTTTGATCCATCAGCAAGACTCATGTGGAGATTGGTGGACTTGAATTCAGTATGCCCAAGCTTTTGTGCTGTAGAGTATGGCATTACACTGATAGATGCTCTCAAGTCACACAAGCATTTGTTGAAGTGGAGATAGCTAAATGAGCAAGGCAGGTTGAAAGGACCTGGGTCTTCAAGTTTAGTTGGGATAATAACTCCCTCAATCTCCTCAAGATCCTCCTTATCTTGATTTAGAGCCCTTGCTTTTGACATTTCAAGCAGCATATTCTGATAGAGGATATGGAGCATACTGTTCCAAGGCAGGTCCTCTCTCTTCTTCTTTGAATGCAATGATAACCTCTTCTTTCAAAGCCATCACTTCCTCTTGTTTCACAACCACAACTTCCTCTTTCAAAACTTTCTCTTTCTCTTGTTGCAAAGCTATCACTTCCTCCTTCTTCTCAAGGACAACCTCCTGTTGTATTGCTATTACATCCTTCTTTTCAATGACTACTTCTTCCTTCAAAGCCATCACTTCCTTAATGAGAACCTCTTCTTTCAAGGCTTTCTCCTTCTCTTGTTGCAAAGATATCTTCTCCTTTTTCTCAATGATCTCCCTGAGTTCTCTTATCGTTTGTGCCTTGAAACGTCCTGGGAATGGTAGAGGCGGTTTGTAAGCAGGAGGAATGTATCTAGCAGGCTTAAGAGCTTCTGTGTCTGCAACTCGATCAGCCACTCGATCATGTACTCGACCGTGTGTGTGGTCGAGCACCTGGTCGAGTGGTGTCTCTGCCTCAGTCTGCTGAGTAAAACCTTCACTCTGGGCTTCAATTAGTGACCAATCCTCCCCACCTTGAACCTCACTGTCCTCAGTGACATATTCCTCATGGAGATGGATAGCTTTAACAGTGATCTCCCTTGGGGTTTGAATAGCTTGTTGAGGAAGATGGTGTGGCTTAGGAGCTGAAGTAGAGGCAATGGGGTGTTCCATGTACTGGAATGTAGAGGTCAGACTCTCAAGCTGGTTACTCAGGTCATGAGAATAAGAATCCAATGTTTGGTTCAGCTCCCCAAACTGCCTTGCTGACTCAATCTGCTGATTGGCTTGCCCAAGCAATAGTTGTTGCATAATAGCTCTTAAGTCAGGTTCTTGGGCTTGGTAGGGTTGAAACGCTGGAGGGTGACACCATTGAGGCTGGAAACTTTGTTGTTGGTGCATGGGTGCATAATAGAACTGACTGCCTTGAAACATGGTTACTAACTCAAACAGAAAACACAAAAGATTTTTGCCAGGCAAGCGATTGAGCACAGGCTCAAGTAGGAGGGTAGGTCGACTGGAAAAAGAGGGTTATAGGGATCCGACGTCTGGCTCGAGCAAGTGCTCGATCACTACTCGGTCGAGTGGTGGTCGAGTGACTGGTCGAGTGGTACCTGAAATGGAACTTCAACCCCAAACACAAGATTCAAGTGCAGAAACTTCACAGATGTATAAAAGAACTTAATCTTAGACTAATATGGATCCTAAATGTCACAAAACTAACTCAAACAGGCAACGGCGCCAAATTGAAACATGATTATTTGTGTGTGATGAATGGAAGGTGAATGAGTGTGCAATGGTATGATATGGAATGATGGGTGTTTCAATTCCCCTTATGCAGTTGCAGTATAAGAGGTGTCAATCCAGTCTGAGTGCTTGTGAACAATCAAGATATGCATATGAATCTAAGTTAAGACAAATATGAAAGGATGTTTGTCACTAAAAGTCCTATGATGATAATGATGAAGTGCAGAAAATAAACTACAAGAACTAAGAACTAGATGCAAATAAAACAGAATGATTATGATCCTAGAACAGAAACAGAAACTGTAAACACTAGATATGAACTAATGCAAGACAAGTAATGAACTAGATGCTAAGTGAATGCAATGGAAATTAAACAGGAATGAAACAAGACAAACACAAATCATAAACAAAAGTTCTGGGGACAAACTCGAGCAGCACTCGACCGAGTGTAGGTCGAGTGAGTGGTCGAGCTAGACAAATCCGGGAAAACAGAGCAATGCAATAAAAACAGAGTAAAGCAAACACAGATCAAACAGCAAGCAAATAACAAGATTTAGACTTTAAAATCAATAAACAAAGAAGGTTCCTGAGAATGGATTCATGGGATAAACTAATCATTGTGGTAATCTAACTTGATCAACAAATCTCAAGCAATGCTATGACCTAACCTCTAGACATATTAATCTAAGACAAGTCTCTCCCACTCTCATGGTCAAGAGACAATCAAACCTATGCAATCCTAGACTTGCTCTCACAATGAAAAGAATCTACACAAGCAGGCATTAAGCAATACATCTCAAACCAAACAAGACCTCTAATCTCTTAGCAAACCTAATGGTAAGCTCTAGATCTAGCCTTATCTATGCTTCTTAAACATTGGTGTGATGCTAAAAAGCTTGAGATCAGATCCTACCCTCTCAGATATAGAATCAGCATTAAGAACATCTAGCCTAGAAGAGATCTACAACAATCAAGCTTGATCAAATCAGATACATCACAAGATCAATCTATCCTAACCCATCCTCAAGATCCTAAGAAGACTACTCACAACAAGACATGAACAAACAAATCATAAACCCAGAAATTATTGAAACTTGCATGATTAGATATATAAGATAAAGATCTACAACTTTAAAGAAGAAGTCAAACTCAGATTCTCAATACTTAGAAAGTTATTGAACCAACAAGTATGAGGAAATTCTTCTTTTCTAAGAACAAAATCCAAAAAGAAAATAAAAGGCAAAAGGAATAAATTCCTAAAAAGGTAAAAACTAGGTTTGGAATATTCTGAAAAGCTGGACTAAAAAATCTAGAGTAAAACTTGGTTCTGGTGGCTGCAGTACAAGTCCTTATATAGTGGGGAAGGTGGAAGCCCTAAAAATAGCAAAAGTCAAAGTGGTCCACGGATCGGTCAACTCGACCAGTGCTCGGTCGAGTGACAGGTCGAGCTGGCTTCCCTTGTGCAACTCCACTCGGTCGAGTCCATCTCCCACTCGGTCGAGTGCTTGGTCGAGCTGGACTCCGGATCTTGGTTCTTCAGCCTTAACTCCCTTGTTTCCTCCTCATGATTGCTTCACATCTCTTCTCCATTGCTTCCATGCTCCTTAAGCTCCAAAATCAC
This sequence comes from Camelina hispida, assembly GCA_023657505.1. NCBI lineage: Eukaryota > Viridiplantae > Streptophyta > Magnoliopsida > Brassicales > Brassicaceae > Camelina > Camelina hispida. The sequence goes on along the minus strand of CP094632.1, from coordinate 15,908,059 downwards.
CTGTTTATGCATGAAAAGATGCAAATGCAATGCAACTACACTCTAATGCATGATTAGTCCTAAAGCTACACAATAATGGTGAAAATGGATAGAAAAAGATGCAAAAGATGTGAATAAACTAAGGGAAAACATGGTAAAATAAATGAACATCAAGAACTTCTCATTGTACCTTGGAGCTTCTTGATTTTCCCACTCATCTTCTTCACCATAGCTGTTAACTCTTTCACTAAATCCCTTAGAATCTGAGTCTTTTGTAGTTCATACAAACTGTTAAGCGCGGGAGGACGTAACTCTTGCGGTTGGTGAGGTTTAAGAAGCAGGTCTTGACGCTTAGGGAGGGTAACGACTACACTCGAGTTGGAGAATGGTCGAGTGACACTTTGAGTTTTCTCTTTGATTACCAAAACCTCAGTTTCTGCCTCATTCACATCCTCAAAGATGTCAAACCTAGATTTCTGATCTTTCTCTTCAATCACAAAGGTATGTCCATCAATAGTTGGTTTCTTCCTAGAATCCCTGATATCAAACTTCATCTTGAAGTTTTTACCCAGATTGAGATCAATCATTCCCTTCTTAACATCAATGACTGCGCCAACTGTAGCTAAGAAAGGTCTTCCTAGGATTAGTGGATCTTTAGGCTCTTCATCCATTCCCAACACCACAAAGTCAGTAGGAACCTCAGCTTGTCCAATTTTGATGGGCAGGTTCTCTAATAGACCATGAGGCAATCTAGTAGTCCTATCAGCCAATATTAAGCGGAGGTTGCATGACTTGTATTCGTTGAATCCTAGCCTCTGAGCTACAGACAGTGGCATGAGGCTTACTGAAGCACCAAGATCACATAGGCACTTTTTGAAGGCCAATGGACCAAGAGAACAAGGCAAGGTGAAAGAACCAGGGTCCTCTAGCTTCTTTGGGATAATCATCTTCTGAATGACAGCCTTGCATTCATGAATAACCCCACCTATGTCATGCCCTACCCTCTCATCTTCCATAGCCTTAGCTTGAGCTCCTTTAGCTATCTCCTCTTTCTCTTTGGTCTTTTCGGTTACCAAGTCAGTTAAAAACTTTTGATATTGAGGCACAAGTGCAAATGCATCAAGCAAAGGCATCCTAAGTTCAATCTCCTTGACTTGGTTTTCGAACAGAGCTTTGTACTTCTCAGTAAGCTGCTTCTTAAACCTCACTGGAAATGGTAGAGGTGGTTTGTATGGTGGAGGAATGAATCTCACAGGTTTATCCTTGGGAGCAGTGGGTTCTTTAGTAGCTTCAGGATCAGATTGTTTGGCTGACTCAATTGGATCCTTGAGCACCTCGACAGGATCCTTTATCTCAACTTCATATTGAAGAAAATCCTCCCCATCTAAACTCTCAGTGTCCTCAGTGAGCCGTACATCTACAGCTTGGGTGGTGATTGCATGGATAGTAGCATAGTCCTTGGGGTTTTGAACTGCTTTTCCAGGTAGTTGGTCAGTTGTTGGGGTAGAAGTAGAAACAGTCTTGCCTTCCATATACTTCATCTTGGAGTTAAGAGCTACAAACTTGACATGCAGATCATTGTAAGAACATTCCATCCGCTGACTGAGTTCAGCAAACTTCTTAGCAGTATCCAGAGAACCACTAGCTTGACCTTGAAGAAGTTGTTGCAGCATTTGCTTCATTTCTTGATCTGGAGCTTGAGTAGGTTGAACTTGTTGAGGGGAAAATCCAAGTGGTGGTCCGGAAGGAGCGTGAGAACTTTGCTGGAACTGTTGCTTAGGCACGAATCCTTGATTGTAATGAACAAAAGGTTTTTGCGGACCTTGTTGTTGCTGCTGAGAAGGGTACACCTGATCTTGTGGATTTGCAACATTGGTGCTCCGGTAAGACAAATTGGGGTTCGTCTTGTAGGGGTTATAACCCTTGTTGTATCCACCTTGATTCTGGACGTAGTTGATTGCTTCAGACTGCTCACCCTTCCCATCCTGAACTTGAAAAGGGTCATCCTCAGATACGAAATGGACAGTATGTTGCTGACTTAGCAAGAGGCGGTCAAGCTTGTCATTGACATTCTTAAGGTCCCTCTTGTACTTCTCCTCAGACCCAGCGTCACCTCTAACCGTGCGGTCGTAGTCTTCATTGTAGTTACCATCAGACTGGACGAGATTCTCAACCAGTTGCCATCCTTCATCAACGTCTTTGTTCAGGAAGTTACCGTTAGAAGCAGTGTCAAGCAACATGCGAATTTTTGGAAGTACACCACGGTATAGAGTGCTCAACAGTGACTCGTTGCTGAAACCATGGTGTGGACACTGGCTGTGGTAACCCTTGAAACGCTCCCAGGCTTCACAGAATGATTCTGAGCTCTTCTGAGTGAAGCTAGAAATCTCATTCCTGAGACGTGCTGTTATGGAGTTGGAGAAGAACTTGGCCAAGAACGCTTTCTTGCAACCATCCCAGGTGGTGATTGATCCCTTGGGAAGGTTTTTCTCCCATTGATGAGCCTTGTCTCCCAGGGAGAATGGGAAGAGGCGCAACTTGTAACCGTCCTCACTCACGCCGTTGATCTTGGTAAGACTGCACAGACGGTCGAACTCGTCCAAGTGGTCGAGTGGATCCTCCATAGGCAACCCGTGGAACTTATTGCCTTGAATCATGGAGATCAGACCACTTTTGATTTCGAAGTTGTTGTTCTGCACGGCGGGAGGGACGATTCCAGCACGCTGAGTATGAGTGTTCGGTGCATCCCCAGCACCAATGTGTCTTGGTCCCTGATGTGGTTCATTCTGGTGTTCCATAGTGACGTGTGCGGGATGATCAGTGGGTTGACGAGCTTGTCGTGGGCGTTGCAACCGATTGATTTCGTCGATCACAGGAAGGAGATTTTGATGCCCTCTTGATCTGGTGTACATGCAAGGTTGCAATCAACAGGTACTTGAGATGCAAAACAAACAAGCAGAAAACCAAAACAAGTCAGTACTCAGAATGATTGTGTAACAGAACTTAATCTTGCAAAACTTGAAATCTTAAATGTAGCAAAAAGAATCCCAATTGGCAACGGCGCCAAATTGATACTAAGATTTTTGTGTCTCCTGGCAGGTTCAATTAACCTTACGTAGTTGTAATACTTAAGGTGTCAATCCAGTTGGGAAAGTTTACTATCACTCAAAATGCAATCAAGATGTCACAAGTGAAGCCAATTCAAAGAGTGTTTTTATCTAACAGTCCTAGAATGATCAAAATGCAAAACGGAAATGAGTCACAGAACTAGAAACAAGAATGCATGACAAGAAGCGAAAGTGAATAAAAACGCAAACGATTCTAACCATGAACAAACAAAACAGTTCCAGGAATGTAATAAAAATCAGAAAGAAATGAGTCCTAAGGATGGGGTAATTGATGTCGGTGGAGTATCCTAGTCTAAGGAGTGTTTAACATACCACAAGCAAAGTATCCCTAAACAATGAACATCACAACTTAGCTAATCCAACCTCTTGGCAAAAGCTACTCAGACTCAACCACTTCCATACCTAGCTCTCGCTAGAGAAACGTGGTCGAGCAGGCATGACAAACAGGTTCATTCATGTCAAGAAACATCCTAGAAAACTAATCTCTTAGGCTAGGAACGTAAGTCTCTGGCACTAGTTGGTCAGACATTTCATCAAACACCTTTTGGGTGCGGAAATTTCTCGAACCTAGTTCCAATTGATCAGAGAGAAACTAGCAATTCTAACTCTAGTCCAGAAGGGAATCATACAATCAAAGCTTAAACACTCTACATCCTAAGATCCTCCACCTAATCTATCCCATCCTCAAGAACTAACACACTACTCAGATCCGAAAATCATAGTCAAGGATGCAAAAACAGAAATCATTGAAACAAGCATTATTAGGTAGATAAAAATAAGATGAACAACTTTGTAGAAGGAATCAAATGCAAAATCTCAATAATCTCAAAGATATCGGAATACAAGTCTGAGAACGTTTTTTGGAGGCTAGGTTCAGAAACCTTCTGGGAACGAAAACGAGATTAAAAGATAAGATGTCTCCGCAAAGACTTAACAAAATGTATATATAGTAGTCCAACATGGAAAGCCCTAAAACTTAAAACGACAAGGTAAAGCGTCGGTTCGGTAATCTCCTGAAGCGTGTGAAACCAAACGTCCTTCTTCCCGACATGTGCGATCGAGTCTGTGTGCGTCGAATGGAATGCAATGTCATCACAGCTCGGATGGAAGGCTGAGGAGCATGGCTTGGACGGATAGCTCAGACGAAACGGAGATGGTGACACTGGCTCGGACGAGACGGAGATGGTGATAATGGCTCGGACGAAACGGAGATGGTGACCATGGCTCGGACGAAACGGAGATGGTGACCATGGCTCGGACGAAACGGAGATGGTGACCATTGCTTGGACGAGAATGGCTTCCAACGTCTCCTAAATACCTGAAATACTCCAAAATGCACAATGTATGCAAGGATGATGCAAGAGCTACCTAGACGTGCAAAGTGTATAGAAAGAACTAGAAAATGATGCAAACCAAAGAGTTATCCTAGCTAAATGCATGATAAAAATAGGCTAAGAAGAGACAAAATATAGACATATCAGTATCGAGAGCTAAAGATTGCTGGAGTTGAAGCAGTTCCACCCACAGGTCAGTTCTTTCCTCAAGTAAGTTAGACGCATACACTGTAGTGAATACGAATTGAAGCTTGTTCGCAATAATAACTTCGCAGGTCAATGCTAGATGTGATTGACTTATCACTCTAATAGACGTTGGGTCCTTGCAAATGATGATGATGCGGCCATCAGGATCTGCTGAGTGGTTGGAGGTAAAATTCATCCTTGACACGCCTTTGCTATAATATGGTTCAAACTAATTTCCTTAATGTGTGTTTCCAAAATAGCTCCAAAAAGCGGCTGATGGTATCTAAGCCAACTACAAAAAGGCTTATGCTTATCCGGTCATTTAGGCCTCGGATATTCCAAAAAAGTGCTTTATATCCATTAGAGATGAGCGGGAGGCTCACCCTGGGGAGAGAGAGGTTTAGAAAAAAAATTGGTAGTAGAAGATGGTTCAAGTTGGAGCAAAAGCGAAGGTTGGCTAGGGTGAGGATGAGAAGAGGCGATCAAAGGGGGACTACGGGGAGAAGGGTGAGAGCGGGATCGTTTTAGGTTAGACTTTGAATTGTCTGATGAGTTAGGATAGGGGTAAGGGAGCCTAACACTCATAGGTAAGTCATGATCAGTTTCAGGGATGTTGATGGCTAAGTAGTTATGGGGATCAAAAGGGTGAGTTTTTGAAGGATCAATAGGAAGAATGGAGACTGATGGGGTGGGCAGTTTACGGGGAGGGACGGGGGTGGATGGGGGCGTTGGTTTGGGCTTTGATGGGGTAAGAAGGGCAAACAGGGTTGAAGAGGTTACATAAACAGAATTGGAGGCTGGAAGAGAAGAGGAAGGTTTAGTGACAGGGGAAGCAGTAGGGGCTTTATCTGTTTACGGTAAGATAAGGTTGTTGGATTTGAAGTATGGTGTTTGGAGGGAACCTCCTTAGCTTTTCTGATCTGTGCATCCGAACCTTGCTTTACCATAGAGATAGGAATAGATTCCTTGGGAGGAGGGTTATTGACAAGAGCAGTGAGAGGCAACTGGAGCAAGTAGGAGGAAGCCAAGGATAGTCCACTTTGACTTCAACCACTTGACCATTGTCATGTGTATACTCCACCACATCAGGTAAAGATTTGGTAAGGTCAACAAGAACTTTAGCATGGGAAACCTTAAGGCTGACAAGATTAATTGTGTAATCATCGGTTTTCTTTGGTTCACCAACAAGTCCTGCAATAAGACTGATACCCTCAGTGGTGCGCAGGTCCAGAGGAATATCATGCATATGGATCCAGATAGGGATGGACTCAAGGGAAGGGGCTCCAGTGGAATAGTGAGGGGCCCAAAGAGCAGTGTGGAACATTGAGTCACCAATATACCAAATACATTTTTCAAGTACCTTTTGGCGGATATAGCCATTTGAAACCCTAACCAGTACAGAGTTGGAGTGGTGATTGACATGGATCTCTAAGCGACGTCCCTTTCCCCACATATGATTGAGAACACTTTGAATTTGGTGGAACAGGGGAGGTCTTCCATTAAAGAAGCACAGTATGAAATCCTTGTGTAATTCTGCACCTCTTTGGAAAATAGTGTCCGGGATGTGAATGGTAGGTCTCCCAGCTGTAGTGTAACTTACCGGAGCAAGTCGCTTAAGAGAACGATCAGCAGTCTTTCGCAGTTTGTCAGGAAGGGTTTTGGGTTGAGTAGGTTGGGGGGGGGGAGGAAACCCCTTTAGCAGTAATGGTGTCTTCAGCATTTACCACTTGAGATTGGAGAATGGCGGTACGAACAGTGTTCTCTTCAGAAGTATTACCCCTCGCAATACCAGATAAATCGAAAGGACTAGATTGGGAAGTAGGACAAGCTAAAGCCTTGTTTGTGTTAAGTGAGAAGGTAGCCTTAGGGATTAGAACAGTAAAATTTTCCAATCCAATAGTGTTACCTGCTACAGTAGTTTCAGATCTAGGGTTTTGAGGACTAGAGTCGGATGAATCAATAGTAGATCTTCAATCGGTTGCATCAACACATCAGTAGAGGAGGGGGGTAGAAGGAGCAACCAAAGAAGAAGAAATAACCACATCAAGCCAAAGAGAAGTGACAGTTTGCTGAAGTGACTTTCTTTGCAGGTTGGGAGAAGTAAGGGTTAAAGAGGGAAAGTTGGATAGGGTACAAGAGGGAGCAAGAGGGTCAGGTGGGTCGGGGGGATGGAGCGGTTGGAAGGAGGGGGGGGTTTGCCACCAGCGATGAAAAGCCTTGGATTCAACACAGAAGCACGACCATCCAGGAACCAGCGGTTTTCTATTGAGAACCGTACCAACTAAGGTTTTCTGAAGGTTATTATTATTATTTATATATATATATTTTGAATTGTTATAATATTTCTTGTATAAAATATTATTTTGAATCTTTAATTCTGTAAATCAATTAAAAAATATTAATAATATTTAATATTTTTTATAAACTTTTTCATCTCCTATCCCAAATACTAATTTTCCTTTTCATTGGATCAAAAATGTGCTTTTCTTTTTGTTGGAAAAGAAATATAATAAAAATAGTTTGTAAGAATAGAAAAAAAGAAAGAAAGAAAACCCCTTCAATTGTTTATATGCTTTTTATCTTACAATTCTATGAACCTACTTGCGTATCAAAATAAAAATATTTTAACAAAATAAATTTTTTCATGAATATTATTATTTTATGAAACAAAATATCATTTATGAAATAAAATATTTGAGCTTTCTCATGTCATAAATATTTTGATTACAAAACAAATTGAATTTTCTTTCCAACAAAATTTATTATTGAGATTTATAATCAAAATAAATTTTTTTCTACTTCGACTAATAAATTCATGTATACTATAGGTATTTTCAGTGAATCGAGTACAAAGATTCTTAAATCATGTTGAGAACATTAGATAAAATAAATTTTATAAATTGTTTCTATAAAAGCATTAAAATAATATTTTATATAAGCAAAAATTGTCATGAAATAAAAAAAAAACAAAAACAAAAAAAGTCAATACATCTCTCTGGGTCGTTGCAAAACATACGTCTTTCAATAATACAATTTTTTTTGTCTAACCATATAAAATAATTTTTCCTTTTTGTATCTTATTATATAAAGTTCAATGACAAAAACTCTTATTAACGAGATCGTGACACGTGTCAAAAATATTAATAAGATGTTGACATGTGTCAAATATAAATATAGAAACAAATTTGATTTTTACTATTTTACTAATCTACTTGAATCTTATTATATAAAATTCGATGACAAAATTACTAATTAACAAGATCATGACACATGTCAATTGTATCATTCATATGTTGACATATATCAATTATAAAATTTATTAAAATTTTAAAAAATAAAAATGTAAAAATTCAAAACCTACCATAAAAAGGTTTTCTATAAAACTAAAATAGAGAAAATAAAACCTAATTTTATTATAAAAAAAATAGATATATATATATATATCATAAAATTCGAATTATAATATAATGATTTATTTTAATTTTAATTTGCTAATTTGGCAAGAAAAATATTACTTTTTATATAAGATAAAAAAATAATTGTGAAAATATACAATTAATTACTGTTACCAAAAACTGTAAATACTCACCTTTACATAAAGAAAAGATGGTTGAAGTAAAAGAAAAATAGATTGTTTCATATTTTTTTCACCAATCAAATAATTTATTCAAAAAGAGTGTTATTGTAATATATAAAATAGGATTATGTAATATTAATGTATGCGTTTTTAACTATAAAAATATTAAAGTAAAGAGACATATAATAGATTATTTAATTTTATTATATAAAGTTCAATGACAAAATTTCTTATTAACGAGATCGTGACACGTGTCAAAAATATTGATAAGATGTTGACACGAGTCAAAAACAAATATAGAAACAAATTTGATTTTTACTGTTTTACCAATCTACATGAATTAAAAACAAATATTGGCCACGTCTTTTTGTTTAAATATGTCAATTAATTTGATTTTTACTATTCTACGTTAATTATTGGCCACATTTCTAGAAAAAAAAAGTTCAGAAAATATTTACCTATCACTATAAGGAAATTGAGTATATCTCTTATTATATAAAGATGTCTACTAAGTGGTATCCCATATCAAATAAAAACTTTGAGTACAGTAGAAATCATGAACTCCAAAGAGACAGTTACAAACCATGAGACATCGGAAAACCATACTAGCAAAAGAAAACGGGGTATCATGAATGATAATCAGATTGCTATGATGGAAAAAATACTTGCAGATGAATCTCATATAAAGCTGGATTTAGCTACACTTCAAATATGGGTAGACAAACTAAATCAATATGTAAGTACAATCTTATTATATAAAGTTTGATGACAAAATTACTAATTAACGAGATTGTGACACATGTCAAATATATTGATAAGATGTTGACACATGTCAATTTTTTTTTTATAAACGTAATAAGACAGCTTATTATATTTACAGAATTTTACATGTTTATATTTTAAAACATTTATATTCCTAAATCAAAAAGGAAAACTAACAAAATCAATATATTTTTCATTGTATCCTAATTATATTATACATGGTTTCTCAATAAATTTGACATGTGTAACCAAAAATTTAATTCATTAAGTATGTATATTAATCAATAAATAATGAATAACTAAGTTAAAAAGAATAACATAAGTTATTTAACATAATTTTAGTCGGATATAAATTATATTTATCGGTGTAATATAAATTATTGTAAGTAAGTACACAAAACCTTGAAACAATAAATAAATTTAAAAAATCAATACATGATTTGTATAAGTATAGTTTACATGTTTTATTTTAAAGTTTTAATGCATGTAGTAATATGATAAACCTGAAAGAAAATAGAAAAATGAGTTTGTTAGAATGAATATTTGGTTAATTGATTAAAATTGACAAAAGTATTACTTATAAAATTATGACATATAGAAGAATATTTTAAGGATATTTTTGGATTTCCAAAAATTTTGTGGATGTTAACTGATTTTTTTACTGATTATTTTTAATGTTAAATTTTAAATACTAACCAATATACATATTATCTCATATTATTTTTGTTATTAAATTTTTTAACTAATCCATGAAGAAGTGAATTATGGTTTTATGATGAAATAGATAGTAGATGTGATTACTAAACTGAATGTCTAACGATGAAATTTATTTTAGATTAAATAGATTAAAAAGTTTTCAAATATTAATTTGTATTATTAAAAAAAAAAAACATTCAAGAATATTAGTAAATTTTAATGTTTAAATTTATAATTTTAACATATGTATTTCTGTAATGCATATGTCAAAATATAAGATAATTTGAATACAAATTATAAATTACAGGAATAAATCTTTAGTTATTGAGAATTTCTCTGTATCTTTATATATGTTTTTATTTTATAAATTTTACTCATTTTTAAAATTGATTATGACATGAAGTAAAATTAGTACTTATAAGATAACAACATAACAAATATATCTTAAATAATGTTGATTGAGTTTTTTTGGTAAATTATATTTTGTTAATTTTTATGGGGCAATCTCAAAAATACCCCTTTTTTCAATTCCTTTTTAAAAATACCCTTCCATGTTGACCATTTTCAAAACTACCCCTCTTTTTGAACAAAATGACCAAATTACCCTTTCTTTAAATGACAACAAGAATGTACAGTCACCAAATTCAAAAAAATTCCCGCCAAAAATAAAAAATTTTCCCGCCAAAATCTTTTTCCCTCTAAAATCAAAAAATTTGCCCGTCAAAAAAAAAATTTCCCGCCAAAAAAAAATTACCCGCCAAAATCGAAAAATTTTCCCGCCAAAAAATTGAAATTTATACCTTATAAAAACATTGTAAGTCCTTTTAAACACCTTGTAAAACCTTGTAAAAGTGTTTACAAGGTGTTTAAAAACCTTTAAAAACGTTGTAAACGCTTTTAAAAACCTTTTAAAAGCGTTTACAAGGTGTTTAAAAACCTTTTAAAAGTGTTTACAAGGTGTTTAAAAACCTTGTAAAAGCTTTTACAAGGTGTTTAAAAACCTTGTAAAAGCTTTTACAAGGTGTTTAAAAACTTTAAACTTTTTAAAAACATTTTAAAAACCTTTTAAAAACCTTGTAAAAGCGTTTACGAGATGTTTAAAAAACCTTTTAAAAACCTATTAAAACCTTTTAAAACTCTTTTAAAAATCTTGTAAAAGCGTTTAAAAGGTGTTTATAAGGTTTTTAAAAGGTTTCTTCTACCTTATAAAACCTTTTAAAAACCTTGTAAATTTTTTTTGGCGGGAATGTTTTTTTGTCGAAAATTTTTATCAAAATTTTTTGGACAAAAATTTTTTTGGCGGGAAAATTTTTTCGAAAATTTTTTGGCGGGAATATATGTTGGAAATTTTTTGGCGGGAAAAATTTGTTTTTCTTTTTATTGAATAAAATATTTTTCATTTAAGGGTAAAATGGTAATTAAAAATTAAAGGAATGCAAAAATAAAAATTACCAGAAAAGAGGATATTTTTGAAAAGGGGTATATCAAAAGGGGTATTTTTAACAAATTCTCAATTTTTATTTATATTTTCAGTTTTTACTAAGATATAGATTTGATATTAATTGTGTTTGATATAAAGTACTTAGTTCTATGAATTAAGATGAAATGTGTAATTAAAATTAAAATATGGTCTCTTATGATGATATAAATATTTAAATGGTACTTCCTGTCCTATAAGAGTTTTTGGGTCAAAGTATAAAGATTAATAAATAATAAATATTATGTCATTTATAAAACTTCTACCAATAGAAAATATACTGCATAACTCAAATAGTCATAAATTGTTATATTAATAAAAATTATACATAAAAATTTGAAAAAATATTATAAAACTTTTATATAATAGAACCGAGAGAGTTTTAAATGAAATATGAAAGGTTTATATTCAATATTAAAATGTTATAAGATAAAATCTAAAAACATGTATGTTACTACTTAACTATTCTTAATAATTTTTTAATTTTTACCCGCGTTATTACGCGGGCCTTATCTAGTTTTGTATAAGAAAATAATAATTTACGTTCATACGTGATTTTTCTTGTTTAGAAAAGAAATACTCCTTTAATCAAAGAAAAATATATATTTAAATTCAGTAATCATTGTTTTCTTAAACTGTGTAAAAACTTAAAACTTCAATCTTTGTGAAACAGAGGGAGTATTAATAAAAATAGATTTTTTTAAGAAGAGGAAAAAAAGAAAAAGAAAAAGAAAAAAGAAAGTAATAAAACGTTCTAGAGAGTTCCATCCAAACTCCACAAAACCTCGAACAAAAGCAAACGCAATTGAGCCTCTTCATAAGTCCTTCACACAGCAGCCACATCAAACCCAAACAACACATCTCCTTCTTCTTCTTCGTCTTCGTCTCCGCCATCGAAAGAGGGCGCTTCTCTTTCTCACTCTCTCCCTTCGATCTCTAGGGTTTTCGTAAGAAGGGCGATAAGATGTTCGGGCGAGGACCCTCGAAGAAGAGCGACAACACTAAGTTCTACGAGATCTTAGGTGTTCCTAAGAGCGCATCACCTGAAGATCTCAAGAAAGCTTACAAAAAAGCCGCTATCAAGAACCATCCCGACAAGGGTGGAGATCCAGAGAAGGTTCAATCTTCTTTTTTAGATCCCTTTTCCTTATCGCTTCAGATTCTGTCAGTTTCGATCTGGGTTTTCTTACTTGGATTGTGCTTTCTCCGATTTTTGGTTGATGTCTTGTGAGCTTTTTGATGTTTGAATTTTGATCCGATCTGAAATATAAAGTTTGAGTTTTTCCTGAATTATATATGCTTTTGTTGAGGTTAGATGTACTTAATTGAGATATTTTTTTTGGTACTAAGTGGTGAAAGTTATGAGCTTTTGTGGAGAGTTCAAGGTCTAGATGTTTTGTTTAAGCTCTGTTGGATTGGTGTTGCATCTTCTTGACAATTGAGGGGTTAAAGTTGTTTGCTTTGTCAAGTTGTTTAGTGTTTGAGTTTGGTTTGTGGTGTTATGAGTTAATTTGTGATTTTGAGTGGAGTTTTAATTCATGTATCTGATTGCAGTTCAAGGAGTTAGCTCAAGCTTATGAAGTTCTTAGTGACCCGGAGAAGCGTGATATTTATGACCAGTATGGAGAGGATGCACTCAAGGAAGGAATGGGTCCTGGAGCCGCTGGACATGATCCATTTGATATTTTCTCATCCTTCTTTGGTGGAAGCCCGTTTGGAGGTGACTCTCTTGGACATTCTTTTTGCTCTGAGATATCACAATTGCGAGTTTTCGTTTGATTGATTTTGAGTGTCTTTGTTTTTGATTAGGTGGTAGTAGCCGGGGAAGGAGGCAGAGGCGTGGTGAAGATGTTGTTCATCCCTTGAAGGTTTCTTTGGAGGATGTGTACCTTGGAACAATGAAGAAGCTCTCACTTTCTAGGAATACTCTCTGCTCCAAGTGTAACGGGTTAGTACCTTCTTCTTCACATGTCCTTTATTTCAAAATCATTCTTAGTTTATTCCTCCCAACTTTTTTGGACACCAGATGCTGAAAAGGTTGTTAATTCGTGATTGTTATTTATGATTGCAGAAAGGGTTCAAAGTCTGGAGCCTCCTTGAAATGTGGTGGGTGTCAGGGTACAGGTATGAAGGTCTCAATTAGGCAGCTCGGACCTGGAATGATCCAGCAGATGCAGCATGCATGTAATGAATGCAAAGGAACAGGTGAGACCATCAATGATCGGGACAGGTGCCCACAATGCAAAGGAGACAAGGTTATTCCTGAGAAGAAGGTGCTTGAAGTGAATGTGGAGAAGGGAATGCAACACAGTCAGAAGATCACATTCGAAGGACAAGCAGATGAAGCGGTATGTACCCTCAGACATTTTACTCCTGCTTTGACTACTCTGTTTCTTTTTCTCCTTCTTGTGACTTAAAACTGTTTTTGTTTATGCTTCTGTGTTGGAACAGCCTGACACTGTCACTGGAGATATAGTGTTTGTCCTTCAGCAGAAGGAGCACCCAAAGTTCAAGAGAAAGGGAGAAGACCTCTTTGTGGAACACACGCTTTCTCTAACAGAAGCTTTATGTGGCTTCCAATTTGTTCTGACACACTTAGATGGCAGAAGTCTTCTCATTAAATCTAATCCTGGGGAGGTCGTGAAACCTGGTACGTATTCAGATGCATCATAATGCCTTTGGTTTTACAGTTATCTGTCTTTCATTGAAACATGCTAACTTATCTTGATGTGCTTGATAGATTCATACAAGGCCATAAGCGACGAGGGAATGCCGGTATACCAGAGGCCGTTCATGAAGGGTAAGCTGTACATCCACTTCACAGTGGATTTCCCGGACTCGCTGAGCCCTGAGCAGACCAAAGCACTGGAAGCTGTTTTGCCCAAGCCCTCAACAGCTCAGTTGAGCGACATGGAGATAGATGAGTGTGAGGAGACCACTCTACACGATGTGAACATTGAGGATGAGATGAGGAGGAAGGCACAAGCTCAAAGAGAGGCTTATGATGATGACGATGATGATGATGACCATCCTGGTGGTGCTCAGAGGGTGCAATGTGCCCAGCAGTAAGTAACTCCGTAGAGAGAGACTTTTCCCACATGGGTTTGGCTCCAACATTTGTCTTCTCCTTTTTCATTCTAAGTGTATTGGAGTCTTTATGGAGTTTGGTACGGTTTAAGAATTTGCCCACTTTGGTTGAAGTGGAACAGCCAACTTGTTTTCTCTCTTTTTCTGACTCTTAAAAATTAAGGCCTTGTTACAATTTTGTGTTTTTTTGATAATTAAATTTGTAGTAATTTAATGTCTAAGAACATATATGCTATGTCTTTTTCTATGTTATGTCTTTTTCTATGTTGATGATGCTTAGTATATTCGTTTATACTGTTTATAAAACCCTTGACCACAACAAGAACCCGTAACAACCCAAACCGGCGTTCGTGGAGTACTCATTCGACAACACCACCAGCCAATGCAGCCACCAGACAACTCTAAGCAATTAGGTCATTACAAATTACTGGGATTTAATTCTTATCTGTCAAAGCAAGTTTAATTGAGTTGGGTTCAGGGATTTTATTTCGCACAACAAAGATGTGGTGGTTATTATTGTTGTTGGTGTGGCTTCGTTAATGCCACGTTATCTCAGCCGTCGCCACAACATCGAAACCTGGTGCTCTAGTAGCTAGGTCTGCTACTGAACCGAAAATATACTAATACAACCGAACCGCTCTATAGTTTTCAGTCATTTTGGTTTTGGGTCGGTTACTATAAGTAAATCGATCGGTATGATTTTAGATGTGTTTTTTTTTTTTTTTTTTTTTTTTTTTTTTTTGTCAATCAAGATGTGTTTTGTTTTGTTATTCGTTCTGTTTGGTTCGGCTCACTAAACGTCTAAATCAAATAGTTACCCAGATATGATTCTAACCAAAATAATTTTAGATTATACTATTAAAAATTGGAAAAATACATATCCATAGGGGTGTCAAACGGGCATGCCCGCGCCCAAACGGGCTGACCGTGACGGTCCCGCATTTTCAGTGATCCGCTGCGGGCAGGTCCGTCATGGGCGGCGGGCGACATATCTCTGCCCATGCCCGCTCCGCCTAGCTTTGCGGACTAATGGGCATGCCCGCGGGCTTTGACCCTACAATCAACAAAAGGCTATATAAGCTAGGCAGATTAGCCAAAACCAAAGGACAAAATGATAAGTAAGATATTTACAAAACCTTCTTTGCAAGATTCAACAAAATTCACAGCATCCATGGTAGTGATCCATAACTACTTTCAGCTGTGGAAGGCGTTGGATAAGAGGCTGCAGAACTGTCTCAATGAAGATTTTCTCGCTGTCAAAGACATCAATACTCGGATCTGTGACCTCCCCATGAACCTAATTAAAAGATTCCTCAGACAAAACAGTATAAAATACAAAAAAATACAAGTCTAATAATGTGCTGTGTGATTTATTTACCAGTAAAAGCATGTTTTGTTTGACCATCTCTTCTAGCACCGGTAAGCATTTTCTAAAAAGGTCAGTGACACCATCTTGAGAGTTGGTTGTTGCTCCAGCAGGGTACAACTTAACTGCATAAACCACACCACTTTCCCCTAAAAACAAGCATATATACATATGAACATAAACTAAACAATCGCAAGTAGAATCTCAATCTGAAAGATAAAAAGTGTATCAGACCACATTGCAACATGATGGAGAAAAGCAACAGGTGTACTTACTTGCAATCTTAATCTCATCAGGTTGAGTTTTGTCAGTCAAATAAAGTGTCATAAGTGGATCAAAGCTGGTCCCAGATGGCAAAGCTTTCATGATAGATTCCCGGTAAGTAATAGCAGCTGCAGTAGTTGTAACAGGCGGATTCAGATTTGGCATCACAATCGCTCTCTTAAAATGACTAGCACTACACACATTAACAAGACACACTTAAACCATCAAGTACAGCACAAGCATCAACAAAAAAAAAGAATTGCAATTGAATCAATAGTCAATGAATCCAACACCCCACATTTCAAAATCACTTGAAGTGAGTGGCTTTCTCACCATCTACGGCGTCTCCTCCCATACCAAAACGCAAATGCAGCTAGAGATGCAGCCACAACGACTCCAGTAGCAGCATGCCATACGTATAAAGGCTTCTTCATCATCACCATGCTTGAAGCTTGCCTCACCATCTCAGAGCTCCAAATATCCTTTACTTCAGGAACTTTATGCTGAGTCACTACGGTCTGAGCAAACCCGAGTCCTTCTTTTTCCAATTCTACCAAATCAATAGTCACAGCTGGTTTCAATTGTGTCGCCTTTGAGATGATTTCATATTCTTCTTTAGTCCCTCCTATCACTTGACTGCATTTTGCTGTTCACTTTGATCCCTCCTTTCTTTATCGTTAACTGTCCTTCAAACAAGCTTGTGTTTGGTCGTATCCCGATTCCAACCACAACCAAATCTGCTGGTAACTGGTTCCCGTCTTTGAGATTAACCGAAGTGACCTGTAAATCGAAAACCAACAAAGCTCATATCAATAAACAATCACACTGAACAAGGCTCAACATTTCATAACCTAACTTTGCATAATGATGAGACATCAATTCGCCTACATAACCAAACCCAACAATCATAATTCAAACCGCAAATCCTAACTCTTAAAGCAATGCAAAACATAGATAACCAAAACACAAATACATGCACAGAGAGTGAGAGAGAGAACATTGTTACTGGATAGAGGAGGACAAGAGAGGAAGGAGGATGAGCCATTGGTGGGAGAGTAGATGGTGGAGAAGACATAGAAGGAAGAGACCAGAACGCATCACCGTGGTGTAGATCGTCAAGAACAGAGGTTTCAAATTTGTGGCTTCACGAAACCCATTTCGATGTTGGCAATTTCGGGCCGCCCGCATGACCGCGGTTGTGAGCGGACAAAGTCCGTTTGACCAGTAAACCAAACGGGTCAAGTCCGCCAGACCCGCCAATTTATGGACATGAAATTAAAGGCCCATGCCCGATCCGCTGTGACACCTAACGGGCCATGCCCGCGGCCTTTAGACCCAATTGACACCCCTACATATCCATATTGTTTTAAATTGATAACCGTATCAAACCAAACCAAATATTTTGTACGAAATATCTCATAACCAAACCAAATATGTACCCAGATGTGCTGGAAGCAAGTGATGAGCCACGTGCCGAGAACTCCTCGGATAAAAAAAAATATAAAACTTAATTTCTCCAAAAAGTCAAAAACAAGTAAACAAAAAACATTTCTCTGACAAAAATCTAGAACCGTTGGATTGTTCGGTGTGTTCAGAAACCGTTGGATTCAATTTTTCTTATGTCAAAAACTACTCGAGAGACTCATTCATCTCCACCAAATTCTCCAGTTTCTTCTCTTTTCATCTACAATCACAGTACTCATCCATGGCGATTTCTCAAGCTCAACCTCTGCTTCTTCTCCTCATATCACTCTTCCTCTTACCTGCTTTGCACGCCACTTCTTTCTCCTACTGCGGTTTGTCTCCTAAACTCCCTTCTTTGTCTTCTTCTATCAGATTAAGGGTGTCTTTTTTTGGATCGTTGCTAGAACAAATCGAGTCTTGTCTATCTTTAAAGCACTTTAAGTTCCATAAAGTTTGAATCTTTAAAGAAAATGCTTCGAATTTAACCCTTTGATTGGTTGGTGCCTTCAATTTGAGGGTGAACTTGGTCTCTGATCTATTCAAGAAAACGTTTGTGGGTTTTCAGGAAAACTATATATAAATTCTTGAAGTATGTAATATGTAAGGATCAAGGTGGGAACTTAATTTGTGTGATCCGTGAGAGATCTTCTTGGTATTAATGGTATATGTTGAACTAATTGAGCAGCTTTTTTCAGCTCAATTTAGCCAACATTGTCATAGCCATAAGAGGGATTCTTTCAAGGAACAGTAAATACTATTTGTTCTCTTCTTGGTTATGTTTTTACAGCTTTAGCAATCTCTTGCAGAAAGAGAGACACTTTTTTGGTTAATAGTGGTGTTCTCTGTTTGATTCTCTCTCTTTACAATACTTCAAACAGCCTTATATGGAAATTTTTGTTTGCTGGAAAATCTCAATATCCATTGGCAATGATATTGATCTTTTGTTTTGCTTGTCATGAACTGGTATTTTCCCTTGGTACTGTTTAGTCTGAATCTTATTCGTAAACTGTTTGTAGATAAGAAGCTCGATCCGGTTAAGGTGACGGGTGTGAAGATCTCTCCTGACCCCGTTGTGAGTGGTGAAGCCGCAACGTTTAAGATTTTGGGTTCTACTGGTAAAAATACACAACTCTTTTTTATGATCTTCCTGCTTCCTTTTGTTTAAGTTTGGGTTTGAGTTTCAACATTTCTTAATTTAAAAAAAAAAAAAATCTTGTGTGCTGATGTGCATAGGCGAAGATATCTCCGGTGGAAAAGTAGTGATCAGGGTTTCATACTTTGGGATTCCTGTCCATACCGAAACTCATGATCTCTGCGAGGAGACGGCCTGTCCGGTTGCAACAGGCAACTTTGTGCTTTCTCATTCTCAAACTCTCCCCTCAATTACTCCGCCTGTAAGATATCTTTAACACTCTTTCAATAGATACACCTAGAATATCTATAAGCGAAAGTTATATATGTATGAAACTGTATAGGACATGTTGGTAATATACATTTACTGTGGTTTGAGATTACTTCTCATTTCTTATTTGGTAAATCTTCAAACACATTTAGAGTGGCTTCTCTTTTGAAACAGGGCACTTACACGCTGAAGATGACGATAAACGACAAGAATGGCGGAAGACTAACGTGCATCAGCTTCAAATTCAAGATCACATTAAAATCCGCGGTCTTTGCTAGTTAAAAGTTTTATGGTGTTAAATACGTTGACGTCTTTGTGAATCTCTCTCTGTGTTTACTTTTTTGGTGTCTAAATAAAGAATCTGCGCTTTTGAGACTTGAGTTGATGATGATCTACATGAATCAAAGAGTGATCAGACCATTATCTGCTATCAAGCCTATTATTATACATAAGAAAAGATAAATCTCTTGACCCAAATTTGAACCTAACCAAATTATACAACGAAAGTTTTTTTGGTTGTTGTTTCCTTTTCTTACTATTCCCACTAAAGAATAAAACCCTACCGAAAGCTAAAAACCATAGAAACAACCTAAAGTTGACCTAGCAGGAGACCAAAACAAATAAATTGATCCACCAAATTTGTGACGTGGATAAGAAGTTTGCTGATCATTTAAGTCTTTTGTAAATCCCTTTATTTTGTTCAGTTTAATGAATGATTTTTCTATCTACCTCTTGGAGATAATGCGTTTGAACCTTTTAGGGTTTAGATTGAACTCTCACCTTTTCAGTTATGTACCATAACAGCTTTGTTGAGTCTCAATTTTTTTTTTTTTTTTTTTTTTTGCATAAATTTAAAGGATATTTGGCCTATGTATATCATTTAAAGCCCCCACATGATATATAAATAGTCGATTGACATCAGCCTCCCATACATGGAGGTAGGGATGTTGTGGTGGGTAAAAAAACCCAGCCCGGCCCGAACCCGAAAAAAGCCCACCCATAAAAAACCCGAATTTATAAAATCCGATCGGGTATGAAGTGTAGTGGGTAAACTCGAACGGGCTTTTAGTTTTGTGGGTAAGCCCGTGGGTACCCAATTTTTTTTGTCTTATGTGATATGTTTTGCATTTTATATTATATATTTTGTATATTTAGTTTTTTGGTATCAAATGTGATTTATATTATGTATTTTGTGTATTTTATTATATCTGTAACAATTTTCAAAAATTTATAATTTTATATCATTTAGATAAATAATACCAAATATATATTTTCTTTCTTCTTAAACTTTTAGATCTAACTCTTAGTATACCACTTATATCATATGTATTTTGATTCAGTATTTGACATATAACCATGTATTTTTATATTCATGGTTATATATATAAATACATGGTTATATATATTTTATAATACTAGGTTTATAATACTAGATTTTAAGGAAGTTATTTTTGATTTCTTTCTGACAAAAAACCTGACGGGTACCCATTACCCAGTAGGATAAACCCGTGTGAGACTTTAATTATATGGGACCCGACCCGTTTTAAACCTGCGTTTTTTTTAACTTAAAAGCAGATCTATGGGCTTTGAATTTTACACAGGTCCCGGGTACCCAGTGGGTTTTAACCCACCATTAACATCCCTACATGGAGGTCGTTTGTAAGCATAAATTGTCTTATATTCAGCAATCACATTTACTTCTTTAAACTTGAGAGTATATATATAGAGTACGATTATAGTCATCTTTCTAATGAAGACATGTCTATTAATACTATGTATGTACAGTATGTGCTTTATAATAAAGCCTTTATTCATCAATTCTTCTCTTTATTGGGAAAACAAAAAGATATATATATTTACAAAATCAAATATATTTGTGTTAAAAACATAAAATGTAATCAACTATAAGTGAAACATGTTAATATGGTTGCAAGTTCATAACTAACTTTTTTAAAAATTAAACTTTATACTGTATGAAAAGATCACATAATCAAATGATTAGCCTAAAATATACAAAATAAAATCTCAATGTAAATGTCACATGTGGTTGGTTAAACATGACATCCTAATAAAAACCCCTAGCGAGGGCTCAAAATATTCTTCACTATATCAAAAACCTAACGCCTACCGATAAAAATGAATCCGGCTTCAATGGATAGTCTTCCTGATGATCTTCTTGTTCATATCTTGTCCTTTCTTCCCACGAAACAAGCTGCTTCCACCTCACTTCTTTCCAAGAGATGGAGGACTCTGTTTGCTTTCAGTCCTAATCTTGACTTTGACGATTCCATCTTTTTGCACCCTGGAGACTGGAAACAGAATTATTGTCCCGACATTCAAAAGAGTTTCGACGATTTCGTGGAAAAGACATTGGCTTCCCAAGGCGGCAACCATATAAAGTCCTTCTCACTAAAATTTGACGAAAATTATAGAGATCATCGTTTTGCCGTGGATGTTGTTGACCGCTGGATATGTAATGCCCTGGGACTCGGTGCCTCTGAGCTTCATCTACATATTGAACCTATATGGTACCGTGATCTCCCGTCCGAAGTCTTCACCAGCACCACACTGGTTAATCTTTCACTGGGAACAAGACTACACAGCCCAAGACTTTTTCCGGATACATATCTCCCAGCACTAAAGGTTCTCTTTCTTGATTCAGTCTGGTTTGAGGATGATCAATTCTGTAATGTGTTTCTAACTGCTTGCCCTGCACTTGAGGACTTAACAATACATCAGACGAATTACAAGCATTGTCCAGACTTTTCATACGTCATATCCAGCAAAACCATTAAGAAACTCTCGGTTACCTATAACTTTTATTACGATGATGATGATGTTCCTAGAATAATTTCATTTGACACACCGAATGTTGTAGACTTCTACTACTCTGATTATCTTGGGAATGAGTCTCCACAATGTCGCTTCAATTCACTTGCCAAAGCTACATTGGACCTTAATTTCTTAAAAGATGACAAGGGCCAGTTGCAAAATGGAGCGGATGTAACGGATCTCATCAGTGGGATACGCAACGTCAAGACCCTTCACTTAACTATTTCGGCTGTTGAAGTGAGTTCAGTGTATGGTCTCATCATATTTTTGGTTAGAAACAGGAAAACATTCAGTGTGTGTGTGTGTTTCAGGTGATTTCGGTATGCTGCGTAGGTGGATTACCGGTGTTCAACAACCTCGTTGATTTAGTGTTTTCGAGTAAAAAAGAAGGTTGGGAAGTGCTTCTGCCACTTCTGCTAGAGCGTTCACCTAACCTTAAAACTCTGGTTCTCGCGGTATGAAGCAAACCCTTAACAAATCTTACTTACATATATATGACTTGTGGCATTGATTTAAAGTAGTCTATCATCTTGATGTTTCAGGGTCTGGATTGTTTCACAATTAGACGGCATCCATTCGTGGGGATTCGAATTCCTCCAAATAACCAAATAAAGATGCTGGGTATCAAGCAGTATCATGGAAGTGAAAACGAGCTGAAACACATTAGCCATTTCTTACTGAATATGGAGTGTCTTGACGTTGTGAAAGTCTACGTTGCACCTACAATGGATAGCATCAAAAAGATGCAACTCACTGAGGATATGTTGAAGCTTCCAACAGCTTCACCTGAGGTCAATGTACAAGTACTGTGATCATCATCCATTAACCAAGTTATTACATATTCGATAAAACTCTCATGGAAGTGATGTACATAACAGACAAGTAAAGAAGTAAACCTGAGTTTCGCAAGAAAAGGAAGTGATGTACTTCCATTTGATTCCAAATATTAAAATATTTCGAGCTTCTAACAATAAGAACTGCCTTCATATTTCATTACACATCAATCACAATCTCCAACGTGCGACTCAAGTCACTTCTATTACTGAGAAACTTCAAGCAACCTCGAGGCGTCGTGAACCAAACCCAAAACACTCTCTACTTCTTCTTCGATCTTGCCTGATATGCCATTGTTGTTCTTCTCTAGCGTCTGCAACGCGTTCTCGACTCTCTCGATCATAGTTTTGTGCATATCTTTCTCTCTAAGCTCCTCTGCATTGAGCTCTTCTCTTACAATCAGCGCCTCTTCTTTTCTCAGATCTGATTCAAAGACAAGCTGGTGAATCTCGATTATCATGTTTTGTACTTCAGAAATCCCTTGTTCTTCCACCTCCTGAATAGTTTGCTTCTCTTGGATTGTGTTCTCCAATTCCATCTCTGATTTGGCTCTCGTCTTTGAGCTCTTCTCTATCTCTGTTTCCATGGTTTTGATCTCCTTCTCCAGTTTCAAGGACTTCTTGGTCATGTCGTCAACTTCTTTTCTAATTGAAGCCAATTTCTCCCGAGAAAGCTTCATCTCGTATTGGAGCTTTGTTTTCTCTTCCTGGGATTTCAGTAAATCTGTGGCTTTGCCTGTACGAAGAGTGTTTCGCTGAGGAGTGTTGATCTTCTCAATGTTATCTATCGTGCAAAGAACCTTCTCTTCCTCGTGCCTCTTGTTCTCTTCATCCACTTTTATTTTCAGCATTACAATGTTACTCTTCAGCTCTGCCTCGGATTGTTGGATCTTACCCATAGCAGCATCGATTTCTCTTTTGTAAGAACGGAGAACATCAAGTTCTTCATTTTTTCGGTTTAGATGATCGGAAGATGAGTTTACATGCGCCCTTGCCCGTTCTTCTCGCTGTTGAAAGTATACTGCAGATGATGCAAAGTTTGATAGTGAGCATCTGAGAGCCGCCAGCTTTTTCTCTGCAACTTCTTTTCTTGCATTAGTTTGATCAGAGACAGTTTTGATTGATCCTAGCTCATACTGGTGCTTCTTAACTTTGTCTTCAGTCTCTTTGCTTTCCTTTGACAGCTTGATGATGTCCAAAATATTTTCTTCAAGTGAAGAGAACACTCCAATGGTTTTGGCAGAGACTGAAAGCTTTTCCTGAGCCAGTTCAAGTTTCAGCCTTGCTGAGTTTAAATCTTCTCTAGACTTTTCAGAAGAATTGTTACACAGTTGCCCACATAGCTCCATTTCAGTATCAGAGGAGCAATTGGCACCATCACCATCAACTTCAATAGGCTTCTCTTGGTCAGGAGAAGAGAGCAGTCTTTTGAATTCATCCTTTTCCTTCATTGCATTTTCATACAGACTCATTAGCTTCTCGTTCTCATCGTGCATCTCGCTAAGCTGAGTCTCCAGGTTTCCTATCATTTTCTTCAGTTCCTCAGCTGCATTTTTCTCAACCTCCAGAGCAATTTCTGCACTCTTCTGAGCTTCGGCATTATTATTACTTGACGAATCTGTCCCAGTATTCACCAAAGCTCTGGAGCTGTTTTCTGCGGTTACTTGTTCATACAGCTCTATAAGTTTGTTGTTGTCCTCAATTAAGACCTTTATTTTCTGGCGCAAATCATCATTTTCTTTCGCCAACTTGATTGCAGTCTCGTGAGCTTCAGCTTCTCTCTGACTAGCACATGCAATGGCTTGAACCATTGTTTGAACCTCCATCTGATCTTCATCACCAACCATGCCTGAGGATCTTATTCTTCCCTCAAGTTCCTTGGACAAATTGTCGACAAGCCTGCAAGAGAAATCAAAAGAGATGAGCTGAGTCTTAATAATTGACCCTGAAACTAAAATGTATATTGTGTGCAGTGAATTACTTTTGCAATCTCTCTTTCTCATCAAGTGAAAAACTTATTGACTTCTGAAGAGATTCCATTTCTGCCCGGTTTTGAATAGCCTTCAGATTGGAAAACGAAACAAAAAGTTAGAGAACTTAGTGTCGTAAACCCTGACTGAAAAGACAAACTGAAGGCAAGAATAACCTGCATCCGGAGGAATTCATTCTCGTCTTGGATCGACGAAAGTTTCTTTGATTCCTCATTCTGCAAAAAAAAGTAAGCATGATGTCAAATCGTAGATAAACAACTTATTTGCGTCCCAGAAAATAACAGACTTTGTGAGGCACCATCAGCACAGATGAAAGAGAATCAAGCCCGTACCTGGTTTGAGCAGAACATATTGCTGATGTTACCAGCTTCTTTCACCATGGAGGAATCTGATTCGTGCATGAGTTTCCAATCAAGAGCTTCTAGCAACTGTAGATAAATTCAAGTTACATGCTAATTCAAATCATAAGCATACTTTCCAAGTTTTGAAAAGACAGATATTTTATATTACTCACCTTGGCTTGTAATGCTTGAATCTGTTGATTCAAGATATCCCTTTCACCTTCCTCACATTGTGATTTCAATCTGTGTAGCAAGTTAAAGTTTAAACATAATAGAACGATGTATATTGCTGAGGGGATAACATAGGTAATTTTCAAAGAGTCTCTTGCCTTCGGATCTCTTCTTTCAATCGCAAATTCTCCGTGGCAAATTTGGTAACTTCCTGATTTCTGTCAACTTGAGCACGTAGCACCTCAATCTCCTTCATAAGGTCACCCTTTTCTTTCTGCAGATGTGCTTCAACAGAGATCTTTCCTGAAGCTAAACCTTGTAAACTCTTAATTGCTGAATCTCGGAGCTTTAACATCATTTTCAGCCCTCGTATTTCATCCTCTCTTTTCTTTTCCTGTTTGGAGACATTTTCATCATCCGTTATTCAGTTATTATCCTCTGATTTTCCACAGTACGTGAAGTTTCATGTGAGAAATCTAGTTCTAACGTACCAACTTCATTGAAGCCTCATTTTCAGCAGCCAATGCTTGTAAAGAAGCGTCCTTTTCCCTCTCTCTTCGGAAAGCACCAACAAGTGCTACTTCGTAGTCTTTTACCTACAAACCATGCAAGTGAAATGTAAAGAACAAGCCAAATGCTAAATGAAGATCAAGCAAACCAATTTCAAACCTTAGACATCCTTTTGTGAGTTGTCAGAGGAGTGAATGATCCATTGAACCCATCCCACTTGAGAGACATTGGCGAAGCAGGGCAGCCCATTGAGACAGTGTCCATGTCCTGATTGTCTACTCCACCATTAACCATTCCTCTCAGGCGGGATACTTCTTTCTGTAGAGTAAGATTTTAAACATTTAAAAACAAGATCGTAAGAGAGAAAAAGAAACAGTCTTTGTTGGAAAAACTACCTTGAGTTGTTGAATTTGTAGCCGCATAGCAATAACATCTCCAGATGCATCTTCATTGACAATTGCCTGTTAGGTTTAACAAAATTAAGAAAGTTTAACTGAGTGCACTATATTAGATATATGAGGTAGCAAACAATGACAAGGATCATTTCATTACATTGTTCTTAATAAGCTTGGCACGCTGTGCAAACTTCAAGGTACTTAGGGTCTCCAACGAGCAACTGAGTAAAAGGAGAAAAACAAACAAGCATTGCCAAGGACCATGAGATGCAGTCAGATGAATATTTGAGGGAGAAAGGTCATGGAATATCAAACAGACACAGAGTCTCAAAGTACCTGCTAGATGGGCTAATATTAGCAATTATTATAGTCTTTGAATTCCCTCCAAGGGAATCCTGTAAATATATAAGAGTGTCAGTCAATGATCAGTGCAGTTAGGAGCGAGTATCACAATACAGGATTCATAGTTAAATATGCCACATGCTTGATAAATCATACTGAGATCTCATTATTTAAGAATATTTTTTTACCTGAAGCAGAAATGTGAGCTTCGAATCTCGATAAGGAACATGGACTGATTTTCCATTGGAAACACTTACGAGATTCATGATCACAAGCCTGCAAAGCAAATGTGGGAACAGATCATCAAAACTATATAACAAAGACCAAACTAGAATACTTGAGTTGAAGTTTGTGAAAGATGTATTTTTACCCCAATGTTGAAAGAGACTTGTTGATGTTGGTAGCTTCTTTGAGGCGTTCACCTTCAGCTCCTGAACTCTTTTGCCTATATTCCAGATGTTAGCAGAATAACTTAAGCAGAGAAAGGGTATTCGGTTTTTTTATGATAATAGTTGATTTTACCTTTCAGAACCAGCTAAGTCAACAAGATTAAGCCGTGCAAAACGATGATGAGTTACACCTTGAGATACCCACTAATAGATAACACAGACAAAGTTAATTTTTAATTTGAGAAATTGATAAGAAACAAAACACGAATTACAGAAATACAGACTGCAAACTCACTTTGACAAGTTAAATGCAATTGATTACCTTGCTTTCGATGATACATGTAAATACACTATGGGATCGACTACTTGCACGATTCATATTAGTCGCAGCTACTTTCCTATTTGCAGCACCCTGCACGTAGAAGTTGTGGGAATAGCATAAGAAAGCTATTATCGAATTAAATGAATGACATGAGAAAATTTTCAACTAATTCTTACATTATCTTTCTGACTATAGAACGAAAGAGCATCTAGCATGCAAAGTAGTTTATAAAAGCAAAAGAAAAGATGGAAGTTCAAGAAAATAGTGTCATAAAAGCTTCCCCATGGAAATTGACTCATTTTACATTCAGAGTATATTTGCCATAAACTTTCTTGAAACTTAAACATAGACAGAACATTTTGAGAAATCTAAACTTTTATAAGATCACACTTTATAGTTAAGAAACGTAGTACGGAACAGGTCACAATCAGAAAAACCTGGAAAAGCAGACTAAGTGCATTCTAATTCTAATGTTAAATAGCTAAGAGAAGAAAAATGAATTACCTGCATCAATTGTTGAATCACGTCTCTGGCACTTGAGACTTCAATCTCCTTTAGATTTTCAACATGAATACCTTTCTTGTGGTCTTCCCTTAGCTGCAAAAGAGGATGTTTGGTTAATCACACATAAGATATATAACATTTAGACAAGAATTTTAGATGATACTTTTGGTAGGTATACCTGTAAATTACAAGATGACGGATCTAATAAATCAAGGATTTGCTCGTTGTATATCTCCAGAAATGAGCATCGACAAGTAAAGTGTAGCTTTTCCTCTTTGCGGACTTCTTTTTCCTGGTATAGAAAAGACAGATAAGTCAGCACACAACATGTTACAGCAAAAAGATATCCATACACAAAAACCTAAGGTACTAAACCTTTTGAATCCTTGAGAACAAATACTCAAAAACTCTAGGTGTTATCCCGCAGTTGACACTGTGTCTACGTGTTCCTCCCTCGATATCTCCAAGCATAGTGTGAGTTTTCCCACTTCCAGTCTGGACATTAAAAATACCATCAGACTGGAAACAAGTAAATACAGATAAAAACTCAGAGTCAGAGAAGGAAATAAACCGTACCTGGCCATAGGCAAACATACAGCTATTGTAACCACCCACAACATTCTCCACCATAGGCACTCCAGCCACTTGAAACATCTGCTCCTGTAAAGTAAAATGAAACAGAGCAAGCAGATTCAGGAACAGTCTTGAGATTCTAAAAAAGAATGCACAAAGGACCGACGAAACAAAAAGATAGTACAGTACCTGGGTAACATTCTCATCAGCAACGAGATCAAATGTGAAACGAGACTCTGGATTCCCAATCCAAGTAATTGCCTGGCCATTGTCTTGTCTTACACATTTGTTGTTGCCTTGTGTTGAAATCTCTGAACTACTAAGTGGACGCGTTCTTATGATAACCTAAATTTCAACAACATTCGATTAAAAAATTGGAAACAAACTTAGTAGTTCTCTCTTCTCTCAGCAAAATCAACAGATTCGTAAAACCCTAAATTGTTCTCAAAACCAATTCGTCAAAGTGAAGTCCTCGAGTAGATGTTAAAACCACATAATCTGATAAAAATTAAGATTAATTGAAAGCATTAAGTAGCAGGAAACGTATTAGCTACCAGAGTGCCTTACTACGTACACAGACAGAAGCTAAGCGAAAAATCAAATCTACTCGAATCATCATCATCAATCACGAAATTACCCAATAGAGAAGATCGAACCTGAACATTGTGATCTTTCCAGAACGCGGGATCTTCGTTGAACTCAAAGCTCTGAGACCTCGATATCTGAGAAGATCCAGCGCAAATCGCACCGTCTTCGTCCAAATCAGACATGCTTCGAACCGCGGAAGAGTAAATCGAAGGCTGATGAGTGTGGTTCTCCCTCGAGACGGTGTTAGCTTCCGGCGTGCAAGGCACAGATCGGAAAGACTCCGACGGAACGGAACGGTCGTTGAATCCGAATCGGCGCTTGATGGCGCTAGCAGTCTCGGAGATGAACGGCATTAGTGAGAGAGAAGATGACACAATACTCGAGAATCACTGAGTTAGTGAGAGAGAGAGAGAGAGAGAGAGATAATTTGAAATTTGAGTCTCAAGGGGGAAAGAGAGAGAGAGAGAGTAAAAGAATCGTTGTGAAGAAGACGAGAGATATGATCGGAGGGTGAAGGGAGCGTGTTGAAGAACGGCTGAGATTTATTACGTTTTTTGAAATTATCAGAACGTTGGGGTGGCTTTTTGACTTCTCTCTCAAACGTTGCGCCGCCTCCTCTATTATTTAATTCCTTAAATAAAAACATTACATCGGTTAATAAATGGGAAAACGGCATATTCCCCCACAAACTTAGTTGTTTTACCGTATTCATACACAAAACTTTGAGTTATGCTTATATCTACATAGACTTAACAAAAATTTGAATTTCCTACACGAACAATCCAAAATCGGTGAAAACTCACAAATCGATAAACGGTGTTACTTTTCCGTTAACTAATGCTGACTAGGATGCCATGTAATATCACGAAACGCTGTCGTTTCAATTATTTTAAATTAAGAAGGAAAAAAAACGGAGACAAAAATATCTCTATTCCATGGATTCAAACCTGTGTCCTCTTGTACAGATAACATTACACATAACCAACTGAGCCAATCAACACATTTATCAATTCACCCGAGACGTTTATATAAATATTATGTACGTTTATATATAGGTAAAAAAATATTTTTGCGTTCTCTTCTCCCATCTTCAACAGGAGCAATACAACGGACGGACGAAGCTTCTTCATATGATACCCAAAAATCAGATCAATCCATCAATTAAAAAATCTTTTTTTTCCGTCCTCATCCCAACTTCTTAAGGTTCCGAATCTGCCTATACAACCAAGGTAAAAGAAATCGATCAAAAGAGAAACTGTTGAATCAAATCAAATTGTAAAAAAAAAAAAAAAAAAAAAACTGTTAAAAGGCGAGAAATTAAACAAAGTTTCATATATTCGTACTAAGATCACAGAAAATACTGGAGAAGAGAAAGAACGAAGATAAGAGGCTTTTGTTACATTTCATTTATCCCCTTATATGCACAACTCTGAAGATAATACCAAAGAAGTTGTAAAGGCTCAGTTGGTTCGGCATATGGTCTTGTGTATGGAAGGATCCAGGTTTGAGCCTAGATGTAGGCATTTCTCTAAGGTTTTTGTGTTTTAAAAAAAATTGAAACGACATCGTTTAGATATAGATATATTACGTGGCATCTTAAACTGCAAACGAAACATCCTAGTCAGCATTTGTTAACGGAACAGTAACACTGTTTTGTCGATTTGTGGGTTTTCACCAGTTTTGCATTGTTCGTGTAGGAAATTCAAATTTTTGTTAAGTTCATGTAGCTCGAAGCACAACTCAAAGTTTTGGGTATGAATACGATAAAGCAACTAAGTTTGTGGGGGAATATGCCGTTTTCCCGTTAATAAATTTAACAAGGAAAAAACCAGGCATACTTGGACCGGAAATTTGTATTAATTAATTCGAAGAAACCAAGATCTAAAATCAGATTTATGGGTTTCTGTTACCTATATTCTTCGTTAGTACTACTCCCTCTGTCCCACAAAGATTGATGTTTTAGGATATTTTTTTGTCTCACAAAGATTGATGTTTTGTACACTTCAAGAAGTAATCATTGAAAATATTTAAAATCTTGAATTGTTATTGGTTTAAAAGTAAGCAATATTTTTTTAATCAAAGGAAAAAATATATTTAAACTTACTAATCATTGTTTTCTTAAAATGTGTAATCTCCCAAAACATCAATCTTTGTGGGACAGAGGGAGTATTAGTTTAGGTACTACCTCTATTTTGGTTTTTTATTTTTATTTTTATTTTTTTAATATTTTATTATTCATTTATTAAAACAAGAAAACAAGGGAACCTTGCTTGGTTCCGACATACATCAATCCAATAACAAAGTGGAAATAGAACTTGTGAAGAGAAAAAGTCACTCTTCTCCTACAAAAGAGCAAGTGAAGCAGTGCTCTAATTATTTGCTTAAAACAGAAATAAAAGAAAACACCAAGTCATAAGATAAGACTTGATCTTTGAACTTTGGGTTTGGGTTTCCTCCGGTGTCATCATCAAAAGCCAAGAAATTTTCTAGAATCACCACCACTGTGACCAGAAGTGAGTGCGGGACTTGGAGCAGGGGCGATACTAGGCTGTGAGAAACTATCGATGAAAGCGCCCAATGCCCAATCTAATGATGTGCCATGTACTTCATTCGAAAACTCTATAGCACTGCGCAAACAAAAAGAAACATATAATTCTTTTCCCTAAAACGTACGTTGACTGATCTAACTGTTATTGAAAATATTTTGTGGTAACATTTACCTTTCGTCATTAAAACCAAGCCTTTCAAGCATTGCGATTATATATGCTGATGAGAAGCAATACCCACGCAAATATTCTTCTCTATAGTTTAGAGTACCTCTGTATTCCAGTTTTAGTGCTTCCCAGGTTTTTTGACAAAACTCCTCCCCCTTTTGCCTTAAGTCAGACATCCAATTTTGTTCGTTTAAGCGAAAGAACTGATTCAAATTTCAAAACATAAACAAAAGAAAAAAAATGGTCAACCGATTCTTTCACAAGTTCAAACATATCTATAAATCTTGACGTCAAAGGATATATACTTCGCTTGTGTAGGCAAAATTTGATGTAGCCAAAAACCTTCCTTGAACCGGAGGTGTGTATGTAGATCCATTAGCACACGAATTAGATGGACACATCTCTGTACATAAATTACGGTAAGAGATCGATAAAATTAACAATATATATATCAACAATATATACCAAAATATATATATATGATCTTTTACCATTTCCTTCCTGCAAAAGTTCAAGCGTTTTGATTTTGCATCTTGCGAAATTACCAGCAGCTACAAGTCTTGTATATTCGCTTTCAACGGATAGATATTTACGCCGATTATTTTGGTAGGTGTACCCTTGAGGAGTACAAGGGTCTTCAACGTCTTCCTCCACTTCCTCCCCGTCTGTTGTATGGATTGAAAGCAACAAACCAGAGAGTTTGAGAGTTCAATTAATGCCTTGAACTCAAAAAAGTACAATTTTAGTAAGCAAAGTGATCATTACAAGGATTTGTCAGTAACTAACCTGGGTATTGTAGATTATCCATTAACCTTTTTAGTGCTGCATCCTGCATGGCAAACGATAAGTTATTTTTTTCCTTGGTCATTTTATCGACAATTTTGACATAAGATCATCGATTAAATACGGACACAATTACAATTAGTTTCCAAAAAGTCCTTTAAAACTTAAGGATGAATGAAAGAAAACATTTACTCAAAGATAAAATATGCTCTGGTCTCAAAAGTTACCTTCCCATAGTTGGGGAAGCTGTGACTGTAGATTCTGTATGGAAAACTGTTACAGGTTTTCATATGCGAGTCCAGAGAATTCACTTGCTGATTACTTAACTCAAAGGTCACCTAAAACAAAATGCACAAACAATCATCACACAAACGACCTTTAACCACAGTTGAGGTACTTTGTCCTAAGTTTGATAATTGTATAACAAGTCCCCTTCTTTTTTTCTTTTTTTTCATCCAAAGATGGTATTTGGAATATTTAGCGTGCATTCGGTTGTTGTATGTTTTCTTAAACCAGTTTTTTTTGTATCCTGAACCTCCATGATGGCCATCTAGGTTGATGTAGTTTTGTATCAAATATCAAAAAGATGCCTTTAAATGATTGAATTTCTAAAGTCAATTTTACGATATTTTTTAAATAATTATATAAGAAATCATTTAAAATATTAAAAATAAGCTGATTCACATTTTCTCATCAACCTCACGAAAACAAGATTAAAATATGGCATGATTTGATCACACACACATATATTAAACTGTTGATCAGATATAAACAAGTGTCCTTGATCAGATTAAAAAAAGTTAAATCTCTTTATCCTATATCAAAAAAGAAAGAAATTGGAAATTTGTTTAATTTTGTTCTATAAATCTTGATTAAATTTTGACACATATTTTAATATTTTTTGGTTATAAAATATATAATATAATACTAATGAGGGTCTCTTATTGAAAAGTTTTGTGCATGCAAATACTTCCCAAAAATCCAATTATTTTGCATGTAATTCATATTATGTGATTCATGTTGCATGAAACTTGACAAAATTACAAACATGGGCATCTGTGTTTATAAAGAATAGACCTGCGCAGAAGCCCCGCCGAGTTCAACAATCCCCGTTGTCCCAGTATTTCCAAGCAAACCGAGTGCGTGATTGGCAATTATCCAAGCATATAAACCTTCATCAGATCCTGAATCGTGATATTTCCAATAACTAGTTAGCACTTCCAATATATGTATATATTTCTTTTTATTAATCGAATGAAGAAGAATTGATTCAAATTAAAAAGACTAACCCAGATATTAAGAATGAAGAAGAATTGGAATTAACCTTGTTAATCGAATGGAATGAAGAAGAATTGATTCATAGAAGAATTGTCCTGGGACGAAAATGAAACCCAGTATTCTTAATACTGCCAGTGTCTTGGACCTTTGATGCTATTTGGGTCATTGTGGACCGGTTGACTAAGTCAGCACATTTTCTGGCCATTAAGAAGACTGATGGAGCAGCGGTCTTGGCTAAGAAGTATGTGAGAGAGATAGTCAGATTGCATGGGGTGCCAGCGAGCATTGTGTCGGATAGAGATTCTAAGTTCACTTCAGTGTTCTGGTACATCTTATCATCTCCAGACAGATGGACAGTCAGAGAGGACGATTCAGACGCTGGAGGATTTGCTGAGGATGTGTGTGTTGGATTGAGGTGGCCATTGGGCAGATCACCTGAACCTGGTAGAGTTTGCTTACAACAACAGTTGTCAGGCAAGTATTAAGATGGCTCCTTATGAGGTTTTGAATGGGAGGCCATGTCGTACACCGTTATGCTGGACTCAAGTGGGGCAGAAGAGCATGTTTGGTGCTAGTTTTGTTCAGGAGATCTCAAAGAAGATTCGGGTTCTCAAGCTGAACATGAAGGAGGCTCAAGATAGGCAGAGGAGTTATGCTGATAGGAGGAGGAGAGATCTTGAGTTTCAGGTGGGAGACAGAGTGTACCTCAAGATGGCCATGTTGCGGGGTCCGAACAGGTCATTGACAGAGACTAAGTTGAGTCTGAGGTTCATGGGTCCGTTCAAAGTGATTGAGCGGGTGGGATTGGTAGCATATATGCTGGAGTTGCCTAAGGTTATGCGTGCGTTCCACAAGGTGTTCCACATTTCTATGTTGTGGAAGTGTCTCCGTGAGGGGGAGCAGGTGTTGGCTAAGATTCCTGAGAATATTCAGCCTAACATGACATTGGAGGCGAGACCAGTGAGGGTTCTCGAGAGGAGGATCAAAGAACTTCAGAAGAAGAAAATTCCTTTGATGAGAGTCCTGTGGGACTGTGATGGTGTTGAGGAGAAGACTTGGGAGCCTAAGGCGAAGATGAAGGCAAGGTTTAAGAAGTGGTATGAGAAGCAAGCCGCGACTTGAACTTGTCTAGCTTGGTCCCATCTGTAATTCGTGGCTGGAGCGGAATGGAGTATTCCAGCCCATCTCTCTTGTTTACTCGGTCACTTGGGATGGTTGGTTGTGCGACTCAGTAACAAGATGAGGTGGTGCTCGGGGTACAAAGTTTCCGTGAGGCGGGGCTTTTGGAGGAAAGTGTCTTGAAATAGATGTTTCCAAAAGTGGAGAGTTTCTAAAAATGGAAAGTGCTAAATATTGAAAGTTTTACGGGAGTTAGAATTTGTCCATTTTAGTGGTGAAGAGCCTTGGAGGGGCTTGTGTGGCCTTAGTGGCGGACTTTCAAGTCAGTGTGCCCGTGTGTGGCGGTCTTTTTAGACATTGTGTGGCCTTTGTGGTGGGCTGTTTAGCCCTGTGTGCCTTTGTGCCGGGCTGTTTAGCCATTGTGTGGCCTTTGTGACGGGCTGTTTAGCCAATTGTGTGGCCTTTGTGGCGGGCTGTTTAGCTAGAGTGCCTGTTTAGGCGGTCCTTCAGGACAGATGGTCTTTGTGACGGTCCTTCGGGACGAGTGGCCTTGGTGGCGGTCCTGTTTAGGACATTTGTTTGGCCTTGGTGGCGGTCCTGTTTAGGACATTTGTTTGGCCTTGGTAGCGGTGCTGTTTAGGACATTTGTTTGGCCTTGGTGGCGGTCCTGTTTAGGACATTTGTTTGGCCTTGGTGGCGGTCCTGTTTAGGACATTTGTTTGGCCTTGGTGGCGGTCCTGTTTAGGACATTTGTTTGGCCTTGGTGGCAGTCCTATTTAGAACATTTGTTTGGCCTTTGTGGGGGCCCTTGTGGCATGTTTATGATCCTTGTGTGGTCATGAGGTATTCCAGTGAGGGGATATGTGGTTGGTAGGATATTGAGATGTTTTACGCGAGCCACGGGAAGGAAACCTGGATAGGGATAGGACTCAGACGTGTTCAGAATTGTTTGCTCGCGACTCTTGGAGGACTTAGGTTCTCCTAGTACTGCCATATTCTGAGACTTTGTGGCTTGGGAATATAGTTGGTATATCGACTTCAGATTACGATCCGGGGGCGCGCTGTAGGGTGGCAACCCGAGAGACGAGTTGGATTTCTCCTTATATATTATGGCATACGGGTTTAGGCCCGATGAGGAGCCAATATTATGGCATGCAGACTTAGGTCTGATGAGAAGCCAATAAAAACTAAAGGTTTAGGCCTATGAGTAAAGGAAAGTCCAAAAGTCGAGAGAAAATGATGCCTAGAGCGTGAGTCTATCGCCTATTCTGTAGATCGGTCGGAGGAGTGCGGGCTGTGGAGACGGTTGCACGAGAGTCCTTGGCTGATGGTTGTTCGAGATTCGAGGACGAATCTAGATTGGTGGGAGAGAATTGTAACACCCGCGAACCGAATTGTGCGTTTTGGGCGAGGGTGTCGATCAACACCAAGGGGGTGTCGGTCGACACCACTGTGTTTTTGGTTCGACTAGTTCGATTTTATTATCGATTTGGACCCGTTTGGTTTAGGGAAAACCACTAAACCGTGATATTTAAGTGTTTTGTCGACCAGAAGGGTTTTGAGAAGTTCTTTTGTCGCCGTTTAACGCTTTTGAGAGAAAAAGAGGAGAAAAGTGTGTTCTTGGGCTTTTTGGTGTTTTTGGGAGATTCCTTGCTGTTCTTGAGAGATTTTGAGCTAGGAAAGAGTTAGAAGCTTGCTAGGAGGGTTGGATTCGTTGTTATTGGTCTGAATCTTCCTACAAAGAGGTGAGTGAATGACCATGGCTAATCTAAGCCTTTGATTACCTTGTTCTTGCTTGTTTGTTGCTTGTTTGTGTGTTTTTCTTGCTGGGATTGGTTGATACAGGTTCCTACAGATGTATAATGCTTGGGTTTCGAGTATTGGACGATTTGGAGGAGATTTGGGAGCGAGATTCAACTCTCGACTTCGTGCGGATCGCAGTTGCAGAGGGAGTGTCGATCGACACCACTTGATGTCGGTCGACACCAGCAAATTGGGCATCGATCGACACTGTGGGGTAGTGTCGGTCGACATCAAGGCCAGTGTCGGTCGACACTCGGCTGGTGTCGGTCGACACCTCCCTTCCAGCGAGACGATGTTTGATTTACTGGTTTGTGTGTTTTGTTTGTTGCTTGTTTGGAACTTTGGAATCATTGTTGCTTGTATGTATAGCCCAGTAGATGGGAGGATTGCCTCACTGAGTGTTTATCAAATATTCATGCATCTCAATATGCGTTTGTGGTGCAGGTAAAGGCAAAGTGTGATCGTGGAATCAAGGCAATGAAGAGGAGGATGTTCTAGGGACTCGATTGGATGTTGTCTGGCATTGCTAGGTTGCTAGAGTTGAGTCATAGAAACATTGCTAGGTTGCTGGTTTCATGATTCTTGTCGTTTGGTATTTGGATATTGGTTATGCTATGATATTGGATTGTTATTGGTTTATTATTGGATTATTATTGGATATTGGTTTTGTTATTCCGCTGTTGATTGTGAATGTGGTTAGGTGGCTAGTGGGTATGGGACCACTAGTTGTAGTTTATTTATATATATAATATTTATTATTTATTAAAAAAAAAGGGTCGGTCCTTTCAAGGTTGACACAAGGTTATCTTCCTTAGGGAGGAAGGCGGAGCCAAGGTTCTCTCCATAAGGGATGAGGGCGTACCCGAGGTTTTCTCCATGGTGGTCATACATTATTCTGATGATACATCATTAATTAGTATATTCTGTAATATATAAAGACATTAAGCCAACTATTTTACTTTCACTTCTGCATAGTTACTATCACTAAATACATTGGGAAATTTAACATTAGTTACTATCAAAAGATTTTTTGATGTTAGAAAAAGGTTTTTACTTTCATTGGTTGCGGAGCAAGCCATTTTGAGATAGCAAAAAGACGTGAACATGTTCTCTCCACACAGGAGAAGGGTAGAGCCGATGTTCTCTATATGGTGGAGAAGGTTGGACACAAAGTTGTCTGCTAAAGGGAGGAAGGTGGATGAGGTTGGACGCAAGGTTATCTCCCCAAGGGAGGAATGCGGAGCCAAGGTTCTCTCCATGGTGGAAGAGATTGGAAGCAAGATTCTCTCCATAAGGAATGAGGGCAGAGCCGAGGTTTTCTCCATGGTGGTCATACATTATTGTGATGATACATCATTGATTAGTATATTATGTAATATATTTTTTATTTAAAATATTTTTTGAGCCAACAATTTTAATAAATAAAACTACGCAGAAGTGAAAGTAAAATAGTTGGCTTAATGTGTTCATATAGACATTTTCTAGGTGGTGATAAAGAATATATTTGTAATATAGAGTATATTTAGGTGTAAAATTTTTTTAAAAAAAAAAAAATAATTTTAATAGTAACATACATAAAATATTTATAAATGGATATAAATCAGTGTATTATAACAAAAATAAAATTTATAAATAACATACAACAAATTTTAATATATTTTTAATAAATTTGATTTAATTTATAAAACTTTAAATCCGTACATCGGGCGGGTCCTCATCTAGTTTTTTATATAATTGGTGCTTCGTAATCCATATGTCACGTTTTTATTTTAATTTTATTATTTACTTTTTTAAAAGACTATAATTTAGGTCTTTTTGTGAAATCTATACTAGTATTTTTGCAGCACTTTTTGCTCAAAAATATGTTTATGGAAACATTTACCATTGAATGTCATTTAATGCTTATATTCATATCCAAACAAGTTTAATTAATTCTCTCTACTATCCTTATAACCAAACAGAATTAAAATATTATAAAAATCCATATATATAATATTCTATAGTTAATATTGATATTTAGAAGATTTATTCCATATTAAAAAAATTTATTCTCCTTTCATCTTTTAAAAAAAAAAAAAATTAAATGTAGTGAATCATCATATAATACATAAAAGTTAATAAAAATATGTATTTTTCCTGCATATATTGTGATTTGAATTTTTTAAAACAAACATATATTACTCAATTAATATAAAAAAGTGTGTGTTCAACATACATATATTGAATTTACCGTATATAGTAAATTATAGTATTTAAAGAAGTTTATAATTTATAACTGATATATTTAAACTTAATAAAAAGTTTAAAATTATGAATGTTTAAACATGTTAATTTTTCAAAATAACACAAACGAGTCATATTACATGATGGGTTATATGGCATTACATGATTGAATTGACAATACTAAAAAATAAAATATTATTAATATGATACTTCAATACGGGTTAAATCTTTATTTTACTATTTTAACAATACCAATAAAAAAATATGTCGAATCAAACTAATTTAATTAAGATTGTATTAAACAAAAATTGTTGTGCGGTTAACCACGAATTATATATTAAATCACTAAAATTAACAAAAAGTATATTAACAAAATTATTAGTATTAAAATAGTACATTAACAAAAAAAATCAAAAAAAACTTGCTCCGCGGTGTACCGAGGGTCATAATCTAGAGATATAATAATATGAAAGTATATGAATTAATTTTAATTTTAAGGTTCAATGGTTTACGTAAGTCCCACATATTGGATAAAATATGTTGATGTAACACCCTAGTAGATGGAAAAATCTTAGATTGTACTAATTATAAAATGGGAAGTAGTCTAATAGTGCTTGCTAATTTACTAAAAATAAAAATTCAATAGTTTTATTTGATGATTGCGTTTACCAACATTGCGTTTACCAACATTGATAAATTAGAAGTGAACTAGTAGTGCTTGCTATCTTACTAATATTTAACTCACCGGTAAAGGAATATATATTAAGAATAATTTTATTTTAATCGGTGAGTTGTTTTTACTCATTATTATAATCTTTCAATATTTTCATATAGAATTGCATTTCTTATGTACTTGTTTTCTATTTTTTAACTACAGTTAGGTGTATATATGGTGAAGAAGTTCAAATTGCTTTCTTTATGATGTATCTAGAAGAGATTATATGAGTCCAGATGGAATGATGACATTGTGTTTCTACTGTTCGTGACAAAGAATAAAAATGGATCTAGTGAAACTGGTCAATAACTTTCTCTGGTCAATAACTGGTTAAAAAGGAGCCAAAAATTTGCGTCTATTTGCAAATCCACAATCAGCTAAATAAAATTTTCTGAGAGAAAATGTATCATATATAATTATTAGCTTATCATATTATACAAAATTATTAGTTTATAATAAATATGAAAATTACCTTGTGAGAAAAAAAAAACATAACTAATCATGGTTTTTATGTCATGAAAACAAAATAATGTTTAAATCTACATCCTAAAGCAAACGCAAGATAAACTACGCATCAAGACCAAACATTAAAGGGGGAAATCCAAAATTACAATTTTTCTTCATTAATTGTGAGTAGTAAACTATGAAATACTATATAGATATTTCTAATTTTATAATTAATGATAATTTTTTTTTAATTGTGTTTAATAATATGGATAGTAAAGAGTTATACATGGGTTGGTTATAACTCTTTACCCGTATATAACCCGTATTTGATGTGTAAACAAGTCTTCAAAAACACCGGCTACTGTACTACCACCATGCAAAATCATATTGATGTTTGGGATGAATCTTATTCCAATAAGGTTAATAATATGAACAGGCAAATCTTGACGAAACCACATACTGTATGAGTGATTTTAATGAGAAGAAAAACTAAAAACAACATATAAGCTACATGTGTTTGTACCTTGAATCACATTGCGTTTGAGTTTCGTCTAGGAAACTATTTATTTTGTACCAATTCACTAACTCGTATTATTTGAACCGATGTAACAAGTGAAATTGAAAAAACTGTGGATGACGACATGCAATCAAATTACACAAGCAAAATTATGCACCACAGTTTTGTCATTGACTATAAACAAGTTAGATATATCATTTATAAAAATATTCCAAAGGACCAATGGTGGATACTAAACATAGTAAGGACTTTTATAAACGACGAGAATATCCAGAACCTCCACATTTCTTGCAAAAAATCAAACCTGCATTATATTAACAAAAACAAAATCAAATCATATGATGTTTAGTAAGAAACTACTGTAATAAGCATCACATAAAACTAGGGTTAAGAAAATGCATGGTTAAGTAGTACCTGAACCTTTGCAGACTTTGCAGTTAACCAAACCAGACTCCACCTTCATCTTCCCTTGTAGGCAAAATACACATTTCGTTCCGCCTTTTTCGTACAAACCCGTCAAACAAAAACGATTAAGCGACTCGAATGAAAACAGAATGAGAATACTTGTGAAACTATACTAAAACACTACTCACTTCCATTGAACAATGATGCCTAAAATAAGTGTTCAATCAAAAGAGAAGCGTGGTACAGAGTAAAGGGTTTAGTCTCTATTTTAGAACCTAATTGGAAATTTTTGATTTATTCTTTTAAGGTGACTAATTAAAGAGTTTGATAATTTACAAATATCATAATGCAAGAAAAGAAACAGAGAGAATTCACCGTTTCCACCACATCTCTCACATGGCACTGGATCTCCCTGCAACAATCAATAAGTCATCAAAAGATCAAAACCCTACAAAGATTTATCAAGTGAATGAAAGATTAAGGAGAGAAAGAATTGTAAATGAGAGCTTTTTAAGAACCAAACCTTGAAGCCGAGGAAGAGAGAGAGGGCAATGGCTACAACGAGACTGATAGTGACAATGAAGGTCTGTGTATCGATGAATCCGCCACCGCCATCGAAGCCGCTACTTAGAATGATGAGATTAGCTGAAGATTGATGATGAACACTACTTGTCCGCCACTTGTTCTGGTTTCTATGGTGTCTACTTATTTCAGGTTTCGTAAAGAAGAGGAATTGTGGTGGTGGTGGTGGTGGTAGGTTTAACGAAGAAGATGAAAGAGAAGACGAAGAAGAAACAAGTTGCAGAGAGATGAGAGGTCGAGTGGCCATGGATCCACTAGCAAGAAAAAAAAAACTCAGAGGATCATAAAAAAGAACCTGTGGATGGAGAAGAGACAAAAAAAAAAAAAAAAAAAAAAAAAAATCAAAGAATCCGTCCATTAATGGGCCTAATGGGCTTTTAGAATCTGGCCCATTCGTTTCTTTACAAACAAACCGATGAGTTATTATAAATTTGAGCTTCTTCTTCCTCCACACAAAAAAAATTTCTAGGGTTTTGGAGAGTCGTATCGCATTCGCCGTCTGTGAGCAAATCGACGAAATGGGGCACTCCAATGTGTGGAACTCTCACCCGAAGAAGTACGGACCTGGATCTCGTACCTGGTAATACATCTCTCTCTCTCTCTCACGTTTTGCTTTGAGTTGTTTGGTTTCTTTCAAGTATAGAACTCGCACATCATTTCCTGTTTTTTTTTTTTTTTTTTTTTTTTTTTTTAATTTCCTGATGAATCTACGAGTTATGTTTTTGTGATGTATCGATTGAGACTGATTAAGCTTTGAGTGATTTGTGTATTGCGGTCACTTTTGTGATTAGAGCTATGTGTTCTTGTTTCTATGATGGGGATTGTAGTGATTAGCTTTCGTCTTCTTCACCTTGTGAGATTATCTTATTTGGTATTATTTGACTTTGTTAATTTGCAAAATGATTGCAGTGATTAGCATGTGTTGTGTATTAGATTGTTATATATTTGGCTTATGGTCTTCAGCATGTGAGATTGGTTTGGTTGTTGTGACTTGTGAGTTATTATTATATGGGGCATTTTAGGATTCTAATTCTGACTTTGTAATTTTGCAAATCGCTGTGTGTTATGTATAGCCGTGTGTGCGGGAACTCGCACGGGCTGATCAGGAAGTATGGATTGAACTGCTGCAGACAGTGTTTCCGCAGCAACGCTAAGGAAATTGGATTCATCAAGGTTTAATTTCAATCTCTGTGACTTTTGTGTTTCTTTCATTTTTTTTTTTTTTTTTTTTTCTTGCATAGCGGTTGATTCAGGGTTTTGTTTATCTTGTCTTAACAGTACCGTTAATCAAGCACCAACTTCATGATTGATGCTTATTATACACACATGATGGCGTCGATGGGATTGGCTTTTGAAGCTCTTGTAGTTTTGATGTTTCTTTTACTTGTGAAACCTTGTTGTTTTTGGGACTTAAAATTAAGTTTTTGAACCGCTCATTAAGCAATGTCTTGTTTGGATCAATGAAGTTTTAGTGTTATTCTCGTTGGTTTTGTTTTATCAGTCAAATTTTGATCAAGAATTTGAAGGTATGTTCTTGTTCAAGTCAGACATTCGAAATCTTTGAACTACTCTGGGAAAAGTTGGATAAGCAAATTTGATATCTCTATAAGCTTTTATATATTTGTCTCTCGTAATATTATTATTGCTTATGTATGTCAATTACAAATTTGTGTATTGACTATTGAAGTGCTCTTTCGCGTGGTGGGTGTGTCAAGGTTTTAAATCCCCTTACAAAATGTTAAAGAAGAAACATTGCGTCTCCAATCCCAACGCTAATTGTTAACGTCCAAACTTGGGCGCACCTACTCGTAAGTCGTATGTAAGGTGAGGTCCTTGAAAACTCGTGAGGTTCTTTTGTTCCATCGTACAACGTGGGTAGAAGATTAACTCTGTCAGAACATCTAAGGTTTAGTTTCAGTTAGTCCAATTGTACATATTTGATGTGTTTATTTTATTCAAGACGATTTCTATGCATAAATCGTCTTGTATCTATTCTAGAATCGTAGATCAGAAGTCTTGTGAACCGAACCAATGTTTAGCCAAAGAATGATCCCGCAACTGAAAGCAAACGATATAATAACAAAATGTGAGAATTTAGACAAAGAGTCTCCCAACATTAGCAAAAACAAAAATACATATGATTATTAGGATAATTCATTAGGTACTTTCTTAATAGTCAAGTCTTTTCTCTTCTTTTAAACGATTGTTTTAACAACTAAACTGGTGAGATTACCTCAAACAAGAACAACACTAGAACCATAACAAACCTTTTGATAAAATCGTCCTGATCATGAAAGCAAATCCTCCTTCTTCGATCTTTCAGCTTCTTATACTTTTTATCTTCTCGTTCCCCCTCTCCTTCTCCTTCTTCTCATATTCTCAGAGTTACTGGAATATGTTCTTTACATATCCTCCTGAGTGATAAATCTTTTGTATAGTTTTAGATGAGATTTCATGAGCTGTTCTATGATTTCTTGTCTAACACGTTTATGACCTTCCGAGGTTTTTTTTATAGAGTTGATCAGCTAAAGCACGGAACTGTAATAAAAAAGAAGATGATGCAGGATATGATCGATCAAGTTGATGACTGATGGAGTTATAAGGATTTAGAAACATTACTTGGCAATTTCCTTCACCTTTGATCTTCATCTCTGAGTAACCTTCACACTCCAATCTGAAGTCTTTCTTGATCATTGAGATCTTCTAAGCATCATAACCTAT
Organism: Camelina hispida; assembly: GCA_023657505.1. Classification (NCBI taxonomy): domain Eukaryota; kingdom Viridiplantae; phylum Streptophyta; class Magnoliopsida; order Brassicales; family Brassicaceae; genus Camelina; species Camelina hispida. Next base: position 15,864,239 of record CP094632.1, on the reverse strand, counting down.
CCTGGAGTCTCTCCCGATTATGTGATCAGAGATTTTATTAGTGAAGAAAATTAAAATAACTCTCACAATCGTCCAAAAATGCAATACAGAGTAAAACCTTTATAAACTAATAATGTCAGAATTATGATTTTTATTTATGTATTTATTAATTATCAGAAATATTAATTTAAACAAGTTAATAAATATTAATCTGTAAAGACATTTGCATAATTACAGATTTCCTGAAAACGATTTCTATTTAAAAAATAAAATAAAAGAAAACTTCCATTTCCATAGTGTGTATTAGGATTCCTTTTTCTTTTTCTTCCATGGAGTATTATTTTTCCCTTTTCTTGATTTGAATAAACCACAAGAAGAGACAATGAAAACCTGGTTACTCAAACCCTTCACAATTTTTGAGTCTAGGGTATGTGAATACGAGTGGGCGTGATCTCCCAAAGAACTTGTTTCTTTAAATCCATCACAAGATCGATTTTTGGTGAAATTGGAGGTTTCAAACCGCTCGAGATCGCTGGCAGATACCTTCTCTTCTTATTTCTGTTTCTTTAGGTTTAATCGCTTTCTTTATTCGATCATGAATTCTCTATTGCGCCATGGAAGAAGGTCTCTGGAGTTACATAAATGGTGTAGTTTGAGATTCTCAGCAAAGCTTGAGCACAAGGCATCTGCTATTTCCAGCTCTGCTTATACATCATCATACGAGAGCCCTAATGAGAACTTTTCCATCTCTAACCTCATTGATTTTTGTCGTTGGGTTAAAAAAACTTTTGACTGGATCTCAAATCTTGAGGTAGAAGAAGAAGACGAGGAAGAGACGGCCGATACCAATTCCGTTTCGAATCTCTCTTGAAGACATTGTCATAGAGTATCAAGAAACATTACTTGTTATCCACGGCTTCTTATAGCAGATGACGCTGACAAAGCCCTTGTACCCAAACTTGAGTTTCTTCAGTTCAGAGGAGTTTCAAGCTCTATGATCAGCTTCTACAATGATTTCGTTAGAGACTTTTTACAGGACGAAGAAGAAGAAGCGGATAATATAAGCCGAGATGTATTCGTTTTGAAAGCATTAGGCGTGCCTCTGGAGTTGTTAATCCCTATGGTCAACTTCAATACCTTAGGAGATGTCAATGGAAAACAAAAATACAAAAACGCCATCAAGGAGGTCATTGATACGGGTTTTGATCCCACCACTTTTAAAAATTTCCAAGCTCTGCGTGTTTTTTTATGTACTAGGGACAAAACAGAACAAGAAAAAAGTCAATGTTTGTACAAGGTTAGGCATGGCTATGGGCGATGTATATATGGATGTTCAAGAAGCTTCTTCAGTCTCTAAAAAATTTGTAGAATGAGATAACTAAAGCATGCATGAAGTTGATGCTATTTTCACTGGAAAAAAAGAGAAATTATAAGATAAAAAGCTTTTGAATGAAGTGTGTATACTACTTGTTCATTACCTTTTTCTTGTAGCTTGATATATGTGATTACAATTACATGATGCATTGATAATGAGGAGACAAAGTTTTTTTTTTTTTTTTTTTTTTTGGTATGAATGTTAAGTTTTAAATACTAGCTTGGGTTCTTGAATGTGGCGAAAAATACTAAAATGGAGCCAATTTGGCTCACTGTATGCGGTTCTTGGTGATCATGGTTTCATTGATCTAGGAACCCGAGCTTCGGTGATAGTTGCTGACACGGTGAGATCCCTTACTCTCCCGAACAACCCCAAGCTCATCGATTGTGTAGTTATCATAACTTGAATCTTGAAGAAGGTTTGCGTAGTTTAGTTTAGTTACACACCATCTTCTTATAAGGTTCCACTGCCTTACATCTTTTGGAGCATTTTAAGAGAGTATTAAGTCTTTTTTTTTTTTTTTTTTTTTGCTAAGAAAAAACGAAGAAAATTTGGACCATTTCTCGATTTGTGCGTGTCATCCTTGCGCAGGGGCCATGCTAATCTTCTCTGTATCGTTCCAATTTTATCGGATGTCCCCGAAGGGGCCATTTCTCGATTAAGTCTTAGGATATTGACATTCTAAGGTTTTTACTATGCAGCCTCCCTAGAAGTGTAGGATTATACATCTACCTCCTTGGAGTGAATCTTTCTTGGACGATCTCGTAACAAATCCCCTTTGGAATCCTACTTTGCCCCCTTCTCGTGTATGATCTCGTGAGAAAGGCGTATAATGAGTCCGAAGAAAAAAATCTGACATTTATATTGAGTCCCTAATCAACACAAGATAATGACTAAATACTTTTGTAAACTAACCCAAGTTCAAGTTCTGAATTTGTTAGGTAACCTCATGACAAAAACTCTTTTGCACTTTAATTTTATAGGTTATTAAAATATAATCAATTAGAAACCTTGAAAATAAGTTATTTTAGCTTGAATTTATTTATAATTAAGATAAATTTATTTAAAATATTATTAATGATTTTATCAATTATCATTTTTATTATAAATTAAGTTTTTATTTAATTTATTATAAAAGATTTATGATTAAAATATTCTAAAAGGTATATATAATCATAAAAGTTTAACCTTGTTTTGAATATGGTTATATATTAGATCAACTGATTATGTAATATGCTAAAAAAATTTCATGAACACGATGCTACATCATTACATACGTGGAGTCTGAGTAAGCATTTGTTACTCTGTTAATGTGGACTCTGAACATATATGAAATGACATTTTTCCCATCTTTCCCCTTAATAATATTTGGGAAGTACAAGTTTTAGTAAACCTTATAAAGGGTAGTTAATTACATAAAGTTTCATTACATATATAGATTTCAAAGAACAAAAATATCAAATAATAATTCATGCAGTTTTATTAATTTTCTTTTTAAAAAACACAGTCAATCAAAGTGAACATATAAGATTTGATACTAACCTACCATATATTAGTTTGTAACTTTGTAATAATCATTATACTTCACCTCTCACTTTTATATTATTTTGTTTTTGTGAAATAAATCATTCATCCATATAATTGTAATGCACGTGAACAGGAATCCTCGTTTTGGGTATGCATCAATCGATGCAAGGTTCGATTTTGCAGGACGACTTAAGTTGAACGCACATGTTGTTATGTTTTTGGTTTGGGAAACCCTAAGGTCGGGTATATAAGGGAAAAACTCGACGTTTTAGAGAGTTTAGCCACTTTTGTCTTTCCAGAGAGAAAAAGAAAGAGAGAAAAATATTTGTAAGAGTATTTGGAGTCTTGTTGAGTTCTAAGCCGTTTATGGAGAGATCTTTCCCTGTGAGTGGAGATCTGGGGCGGAGGACCTGAGAAGAGGTTGCTAGGAGGCTATTTTCGTGGGTTTTAGATCAGATTTGTGATTTTCAAATGTGAGTGTGTGACCATGGCTGATCTAAGCAATTACTTGTGTGTTTTTATGTGATTTTATGTGTTGCTTGCTTATGTGCTTGTGTGTGAGTGTTTGTCGTGAGTTTTGTGGCCTTTGGAGGACGTTATCGGCATCACGGAGCCAAGATGAGTCGGAGGGGATCATATTCAGTGATGCTTCACACGACTGCATTGCTTGATGCAAGGTGTGCATCGGTCGACGCAAGTAGGGATTTGATGGAGACGATAGTTGCATCGATCGATTCATAGAGTGTATTGGTCGACGCATGGGCGTTGTATCGGTCGATGTAAGGAGTGCGTCGGTCGACGCAAGGCCGCATTGATGGCACATGTGTTCAGAGTTGCCAGGGTTGCTTGTTTCTTTGTGTATTGATTGTGTTTGTCTTTTCGCTTATGTGTATAGCCCCATAGATGGGAGGATCGCCACACTGAGTGTTTCTGATAATACTCACGCATCTCATTTGTGTTTGTAGTGCAGGTAAAGGCAAAGTGTGATAGTGGAATCAAGGCGATGAAGAGGAGGATGTTCTAGTGGCTCGTTGATGTGTTGTCTGGATTCTGTTAGCTTGCTAGAGTCTCCTCGTTAGAATGTTGCTAGGTTGCTGGTTTAATGTTTAATGACTGTTGGATAGTTTATTACAGTTTTTGATGAATTAGTTATTAGTTTATTCGTTATTGGATAATTGCCGGTTTGATGTTGTTGGTTATTTCCGGTGTTTGTGTTTTATTTGGGTTAGGATGTTAGTAACTATGAGATCACTAGAGAGTTATTATACTAAAAAAAATGGGTCGGGTCGTTTCAATAATAAAAGAAATCAAATTCCGCATAGACCATAATTTGAATGTTTAAAAACGAATATTAATTGTTCAATCTAAAAAAAAATTGTAGGGAGTCAAAAATTCCGACTAAGTGATAAATTTCTTTTAAAGATAAATATTGACTGAATAACGGATCAGAAGTTGAATATTTATAGTTAATTTCATACATTTTTTGTTCAAATTCATAATTTTATATAATAAAATATAATTTTAAAATATTTTAATTTGGAACATTGAAAAGTGCTTTAACTTGATATTTTTAATGAATATGATAAATATTTAACTGATTATTTTTTAAAAAAATTGTAAATACACTAATTTGATTTTCTTAAAACAGTTATATCAATATTATAGCATGCGGCAGGTTAAATATTATGAGTTATATGATGGAATGAATTATGATCCTTGGTTAAATGTAAATATTAAGATTAATTATATGATAAGATGGTTTAAATAAGGTTTGACACCTCTAAATTGATTATTAAACTTTATCATTTGTTCCACAATATAATATAACTGAAACTATATTGGTGTTTAAAGCATATTACACCATTATAACTATATTAAAGTTTTAATAATAATATTATACCAAAACCTGCTCAGCCCCTTGTGAAGCAATAATAAGCTCCCCTAACGCTTTACTAGCGCCAAGTAAGACCCATACAGCCGTCTCCACCATGACCCCATCATGAAAGACAGTATCCGCAGCCGCCTCTCCTTGTTCCAATTCTTTCCCCTGTGCAACAACATCATCCACAACCAAAGTAGGATCCTGAATAGAACCATAGTCAGATTCAGTGAACAATACCTTCCTAATCTTCTTTGGTTTCTTTGCTCTGACTGAGAGCTCCTTGAAGCTGTCCTTTGCTTCGGACCATCAAAATCAATCCCCTTCAAACCCGATGCCCATTATACTGAGCATAGCTAGTGAACCGAGACTGAGTAGGAACCTCTCCAATACGACCTGTTGGACGAGACCTTCCTGCACCCTGATTCTGACCACCTGACCCACGTTGTTTACCCTCCCTAGGCGCTTCCCGACCATCATGACCTGTAGAGTTCCCCTTGAGCTTACCATCAGACCCTTGCCTTTGACTCTTATCACTATTCACTGCTCCACGGTAACTGAGAGCTGGCGTGTCCTCCTCTCGCACCTCAGTAAGTCGCTGCACCTCCTCAGTCTTAGGAATCAAAAGAGTAGGGCAATGACTCACCTCATGACAGAGACTAGAACAAATCTTGTAGACCCCAAACTAACGCTCGAAGTGAAGCTTCACCATAGTGATCTCACCACCAGAGAACTCTATCTCTCTCTCCAAACACAGCAGTGAGAGAGCATCCACTGTCACCTGCACTGTGCCACCATCAATGTCTACAGCCTCCACTTGTCCCAAAGCTGCCCCAATATCGCGAAAATTAGGGTCTGCCCAGAACTGCAAAGGAACCCCCAATATCCTTATCCAGAACTTTAAGGTAGAAGGATAAGAGGGATCCATCGACGGCTTCCACCAGACCAGAGAAATCATCCAGTTATCGAAGTGAAACTGCTCCATCTTCAGCACCTCAACAATATCTTCCTCAGCATCAAAGTCAAACTGAAATTTTCCTATCTTGATACTAGGATTTTTGTGCTTCCTAGTAGGTCTCAATTTACCTTATGCGTTGTAGTACTTAAGATGTCAATCCAAATTAGAAACTTTACTAACAATTGAGATGCAATCAAGCAATCACAAGTCAAGCCAATTCAAAAATAGTGTTTTTATCTAACAATCCTAGAATGATCAAAATGCAAAACGAAAATGAGTCACATAACTAGAAACGAAAATGCATGACAAGAAGCAAAAATGAATGAAAACAGAAACGAGTCTAAGCATATACTAAACAGCAGGAAACGAAACAGTCTCAAGAATGCAATAAAAATCAGAAAGAAAGAGGTTCTAAGGATGGGAGTAATTGATGTCGGTGGAGTATCCTAGTCTATAGAGTGTTTAACATGTCACAAGCAAACCATCCCTAAACAATGAACATCACTTCTTAATCCAATCTCTTGACAAAAGCTACTCAAACTCAACCACTTCCAAACCTAGCTCCCGCTAGAGAAACATGATCAAGCATGGCATGAAAAACAAGTTCATTCACGTCAACAAACATCCTAGACAACTAATCTCTTAGGCTAGGAACGTAAGTCTCTGACACTAGTTAGTCAGACATTTCATCGAACACCTTTTGGGTGCGGAAATGTCTAAGACCTAGTTCCAATTGATCAGAGAGAAACAAGTATTTCTAACTCTAGTCCAGAAGGGAATCATACAAATCAAGCTTAAACACTCTACATTCTAAGATCCTCCACCTAGTCTATCCTATCCTCAAGAACTCTAACACTACTCGGATCTAGAAATCATCATCAACGATACAAACTAAGAAAACATTGAAGACTTTGTAGAAGAAATCAAATGCAAAAACTGAATAAACTCAAAGATGTCGGATTACAAAGTCTCAAAACGTTTTGGGTGGCTTGGTAAAACCTTAAGAAAATAATAAACGAGATAAAAGATGTCTCAAGCCAAGACTTAACAAAATGTATTTATAGTAAAAACATGTAAATCCCTAAAACTTAAAACGACAAGATAGAGTGTCGGTTTGGAAATCGAGTTGTCCAAGTCGAGTGTCGTTAGTCCTGGGAGTGCGTCGGTCGAGCTGGGTCGAGTGGAGGGGTGTTGGCTCGACCCAGAGTTGTGTTGGCTCGACCTACAGTGGTGTTGGTTCGACCCCGAGTGGTTTTAGCTCGACCCAGAGTGGTGTTGGCTCGATCCAGAGTGGTGTTGGCTCGAGCTAGGTGTATACGCATCCACTAAAACAATGATAACTCTTGAACGACACCTCCGATTGGCTTGAAATAAACGGCATTGGAAAGATGACTCAGTTCCCTACAACTTTGATGAAGATGTCGAAAGCTGAATCCCACTCGAGTGGAACGGCTCGAACGGGGTGGAGTGGTTGGCGGATCCGGTGAGGCTAGCTCGAACGAGGTTGAGTGATGGCTCGAAGGACGGCTCGAACGAGGTTGAGTGATGGCTCGATGGACGACTCGAAGGACGGGAGACGAAGTCGGCTCGAGAGAGGGAGTTCGGAACGTCGGCTTGAACGGTGGACGAAGTCGGCTCGAGTGAGGGAGTTTGGAATGCGGCTCGAGCGTGGATGTTGGAGCGTGGCCCGAGCGTGGATGTTGGAGCGTGGCTCGAGCGTTGATGTTGGAGCGTGGCTCGAGCGTTGATGTTGGAGCATGGCTCGAGCGTTGATGATATCCATTCCAGGCATGATGGATCGAGTGGGATATTGGTGCTTCTTCCTGGGAGCGCGTCCAAGTCGCTTGTCGGTCGAGTCACATGATGTCCATTCCGGGCATGATTGATTGAGCCGCATGTCTCAACCTCCATTCGGTTCCAACAGTCTCGACATCTCCTAAACACCTGAAATAACTCCAATATGTAAGATGTATGCAGGACCAATGCAAAGACTACCTAGATATGCATATTATGCAAAAGAGACTAAAAACAATGCAAAACAATGAGTTAAGAGAACAAAATGAATAACAAATGCATGATGAAAGAGTGTAATATATATATATATATATCAACTCCCCCAAACTTATTCTTTGCTTGCCCTCAAACAAATAATAGGAACAAAGTATGGAAGAGAGATTTGAAAATGAGGTCTCAGAACCTAAAAACATGTTGAATAAAATAGTTAGAATCAAGGTCATTGTTTTTAGTTCTATGATGCATGGTGAAAGAACTTTATTTCTTAACTTAATTGAAACGATTCTGATCTTTAATCTACACATGCAATCCTATCAATCACTCCCTTTAACATTCATTACAGAGAACCGTGAATCAAACTAAACAATGTCATTGAACTCATTTGGCTAGGGTAAAAGGTCAGAGACAAAGATGGTCTCCTTCTCAAGTGGTTTTATCAATACAGAACAAGGTTCTCTCACGAAAAGGAGTTGAGCTTTGGAGAATGCTAAAGGTTAAAACCAACTGATACATATAAGAGCAACGCCCTGTCTACCCAAAGGTCCCCAGGGAAACTCAGTCCTAACATTCTAACCCAGAAGTTGGTCCTATCTCTACCTTTCATCAGAAACATCATCTCAAACTCTTTACACTTAGTCTTAGGAGGAGTTCACTTCTTTTCATTCTAGCGGATTGGGAAATCTTTATTATCACTATGGTTCTTTTCTTTTCTTCTAAGGACTCTAGACATCTTAAACATTTTTACTTTCTTTTCTTTGTCTAAACTTTTTATTTTATGCCCAGAACCAATAACTCTTTTTTACTTTGCATAACCCAAATCCTTTACTAGACTTGTAAACTTTGAAAACGCATCCCCCTTTTAAAGTCTGTCTACCCTTTTGCTTTCTCTTTTACTCTTCACTTTTCTGCACAAATCCCATCCTAATACCCAAAATCGAGTTCTCACCTAGTCATACTAGTCTGGATAACGCGAATTAGAACTACACAGGATCCTACTCTTGCGGTTAAAACCAAACACTTTCTAACAAGCTCAACTCGGAAAAGGCCTGACACTCAAGAATACAATTGGCTTGAAGGAAGGGTTGGTTAAGGGTGCGGGGAACTGTTCCAAAGATGGGAATCAGCTACTTGGATTAACAAGGGTGGTAAAAAGGAGAAAGATAATTCAAGTATGTATATGGTATCCATGAATTCAACTTCAATGCATAACAGGATAATTGCAAGTCAAGATTAGGTTCATGTAGATAGGGAATGATGTCAATTCAAAACATGCTTCAATCTTACATTTTCAAGTTCAATCAACATGCATCAAAGAACTAATAACAATGGCCTTGATCCTATCCTATTGAATTCAACATGCTAACAAGGTTACAACCATCATCAACCCCTATGCGAAATGCAACAACCCTATATGAATAGCACTAGACTTAATCCTAATATGCAAGTGCAAACTACATGAACACTCTGTTTTTATGGAAATTTTTAAAACTTTTTTTAAATTTTTTATGGGTTTTCTATGCAAATAGATGGATGCAAACTCAAACATGATATGATGCAAAAATTTGAAATAAGAATCACAAAACACAACATCAGATACATCATCTCAAACCCTCCCCCAAACTTAAATTACACAGTCTCCTGTGTAAGAAAAATTTGCAGAAGGATTTGAGAATCACAACAAAAACAATGCATGAATAAAACGGTATATACAAAGGGAAGGTGGGAGTATCTTAGTAGTAGAAGAAGGACTCGGAGCTCGCCCAAGGAGTTGGTGCGTGATACTGACTCTGTGAACTCCTTCACCTTGTTTGGGATCCACAGGAGTGACCTCAGTGGTTTGGTCGACCTGCTGCTCAACCGCTTGTGTACACGTTTGGTTGCTTGTCGCACTGTATGTCGTCGACTCTGGACTCGCCATGATCTGATACTAGCACAATCACCTCTGTGGGCTGATAATCCCCTTGATGTTCGATATGCTGCTCAACTTCGTGCATGCCCTAATGTGGGCTCGAGCGGGTGTTGTGAGTGGCTCGAGAGAGATAGTCGGTATGTGGCTCGATTGAGGCAGTCGGACCATGGCTCGATTGTGGCAGTTGGACCGTGGCTCGATTAAGGCAGTTGGACCGTGGCTCGAGAGACGCGGTGAGGAACGAGTAAGAGGATGTCGGCTCGAGTGTGCGATGAGAGTGGACAAAACTTTCTTTTCTCTGTATCCCCTATCTCTGTTGCCCATACTCCCTTCTGAACACTCCTGAACACAAGAAAACTAAAAGCAAAAATTAAAAACACAAGGATCCTAAAAAAAAAAAAATTTACAATGATACCTTTGGGACTTCCTCCCAAGTGAGCTTGTTTAAAGTCCCTATGCTTGACTTTGCATACTCCTTATGCTTTGGGAGGATCATAGAGAGGCTTTGGGGACCCCTCTAGAATGTTTGGTCTAGCCAGGTACTCTTTAACATCCTGCCCAGGTTCAACAAGAAAAGATCTTCTCTTCTTCATTATCCCCAACCTCTGTCTTGCTTTTCTTGGAGAAGAAATTTTAACTTTATCCTAGAGCTGCATGATTTGCCCTCTCATCTCCTCCAACATGGCTGTTAACTCTGTCACTGTATCCCTTAAAATCTTGGTTGTTTGGGGTTCAGACAAACTGTCAAGCGTGGTAGGAGTTGTCTCTTGCGATTGGTGATCAAGAAGCAGGTCTCGACACTTAGGGAGGGTAACGATTGCAGTCGAGTTGGAGAATGGTCGAGTGACACTTTGAGTTTTCTCTTTGGTTACCAAAACCTCTGTTTCTGCCTCATTCACACCCTCAAAGATGTCAAACCCAGATTTATGATCTTTCTCTTCAATCACGAAGCTCTGTCCATCAATAGTTGGTTTCTTCTTAGAAACCATGATATCAAAATTCATCTTGAAGTTTTTACCCAGATTGAGATCAATCATCCTCTTCTTGACATCAATGACTGCTCCAGCTGTAGCTAAGAAAGGTCTTCCCAGGATTAGTAGATTTTTAAGCTCTTCATCCATTCCCAGCACCACAAAGTTAGTAGGAATCTCAGCTTGTCCAATTTTGATGGGCAGGTTCTCTAATAGACCATGAGGCAATCTAGTAGTCCTATCAGTCTATATTAAGCGGAGGTTGCATGACTTGTATTCGTTGAATCCTAGCCTCTGAGCTACAGAGAGTAGCATGAGGCTTACTGAAGCACCAAAGTCACATAGACATTTTTGAAGGCCAATGGACCTAGAGAACAAGGCAATGTGAAAGAACCAGGGTCCTCTAGCTTCTTTGGACAATCATCTTTGGGATAATCCCACCTATGTCATGCACTACCCTCTCATCTTCCAGAGTCTTAGCTTGAGCTCCTTTAGCTATCTCCTCCTTCTATTTGGTCCTTTCTGTTACCAAATCAGTTAAAAACTTTTGATATTGAGGCACAAGTGCAAATGCATCAAGCAAAGGCATCTTAAGTTCAATCTCCTTGACTTGTTTTTCGAACAGAGCTTTATACTTCTCAGTAAGCTGCTTCTTAAACCTCACTGGAAATGGTAGAGGTGGCTTGTATGGTGGAGGAATCAATCTCACATGTTTATCCTTGGAAGCAGCGGATTCTTTAGTAGCTTTAGGATCAGATTGCTTGGCTGACTTAATTGGATCCTTGAGCACCTCGACATGATCCTTTATCTGAACTTCGTCTTGAAGAAAATCCTCCCCATCTAAACTCTCAGTGTCCTCAGTGAGCCGTACATCTACAGCTTGGGTGGTGATGGCATGCATAGTAGCATAGTCCTTGGGGTTTTAAACTGCTTTTTCAGGTAGTTGGCCAGTTGTTGGGGTAGACGTAGAAACAATCTTGCCTTCCATATACTTCATCTTGGAGTTAAGAGCTTCAAAATTTGACATTCAAATCATTGTAAGAACATTCCATCCGCTTACTGAGTTCAGCAAACTTCTTAGCAGTATCCATGGAACCACTAGCTTGACCCTGAAGAAGTTGTTGCATCATTTGCTTCATTTCCTGATCTGGGGCTGGAGTAGGCCTGGTTGAGGGCGGAATCCTGGCGGTGGTCCTGAAGGTGCCTGATAACCCTGCTGGAACTATTGTTTAGGAGCGAATCCCGGATTGTAAGGCACAAAAGGTTTTTTTTGACCTTGTTGTTGTTGTTGAGGCGGGTACATGATCTTGTGGATTAGCAACATTGTTACTTCTGTAAGACAAATTGGGGTTTGCCTTGTATTGGTTGTAACCTTTGTTGTATCCACCTTAATTCTGGACATAGCTGATCTCCTCAGTCTGCTCGCCCTCCCCATCTGGAACTTGGAAAGGGTCATCCTCAGATACGAAGTGGACGCTCCTCTGCTGGCTTAGCAAGATACGGTCAAGCTTCTCATTGACATTCTTGAGGTCCTTCTTGTACTTCTCCTCAGATCCAGCGTCGCCGCGAACTGTGCGGTCATAGTCCTCATTGTAGTTGCCATCAGACTGGGCGAGATTCTCAACCAATTGCCAACCTTCATCAACATCTTTGTTCATGAAGTTACCGTTAGAGGTAGTGTCAAGAAGCATACGAATTTTTGGGAGGACACCACGGTATAGAGTGCTCAGCAGTGACTCATTGCTGAAACCATGGTGTGGACACTGGCTCTGGTAGCCCTTGAAACGCTCTCAGGCTTCACATAATGATTCTGAGTTCTTCTGAGTAAAACCAGAGTTCTAGCGTTGGAGAAAAACTTGGCCAAGAAGGCTTTCTTGCAGTCGTCCCAAGTGGTGATGGTTCCCTTGGGAATGTTTTTCTCCCATTGATGAGCTTTATCTCCCAGGGAGAATGGGAAGAGGCACAACTTGTAACCATCTTCACTCACGCCGTTGATCTTGGTGAGACTGCACAGACGGTCGAACTCGTCCAAGTGGTCGAGTGGATCCTCCATAGGCAACCCGTGAAACTTGTTCCCTTGGATCATGGTGATCATACCACTTTTGATTTCGAAGTTGTTGTTCTGCACGGCAGGAGGGACGATTCCAGCACACTGAGTATGAGTGTTCGGTGCATCCCCAGCACCAATGTTTCGCGGTCGCAGATTTGGTCCATTTGGTTGTTCCATAGTGACTGGTGCGGGATGATCAGTGGAAATACGAGTTTCGTGGTCATTGCAACAGATTGATGTCATCGATAACAAGAAGGATATTCTGATGCCCTCTTGATCTGGTGTGCATGCAAGGTTGCAATCAACAGGTACATGAGATGCAAAACAAACAAGCAGACAACCAAAGCAAGTCAGTTATCAGAATGATAAGTGTAACAGAACTTAATCTTGCAAAACTTGAAATCTTAAATGTAGCAAAACGAATCTCAAATGGCAACGACGCCAAATTGATACTAGGATTTTTGTGTCTCTTAGTAGGTCTCAATTAACCTTATGCGTTGTAGTACTTAAGGTGCCAATCCAAATGGGAAACTTTACTAACAATTGAGATGCAATCAAGCAATCACAAGTCAAGCCAATTCAAAAAGAGTGTTTTTATCTAACAAACCTAGAATGATCAAAATGCAAAACGGAAATGAGTCACAAAACTAGAAACGAAAATGCATGAGAAGAAGCGAAAATGAATGAAAATAGAAACGAGTCTAAGCATGAACTAAACAGTCTCAGGAATGCAATAAAAATCAGAAAGAAAGAGGTCATAAGGATGGGAGTAGTTGATGTCGGTGGAGTATCCTAGTCTATAGAGTGTTTAACATGTCACAAGCAAACCATCCGTAAACAATGAACATCACTTTTTAGCTAATCCAATCTCTTGACAAAAGCTTTAAACTCAACCACTTCCAAACCTAGCTCTCGCTAGAGAAACATGATCAAGAATGACATGAAAAACAAGTTCATTCACGTCAACAAACATCCTAGACAACTAATCTCTTAGGCTAGGAACGTAAGTCTGTGGCACTAGTTAGTCAGACATTTCATTGAACACCTTTTGGGTGTGGAAATATCTAAGACCTAGTTCCAATTGATCAGAGAGAAAAAAGTATTTCTAACTCTAGTCTAGAAGGGAATCATACAAATCGAGCTTAAACACTCTACATCCTAAGATCCTCCACCTAGTCTATCACATCCTAAAGAACTCTAACACTACTCGGATCTAGAAATCATCATCAACGATACAAACTCAGAATACATTGAATCAAGCATCATTAGATAGATAAAAATGGGAAGAACAACTTTGTAGAAGAAATCAAATGCAAAAACTGAATAAACTCAAAGATGTCGGATTACAAAGTCTCAAAACGTTTTGGGTGGCTAGGTAAAACCTTAAGAAAATAACAAACGAGTTAAAAGATGTCTCAAGCCAAGACTTAACAAAATGTATTTATAGTAAAAACATGTAAATCCCTAAAACTTAAAACGACAAGATAGAGCGTCGGTTCGGGAATCGGGTTGTCCAAGTCGAGTGTCGTTAGTCCTGGGAGTGCGTCGGTCGAGCTGGGTCGAGTGGAGGGGTTTTGGCTCGACCCAGAGTGGTGTTGGCTCGACCCCGAGTAGTTTTGGCTCGACCCAGAATGGTGTTGGCTCGACTCCGAATGGTTTTGGCTCAACCCAGAGTGGTGTTGGCTCGAGCTGGGTGTATACGCATCCACTAAAACAATGATAACTCTTGAAACACACCTCCGATTGGCTTGAAATAAACGGTATTGGAAATATGACTCAATTCCCTACAACTTTGATGTAGACGTCAAAAGCTGAATCCCACTCGAGTGGAGCGGCTCGAACGGGGTGGAGTGGTTGGCAGATCCGGTGAGGCTGGCTCGAACGAGGTTGAGTGATGGCTCGAAGGACGGCTCAGATGAGGTTGAGTGATGGCTCGATGGACGGCTCAAAGGACGGGAGACGAAGTCGGCTCGAGAGAGGGAGTTTGGAACGTCGGCTCGAACGGTGGACGAAGTCGGCTCGAGTGAGGGAGTTCGAAATGCGGCTCGAGCATGGATATTGGAGCGTGGCTCGAGCGTTGATTTTGGAGCATGGCTCTAGCGTTGATGTTGGAGCATGGCTCAAGCGTGGATGTTGGAGCATGGCTCGAGCGTTGATGACATCCATTGCAGGCATGATGGATCGAGTGGGATACTGGTGCTTCTTCCTGTGAGCGCGTCCAAGTTGCATGTCGGTCGAGTCACATGACGTCCATTCCAGGCATACTTGGTCGAGCCGCATGTCTCAACCTCCATTCGGTTCCAGCGGTCTGGACATCTCCTAAACACCTGAGATAACTCTAATATGCAAGATGTATGCAGGACCAATGCAAAGACTACCTAGATATGCATATTATGCAAAAGAGACTAAAAACAATGGAAAACAATGAGTTAAGAGAACAAAATGAATAACAAATGCATGATGAAAGAGTGTAAAATATATACATATCATATACCCAAATTCGCACCAGTAGTAACCTTCCCTTCCAAATGCCAAATCCGGGGGAACATGAACAACAAATACTTCATGTCCTACAGACGAGGATTGAGGCATCGATCTATTATGGTCGTAGAGTAACCCACAATCAGTGCTGAGTTATCAAACTGTCGGATCTTGATCTTACGTAGAGGATCCTTCCTTGACATCACAACTCCGGTGAAACTACTTTCAAGTAAATGACTTTGAGACATGGAGATCAACAAGAACCATGCAATACCCGTAGAAAGTCGTAAAAAGGCAAAAGTAATTGCAAAACTGTAAGAAACAACCACAAAAAGAAGCTAGAATGAAAAAAGCTCTTCTCGGACATCCCCTTTAAATACGCTCACTTCTCCCATAATTGAACCCATAGAAGACGGAAACTTTCCCCCCAAATATGCCAAATATTTTGGTGAATCAAAAGAGAAAATTTTCATCGTGCATAGCAAGACTGATCCTGCCATGGAAAGTGAATAACCACCCTACCAAAACAAGATGCATCCCAAATATCGCCTTAATGACTTGCCAAATCTGAGCCGATATGCAATAGCTCCTTGGGGTTGAACTGGCGAGGGAACTCCAAAAATCTTCAGGATGGGTTGGAGAGTTCCAGTCTGCCTTTTTACTGGGTGACAAAGGGGTATTTGGTTTTGAGCGGACAAAGGGATCCCATGGTGGTGGTTTTCGTCGCTGGTAGAGTGGTTGTTGGGACGGGAAGGTACTTGTTTGATGACGGTGTGCCAATAATGTGCTTCTCCGACGACAGTTCTGGGTCTCCTGAGCAATCTCGAGATTCGGTTCTCCTATTTTCCTTTTCAACACCCAACAGACCCATTGTGATATTCAATTAAAGAATTAGAATTGCGACAGATCCCTACCACGATCCTCCCAAGAACCACCTCCATCATATTTCCACCAAATACCAAGCCTCGCCTATCATACCCACCTTTATCTTCGAGAAAGAAATTGAGCATGGGCTAAAGAACCAACACCCGAGACCCCTCCGAAATCCACCTCCTACTTCCCAATCCGCATCTTACATCACCCAACAAACCCTCAGACCATCCAATCGACACCAAGAAAAATTCCCAACCAAATTCGTGAGAACCCCTTTCCAAACCACTTTGATTCAGAAAATTTAGAACTCTAATGTCGCCGTCGCTGTCGCCATCGCCTTCGGGAGAGATATATTTTTTTTTTATGATGGTATTTTCGTAAATATTTAATTATTGAAAGATATAAAATAGAAGTAAAGTCTTATTTAATTTTTTCGGAGATTTTAACCTACTTTTGGCAGGTCACATAAACCAAATACGTACATTGCACTTGCAAAAATGATAAATGACAGATCACATAAAATTTTAAATTGTGTAATTTTAGTAAACAAAAAAATGAGTTGTTGACTCCCTGTAAAAATATTTTTTTCTTATTCTTCATTTCCTTTTGTACCTCGTTATATCTTTCTTCTTTTAAGTATTTGTTAAAAGTGAAAAAAATAGAACACGTTTACTGTGTGAACTAATTCCTTATATGTATTGTCTTTTGATGATGAAAACTTGTATATAATCCCGTAGAGAGAAGATTGTTGAGCCTGGGTTAAAAGAAAAAGACTCATAAAAGCATTACAAAAACCATTAGTCCTGAGGTTTGGCTATCTATTTGGTAATCGAAGCTAAGACATATCCAAACATTGGTCCGATGGAATAAGAATCAGGTACACATTTGAGTGAATCTATGTTATATATGGTTACCATATACCTACACCTTATGCAAAGATTATTAGGTTTTGGATATATATTTTCTTCCACTCGTAGATCATCTTTCGTTTTATTAATTGTTCTGACATTAGTAATCATGTTTTGTTAATATTTGTTATGATTCGATAACTGTTGGGTGAAAAACGAATCTGTAATATGATATCCAAAGTCCTAGAAAAAGCTCAAATTTCATTATGAGTGGCATGAGAAATTTGTAAACCAGTGAGATGTTATCCTAGAAGAAATAAATACGATGTTTCATTGTCCAGGTTAAGGGATTCGATTTTTAGCTCGAAAGAAACAGAGATGGATCAGATAACGAGGGAGAAGAGTGAGGATAAGCAAGTGAAGAAGAAAGCTAAGTTAGAATGGAGAGAGAAGGATTGTGCAAAGCCAATTGGGGAAGTGATTAAACGTACTGGTGGCAAAGAAAAGAAGAAATGTCATTATGAGACATTCGCGTTTCATGGCAAACGATATGGACTGGTGAGTTTTGTTTTGTTTTAAGATTTTGTGTTTAAAAAAAAAAAAAAAAAACAATTTGTGTGATAAGACTATTTTAATGAAACTTTTCTGTTCTATGTGTAATTCTTGTAATACCATTTACATTAGGCTTTTTTCTTAATTTTGGTAGGAAGATACAGTGCTTTTGGTTCCGGAAATCTCTAACCAAAACAACTATGTTGCGATCATCAAGGTACTACGAAATATGGAATTGTTTTTCATGTATATACTTTTAGGTTATTCAAATCATAATCAACAATTAAATATGATTTTTCAATTGTTTGTTGGACAGGATATTTATGTAAAAGAAATAGATGGACTTGTGAAGTTGGAGGTGCAATGGTTTTACCGTCGAGAAGATATTGAAATAAAACAAGTTGGAAAGTGGGAATCTAAAGACTCAGGGGAGATTTTCTTCAGTTTCCATCGTGATGAAGTGTTTGCTGAATCTGTGAAGCACGATTGTCTTGTGTATTTTGTGCCAGATGATAAGCAAATTTCAAATTATACTGAGCATCCCGACTTCATCGTGAAAAAGGTTTATGATAGTATCAACAAGAAGTTGAGGAAGTTGTCTGATAAAGGCTTTAATGTGCATCAAAAGGCTGAGATTAATATTCTCGTGGCAAATACAATTTCGAGGATTGCTCATCTCCTTGACAATAAGGAATTCCAAATGACTAAGATTTCGAGGCGTAAAAGATCAGTTAGGAAAAGATGTGTCTCCAAAACTGAGATAGAGAGTTCTGGAAACAATGCTGATGAGGTCTCTGAGAAGGTAGAATCATTACCATCCAGTGATTTTGATCGTGACAAGAAAATGATTGAGCTTTTGGAAGCACTACTTCAGCACATATGTTGTGCAAGTAAGGAGAAGCAAGCTGGCGATGTTGACTTTATGTCACCAGATAATGTTATTGTGGTGGTATTTGCTCTTGAGCAAGCTTTATATGATTCTTTTGGAGAAGATATACCAAAGTATAATTATAAGTTGGAGCTTCTGGTTGAGCAACTCAAGGTTAGTTTAACTTTAGTTCTTTCTATCCTTCATTTTTTTTTACAATTGTTTTCATGATTTGTTTTGGCATGCATGTGTTGATGGAAGTCCTAGGCTTTGGCAGTTATTTCATTCAAAAATATAAAATGTGGTTCTATTGGAAGTTGATCTAACGAATTAAGGATGAGAAAATGTTTTAGAATAAGCTACAAGGTACAATAGAACATCGTACACCGTATAAAATATATATGTTATTGTTACAAGGAATTTCTCAAATATTTTTTTTCAAAGAAAAGATATAATCATTGGAAGAAATTATTGATTTATGCATATGTAAAATATTATACAAAAAATTACTCCCTCCGTTACAGAAAAATGTCATTTTAAAGTTTAATCTTGTGTTTACAAAAAATGTTGTTTGCTCTTTTATATATGCTTTGTATAACATGAAATAATATGGCTTTTAATCATACATGATATATACAGCGTATGTAAGTATAGTTACATATATGTATTGGAGAACATTACAAACTGTGTACCAACCATTGAAGTTAGCTTCTATTTTCTTTAGTTATTTTACTTTTGTATTTGAATGTTTAATTGTGATATCTTATTGTTTGTTTTGTAGAACTCACCAGTATTAGCTAGAAGACTTCTCAGGGGCGGATTAAAACCTGAACAGGTTATAAAGATGAAAGGCTATGAGCTGGCACTGGTAATATACCCAAATTTCTTTTAGTAAATATGGAATGTTACTGTTATAGCAATACCACTGAACCAGAATTTCAATGTTTATTGTTAATCACATCTTATGTGATTTTGACATGTTAAATTGCTGAGATCCGCTTTTTTTTATATATATATAACTTTTGTTGAAACATAGGCTAATTTTGAAGAACTGGAGTAAGATGCTGGATCGGATTCACCTCCAAAAGTGTTGGGCTTAAAGATTTTCTCCAAGGTTAATGAAGATACTAAATAACATATCTATTTGTATCTTCTTCTTCTTCTTCTTCTTCTTCTTTTTAATCGTTAGACAGAGTTATTTTATTTCCGCCTACAATATCCTTTCAAGATATGTTGCAGATCATAACTTCTTTTTTCAAGACCTATTATTTTAAAAATTCAAGTATGAAAGTTTAAACAGGTTACATGTGCTGGCATGTATTTTATTGAATTATAGGTACAAATAATTTATTTTGGGTGCATTTCTCTCATTATATATATATATATATAAGTAGTACATTTAAAACTTTTAATGTTTAGTGTCTTTAAAAAAAATACAAGGATATATTCCCTTTATAATAAAACGGAAGTACACAACATTGTTTTGTAGACTATATAATTTTAATTAGTTGGTTACAAATAGGTTATAGATTAATTGATAGAATAATTAGTTACAAGTTAAATTGTGGGTGCAATCTTAATTTATTTTTGGAATATTTTATTTTTAGAGCACATTGTTTCTAAAAATCTTAAAGAGAATATTCTAAAGAATCATTTGATATCATATAACTTACCATATTAATTTCCTTTATTAAATTATTTATCAAATAAAATATTTTGATATCTAACTTAACATATAAATTTGTTAATTATCATTATACTTCACCTTTCATTTTTATATATGAATCTATTTTGTGAAACAAATAAATAATCATATTATTTATTATAATTAAAAAAATTGTTTTATTTCCGGATATACCATCAGTTGAATTTTTAAAAACAAATATAATTTTTTCAATCTATAAAATATTCAAGCTTTAGTAATGTTATTCTTTAAAAATAATATCTATTGAGTTAAAAATTTTACTGAGTAACGGATCAAAATTTGAATATTTAAATTTAATTTCATATTTTTTTTTGTTGAATTTTATAATTTATATAATAGAATAAAGTTTAAATAATTTATTTTGAAATATTTTTAAAATATTGAAACTTGATAAAAGTTAGAAACTATAAACACTCTAAATTGATTTGTTATAACAATGTCAATAATATCTTATTATATAAAGTTTGGTTCTCAAAGTTACTAACTCACCAGATCGTGACACGTGTCAAGTATACTGATGAGATGTTGACATGTGTCAAAATTATTATTTTTCAAAACAGCTAAGAAAATAATATTAAATCTACATAAAATTTACATATTTATATATTTAAAAAAAAAATCCTAAATCAAAAAGGAAAATTAATGAAACTAAACTATTTTCCATTGTACGCTAATTATATTATACGTTTTTCTTAATTAGATTTTGACATGTATAAACAAAAAAATAATTCATTAAGCATGTATATTATTATTAATCAATAAATAGTGAATAACAAATTTAAAAAGAATAACATATGTTATGTTAAAAGAATTATTACTTTTGAAACGTAATAGGACACCTAATTATGAAAATAACATTATATCTACATAAAGATTATGTTTGTGAAGTGACCTTAGTGCAATGACTATTAGTAAGTCCAATTGTAGATGACACCATCACACTAGGGATCGAGTCCTGCTTTTTACGTCAACATTTGAAAACATATAATTTTTTCTTTTTGTCAATATTTGAGCCACAACAGACCGGCCCATTAGCCTAATCCCTACATTCGTAGGGAGCGGGACTCGATCCCGGGTGCGATGGTGCCTTGTGCATTAAGGACTTACCTTTGGCCACTGCACTAAGGTCACTTCACAAAAAAAAAAAATTATATGTTTATATCAAAAGTTTTGATCTTTGATTTTTGCCGATCTATTGCGTGGGTCTTTAATTTGTGCGGGTTCTTCAATGGAAGCTATTGGATGCAATGAAATGGAATCGAAGGTATATAAATCCTGCTAATTTTATCAAGGAAGGAGACACTGATTGTAACATCCGTGAACCGAAATCCCGGTTTAGGGGATTGCATCGGTCAATGCAAGAGGTGCATCGGTCGATGCATGTTCAATTCTCTGCGTTTTGACTTAAGTCAAACGCTGCGTTTTGGTCAGAAAAGAAAGGGAAAACCCTTAGAGTCGTGCCTTTTGTCTCACTAGATGTGTGTAGCCGTTTTTGAGAGAAAAGAGAAGGGATAAAGAGTTCCTGAAAGTTCTTGGTGATTTCTTGAGATCTGAGGCGTTTCTTGGTGAGATCTGTAGCTGGGATTGTTGTAGGAGCTTCCTAGAAGCGTGTTCTTGCTTGTTTGTTGTTCAGATTCGTCTTGGCACAGGTAAGTGCATGACCATGGCTTATCTAAGCTAGAGGAACCTTTAACTTGCTTGTTTTGTGTTGTTAGACTTGCTAAATTGTTGTATGGGCGTTAGGAAGCTTTCTTGTTGCTTGGGAATGAGTTTCTGTGGTTGTAGGAACAAAATCCGGCGAGAAGCTTCGGGGAAATCACGGTGCTCGACGTTGCGTCGATCGATGCATATCTTGCATCGGTCGATGCAAGTACGAGGACGGCGTGTAAAACTCTAGGGTTTTCGTGTTACGTCGAGCATGCGTCGGTCGATGCAGACTGGGTATCGGTCGATGCAAGTTACACTTGCATCGGTCGATGCAGCTTCTGTGTCGATCGATGCTTCCCCATTTGGCATCGCTCGATGCATGTGTGGTGTCGGTCGATGCTAAGTCCTGGTTTGTTATGGTCGTTTGTTGATTGTTCTGTGTTGGTTATTGGTACTTTATTGCTTGTGTGTATATCCCAGTAGATGGGAGGATTGCCTTACTGAGTGTTTATAAAATACTCATGTTTTGCAATATGTGTTTGTGGTGCAGGTAAAGGCAAAGTGTGATCGTGGAATCCAGGCAATGAAGAGGAGGATGTTCTAGGGACTCGGTTTGATGTTGTCTGGCATTGCTAGGTTGCTAGAGTTGGGTCTTTAGAACATTGTTAGGTTGCTGGTTCTTTGATTCCTGATGTTTGGATATTGTTTATGATGGAGTTATGGTTATATTTATTATTGGTTATTGGTTGGTTATTTCCGTTGTTGGTTGTGTTTGTGGTTAGGTGGCTAGTGGATATGAGACCACTAGTTATAGTTTATTTTATTATATTATTTTTATTATTTATTTATTAAAAAAAAAAAGGTCGGTCGTTTCATTTTGGTATCAGAGCCCTTACGGTTCTAGGTTTGGGTTCACTAGGTTTCTGTTGTAGATGTTTGGAATTGCATGTCTTGATTGATTATGTGAGTTAGTCAATTGTGTGTGGCATGGAGTCCTAGAACATCCTCTTCGAGCCGAGTGTGTGATTCCACGGTGAGTTTATGTTTCTGTGTTATAATAGAAATTGTTTGCTTAGCCTTCTGTTCATGGTAGTGCAGATGGTTAGAGAGGATGTTGTGGCTGGTCGAGGTCGTGGTCGCAGTCGTGGTCGCGGTCGTGGTCGTGGACGCGGACGTGGTCGTGGTAGGGGCAGAGCCCCAGTGGTTAGTGAGACCGAGGACCAGAGTGTGACAGCTGAGAGTGTTGGCGAGTCGCAGGATGTTCCGGGGGATTCCGTGAGTGTGGCAGGAGGGGGCGGTGTTGATGCTCCAGTGGCCGGTGATGCTAGGGTTCCGGGTGTGGGAGTCCCAGCGGGTGGAGTCCCTGGTACTGACTTTGCGGCTATGCTAGCACAGGTGTTAGAGCGGTTACCACCAGTGGTACCGGCTCGGGCTCAGGTAGTGCCACCAGTAGTGGCGGAGGAGCGGCAGCCAGTGGTTGCGGATGTGGGAGAGCATGGACGTTATTTGGCCATGCTCAAGGAGATGAAGGGTCTGTTCACTGAGAGGTTTTTGGGTGGTACAGATCCTACAGCTGCGGATGCTTGGAGGACGAGTGTGGAACGTAACTTCCATACTCTGAGATGTCCTGTGGAGTTTTGGGTGGACATAGGGGTCTACTTTTTGGGCGGTGATGCTGAGTTGTGGTGGAGATCAGTGGCTGCTAGGAGGGTGCAGCGGGAGATGACTTGGGCTGACTTCGTTTTGGAGTTCAACCGCAAGTATTTTCCTAGAGAGGCATTGGATCGTTTGGAGGTGCAGTTCCTTCAGTTGTCTCAGGGGACGCGGTCAGTGCGGGAGCTGGACTTGGAGTTCAGTCGACTTCTATGTTATGGGGGTCGGGCCATGGAATCTGAGGAGGCTCAGATTAGGAGGTTCATGAGAGCTCTACGGGATGATTTGAGAGTTCATTGTAGAGGGAGGTTTTATGCTACGCGTGCAGAGCTGGTTGAGACAGCAGCAGAGATTGAGGAGGATATCCGGGCACAGTCAGTGTCGGTTACTCTAGCAGTTCAGCCTAGTAAGGCTCAGCAGCAGGGTGGTTCTAGCAGGGGCGGTAGGCATGCTCAGGGAACCAAGAGGAAGTGGGAGGCTACGCAGAAGCCGAGTGGTGCGGGTTGCTTCGGTTGTGGGAGCAAGGATCACAGGGTGGCTAGTTGTCCCAAGAGGAGTGTTCCGTCGACAGGACCTCGGGTATGTTATCACTGTAGGGAGACAGGACACATCAGGCCTTTTTGTCCCAAGTTGCAGCCGGCAGCAGTGGCAGCGTTGCAGCAGGTGCAGCCTGGAGGTCAGCAGGTGGCACGGATTGAGCAGGGGCCTCGGGTTTACACGACAGCTGAGACTGGTGGAACCAGTGCCGGGGCGATCACAGGTATATTTCTGGTACTTTTACTTTGTGAATTTTGGTAGGTTCAGATTGTATATGTTTCCTGTGATAAAGTGTTAGGTTCTCAACACATGAGGTTTGTGTAGGGACCTTGTTGGTGGGCGGGTTTAAGTCCCATGTTATGTTTGATTCTGGAGCTTCGCATAGCTTCATTACTCCAGAGTGTGCAGAGTGTGCGGGGATCCTGGAGAGCATGCAGGAGTTGTCAGAGTCGCGGGAGGCGAGTTCCTGAGAGTGATTGGACGAGCTAGAGGAATTAATATTCAGATCGCAGGAGAGTCGTGGCCAGCAGATTTGCTTATCAGTCTAGTGGAGCTGTATGATGTTATTCTCGGGATGGATTGGTTGCATCGGCATAGGGTGCATTTGGATTGCCATCGGGGTAGAGTGGAGTTTGAGCGTTCTGGAGGGAAGTTGGTTTTTCAGGGTATTAGACCGACTTCGGGGAGTCTCGTGATCTCAGCCATTCAGGCTGGGAAGATGATCGAGAAGGGCCGTGAGGCTTATCTGGTTACTATATCTATGCCAGAGTCAGTGGGGAAGTCTACGGTTAGCGGTATTCCAGAGTGGAAGAGTTTGAGGATGTGTTTCAGTCTTTGCAGGGATTACCACCATCTCGGTCGGATCCTTTTACCATTGAACTGGAACCGGGGACGACACCGTTATCCAAGGCTCCTTACAGAATGGCTCTAGCAGAGATGGCAGAGCTGAAGAAGCAGTTAGAGGATTTATTGAGTAAGGGATTCATCCGTCCTAGTGTATCACCGTGGGGAGCGCCGGTGTTGTTTGTGAAGAAGAAGGATGGGAGTTTCAGGTTGTGTATTGATTATCGGGGTTTGAACCGGGTCACTGTGAAGAACAAGTATCCTCTTCCTAGGATCGATGAGTTGTTGGATCAGTTAAGGGGTGCTACTTGGTTCTCCAAGGTAGATCTGGCGTCGGGTTATCATCAGATACCGATAGATGAGGCAGATGTGAGGAAGACTGCTTTCAGGACTAGGTATGGGCATTATGAGTTTGTGGTGATGCCTTTTGGATTGACTAACGCACCAGCAGCGTTTATGAGATTGATGAACAGTGTGTTTCAGGAGTTTCTGGATGTATCTGTCATCATTTTCATCGACGATATCCTGGTTTATTCTAAGAGTCCTGAGGAGCATGCAGTGCAGTTATGGAGAAGCTGCGGGAGCAGAAGTTGTTTGCCAAGTTGAGCAAGTGTAGTTTTTGGCAGCGTGAGATGGGTTTTCTGGGTCACATTGTTTCTGCAGAGGGGGTTTCTGTAGATCCAGAGAAGATTCAGGCTATTAGGGATTGGCCTAGACCACAGAATGCCACAGAGATCAGAAAGTTCCTTGGATTGGCAGGTTACTTCAGGAGATTTGTGCAGGGGTTTGCAAGCAGAGCACGTCCTATGACTAAGTTTACAGGGAAGGATGTTCCTTTTGTCTGGTCAGAAGAGTGTGAGGAAGGCTTTGCAAGCCTGAAGGAGATGTTGACTACTGCGCCAGTGTTGGCTTTGCCTGAGCAGGGAGAACCCTATGTGGTTTATACAGATGCATCTAGAGTTGGTTTGGGGTGTGTCCTGATGCAGCATGGGAAGGTGATTGCCTATGCTTCGCGGCAGTTGCGGGTGCATGAAGGCAACTATCCTACTCATGACTTGGAGATGGGTGCTGTAGTTTTTGCCCTGAAGATTTGGAGATCTTATCTTTATGGTGCAAAGGTACAGGTGTTTACAGATCATAAGAGCCTGAAGTATATATTCACTCAGCCTGAGTTGAATTTGAGGCAGAGGCGGTGGATGGAGCTTGTGGCGGATTATGATTTGGAGATAGCCTATCATCCTGGTAAGGCTAACACGGTTGCAGATGCTCTGAGTCGGAAGAGGGTAGCTTCAGCTCAGGAGCAGGAGATGGAGTCACTGGTAGGGGAGATCAGTGCTTTGAGCTTATGTGCTGTTTCACAGGAACCGTTGGGTTTGGAAGCAGTAGATAGAGCAGATCTTCTGAGTAGGGTGCGGTTGGCTCAGGAGAAGGATTTGGGGCTGGTGAATGCCTCTAAGGATGTGGATTCAGAGTATCAGGTCTAAGATAATGGTACTATCTTGGTGCACGGTCGGGTTTGTGTGCCCAAGGATGAGGAGTTGAGGCAGGAGATTCGGAGAGAGGCTCATGCGAGCAAGTTATCCATTCATCCAGGAGCGACTAAGATGTACCGTGACCTCAAGAGGTACTATCATTGGGTCGGGATGAAGAAGGATGTGGCTAGTTGGGTTTCGAGGTGTGATGTGTGTCAGTTAGTGAAGGTTGAGCATCAGGTTCCTGGCGGGTTACTGAAGAGTTTACCCATTCCTGAGTGGAAGTGGGATATGATCACCATGGATTTCGTGGTAGGATTGCCCGTGTCACGGACCTTTGATGCTATTTGGGTCATTGTGGACCGGTTGACTAAGTCAGCACATTTTCTGGCCATTAAGAAGACTGATGGAGCAGCGGTCTTGGCTAAGAAGTATGTGAGGGAGATAGTCAGATTGCATGGGGTGCCAGCGAGCATTGTGTCTGATAGGGATTCTAAGTTCACTTCGGTGTTCTGGAAGGCATTTCAGGCAGAGATGGGCACTAAGGTGCATATGAGTACAGCTTATCATCCCCAGACAGATGGACAGTCTGAGAGGACGATCCAGACGCTGGAGGATTTGCTGAGGATGTGTGTGTTGGGTGGCCATTGGGCAGATCACCTGAACCTGGTAGAGTTTGCTTAGAACAACAGTTATCAGGGGAGTATTAAGATGGCTCCTTATGAGGCTTTGTATGGGAGACCATGTCGTACACCATTATGCTGGACTCAGGTGGGGAGAGGAGCATGTTTGGTGCTAGTTTTGTTCAGGAGACCTCAGAGAAGATTCGGGTTCTCAAGCTGAACATGAAAGAGGCTCAGGATAGACAGAGGAGTTATGCTGATAGGAGGAGGAGAGATCTTGAGTCTCAGGTAGGAGACAGAGTGTACCTCAAGATGGCCATGTTGCGGGGTCCGAACAGGTCATTGTCAGAGACTAAGTTGAGTCCGAGGTATATGGGTCCATTCAGAGTGATTGAGCGGATTGGACCAGTGGCATATAGATTGGAGTTACCTGAGGTTATGCGTGCATTCCATAAGGTTTTCCATGTGTCTATGTTGCGGAAGTGTCTCCGTGAGGGTGAGCAGGTGTTGGCTAAGATTCCTGAGAATCTTCAGCCTAACATGACATTGGAGGCGAGACCAGTGAGGGTTCTCGAGAGGAGGATCAAGGAACTTCGGAAGAAGAAGATTCCTTTGATGAGAGTCCTGTGGGACTGTGATGGTGTTGAGGAGCAGACTTGGGAGCCTGAGGCAAAGATGAAGGCAAGGTTCAAGAAGTGGTATGAGAAGCAAGCCGCGACTTGAGCTTGTTTAGCCTGGTCCCATCTGTAATCCGTGGCTGGAGTGGGAATGGAGTATTCCAGCCCATCTCTCTTGTTACTCGGTCGCTTGGGGTGGTTGGTTGTGCGACTCAGTAACAAGATGAGGTGGTGTTTGGGGTACAAAGTTTCCGTGAGGCGGGGTTGTGAAGAGGAGTTTCCTAAAATGGAAAGTGCTAAATATGGAAAGTTTTGCGGGAGTCAGAATTTGTCCATTTTAGCGGTGGGAAGCCTTGGAGGGGCTTTTGTGCCTTTGTGGCGGACTTTCGAGTCAGAGTGCCTGTGTGTGGCGGTCTTGTTCGACATTGTGAGGCCTTTGTGGCGGACTTTTGAGTCAGAGTGCCTGTGTGTGGCGGTTTTGTTAGACATTGTATGGCCTTTGTGGCGGGCTTTTAGCCAATTGTGTGGCCTTTGTGGCGGGCTTTTAGCCATTTGTTGGCCTTTGTGGCGGGCTGTTTAGCCAGAGTGTCTTTGTGACGGTCCTTCGGGACAGATGGTCTTTGTGACGGTCCCTCGGGACAGATGGTCTTTGTGACGGTCCTTCGGGACAGATGGTCTTTGTGACGGTCCTTCGGGACAGATGGTCTTTGTGACGGTCCTTCGGGACAGATGGTCTTTGTGACGGTCCTTTGGGACGAGTGGCCTTGGTGGCGGTCCTTTTTAGGACATTTGTTTGGCCTTGGTGGCGGTCCTCGTGAGGACATTTTTGTTGGCCTTTGTGGCGGCCCTTGTGGCGTGTATATGATCCTTGTGCGGTCATGGGGTATCCCGGTGTGGGGATATGTGGTTGGTAGGACATTGAGATGTTTTACGCGAGCCACGGGAAGGAAACCTGGATAGGGATATGACTCAGACGTGTTCAGAATTGTTTGCTCGCGACTCTTGGGGGACTTAGGTTCTCCTAGTACTGCTATATTCAGAGACTTTGTGGCTCGGGAGTATGGTTGGTATATCGACTTCGGATGACGATCCGGGGGCGCGCTGTAGGGTGGCAACCCGAGAGACGAGTTTGGATTTTTCCTTATATCATTTGGCATGCAGACTTAGGTCTGATGAGGAGCCAGTGAAAACTCAAGGTTTAGGCCTATGAGTAAAGGAAAGTCCAAAAAGACAAGAGCAAATGACGCCTGGAGCGTGAGTTTATCGCCTAGAGGTGACCTTCTGTGGATCAGTCAGAGGAGTGCAGGCCGGGGAGACGGTTGCACGGGAGTCCTTGGCTGATGGTTGTTTGGGATTCGAGGACGTATCCAGTTTGGTGGGGGAGAATTGTAACATCCGTGAACCGAAATCCCGGTTTAGGGGATTGCATCGGTCGATGCAAGAGGTGCATCGGTCGATGCATGTTCAATTCTCTGCGTTTTGACTTAAGTCAAACGCTGCGTTTTGGTCAGAAAAGAAAGGGAAAACCCTTAGAGTCGTGCCTTTTGTCTCATTAGACGTGTGTAGCCGTTTTTGAGAGAAAAGAGAAGGGAGAAAGAGTTTCTGAAAGTTCTTGGTGATTTCTTGAGATTTGAGGCGTTTCTTGGTGAGATCTGTAGCTGGGATTGTTGTAGGAGCTTCCTAGAAGCGTGTTCTTGCTTGTTTGTTGTTCAGATTCGTCTTGGCACAGGTAAGTGCATGACCATGGCTTATCTAAGCTAGAGAAACCTTTAACTTGCTTGTTTTGTGTTGTTAGACTTGCTAGATTGTTGGTATGGGCGTTAGGAAGCTTTCTTGTGGCTTGGGAATGAGTTTCTGTGGTTGTAGGAACGAAATCCGGCGAGAAGCTTCGGGGAAATCACGGTGCTCGACGTTGCGTCGATCGATGCATATCTTGCATCGGTCGATGCAAGTGCGAGGACGGCGCGTAAAACTCTAGGGTTTTCGTGTTACGTCGAGCATGCGTCGGTCGATGCAGACTGGGTATCGGTCGATGCAAGTTACACTTGCATCGGTCGATGCAGCTTCTGTGTCGATCGATGCTTCATTTGGCATCGCTCGATGCATGTGTGGTGTCGGTCGATGCTAAGTCCTGGTTTGTTATGGTCGTTTGTTGATTGTTGTGTGTTGGTTATTGGTACTCTATTGCTTGTGTGTATAGCCCAGTAGATGGGAGGATTGCCTTACTGAGTGTTTATAAAATACTCATGCATTGCAATATGTGTTTGTGGTGCAGGTAAAGGCAAAGTGTGATCGTGGAATCCAGGCAATGAAGAGGAGGATGTTCTAGGGACTCGGTTTGATGTTGTCTGGCATTGCTAGGTTGCTAGAGTTGGGTCTTTAGAACATTGTTAGGTTGCTGGTTCTTTGATTCCTGATGTTTGGATATTGTTTATGATGGAGTTATGGTTATATTTATTATTGGTTATTGGTTGGTTATTTCCGCTGTTGGTTGTGTTTGTGGTTAGGTGGCTAGTGGGTATGGGACCACTAGTTATAGTTTATTTTATTATATTATATTTATTATTTATTTATTAAAAAAAAAAAAGGTCGGTCGTTTCACTGATGAAGGTTCCAAAAGTGATTCTACAGTTAGTCGGTGACTGATGTTTCTGGTAAAAATTTAGAGTTTTCTCTTCTAAATAATGTTGATGATTCTGGTACTAAAACAAGACCTGCTTGATCGATTAATTGAGAAGCTATTTTCAAATTTGGGAAGTTGGAATGGTAAACCATTATAAAATTGGTTTCAAACCGGATTTATGTTGTTTTCTATCAGACTTGGTTCGTAAATCGTGTAAATCCAGGTATATGAAGAAATATATGAAAACTTTTGATGGAGATAGAAATAAGTTGAGAATTTACCATTAAAGAATATTTGAGACGAGGTCATAGTTTTAAGGTTTTGGTACAATGTGATACTTATGAGCAGTAAATAGGTCGTCGATTCTTAACGTGATTATGACATATGTCATGTTTTGGATTGTTTATATAGTTTCTATTTAGTATATTTGAATTATCTAAGACTTATATATACTATCGTGATTATAATTTTCAAATTTATTTTTATTATGTTATATTAACTTTTTCTCAATTTCTCAACTTTTATTAGGTTAGTCATAAAATCATTGTAATAGAGTAGATAATTTTCACCAGTTATTATCCAAAATATCTTTGGAGTAAAAAAAAATTCATGGTTACATAAATTATTTCACAAAACAATTTTAGTAATTATAAAAACTAATATTATGACAAACTGAAAGTAAAGCAACACAAAATTTGTTTAATTTGTTCAGAAGATATTTTATAGGTGGTAATAAAGAGCATACTTTAACAATAAAATAATTTTGGGTGTAAGAACATATTTTTAATGGTAAAACATAGAGTAAAATTGTACATGCTTACTAACTAGATGTTGCTTCGATGAACTCTTTGGATGTAAAATATTTTATGAATAATTTGTATAACGTTTTTAAAATTTGACAATACTAATATTCGTAATGATGAGTATTTGGCAAAAACATTTGGTGGGATATAATTTAGCTTTTTATTATTGTAATAATTATTATAATATATTTAAATTATATAAATAAGTGTATTAAGGTAAATAAAATATCTTTTTTTCTAACTAAAATTATTTATATTTTAGTTCAAGAAATAAAAATTTCTTTTTATATTTTTAAAAATTTGTTTAAGATTTAGGATTTATTTTCTTCAATAATTTTTAAACTCGCACATTGTCCGGGCCCTTTTCTAGTGTCACTATAATATGAAAGAATTTCAAGAAACCAAGTATATTAAAACAAAAAATATAACAATATATTAAATTACTTATAATATAATAACTTGCTTTTAAAAAACCAAATTTACTAAATTATGCCTTATAATGACATTCAAGTCATGATGTAGAATATACATTGTTTACATACATAAACTAATACAACATATTAAAATTTTATTTTAAAATACAAAATATACAAAATTTGTATAAAATAAAATTTAACCAGTGTTATAGCACGGTACTAATCTAGAATCATTAACAATATAAAACTTACAAAATAGGTGTCTTTTTTTCAAGCCATCATATTTAGTATATGATTTTATTGCATAATGTTTTTTCCAAAAAAATTAAAAACAATCACATAAATTATATTTTATATTAAAATTACAGTATGAATAAAATGAATTTTAACCCTTGCTCTAGCACGGGTCTTAATCTAGTAGAATTTAATATATCATTAATAAACTATGGGTCCAACCACTGAATCAAGGAAATGTCATGCTTAATAGGTTTAATGACTATAGTAATTTGTTGAGAATTGAGTTCTTGATTAAATCTGCAACAAAGAGATATCAGTTAGTTGAAGAACAAAGAAGAAGAAGCAAAGCTCCAGTGAAGAAGAAAACGTTGTCGGAGAAGAGACGACGTGAAGAGAGGAGTCAAGGGAGGAGAAGAAAGTCAACAAACCATTTGGGTTTGTGTTTTGTGAATTGGGCCATCGGTGATGATAAGGCCCATATGAATAAGTGTTTAGTTAAGATCCAACAAGAAGAGTTGTTAAGAGTTGTTGAATGTGTAAAAGAGTGAATCAAGGAACTAGAGTTCCAATGAGTAAGTAGAGTGGCTACTACTTGTCTTGTGTAAGAGAGTAGTTAGTAGGAGTATGGTCTAGAAGCATGGGTGCAATTATGTGTGTGTGTGTGTCAAGTAGAAATAGTATATGTATGTGTGTGTGGTCTTGTAAGAATCCAATCTAAGTGAATGCAATGTAGACAATTAAAGTTTCTCTCTTCTCTCTTAGTAAAGAATCGTTGGTGTGAAGAGAAACAAACACAAGAGAGATAGAGAGAGTAACTCTATGCTTCTGTTAAAACAGAGAATAGAAACAGAGCATAAGAGAGTATGAGAAAGCAAATTGACCTGAACAAGTGAGGTCCCGAAATGTCAACATAATTAAAACTAAGCCTGACTATAATTAAGTATTCTTTGCTTATAATGGATCGAATAAATCAAAAAAAAAAAAAAAAAAAAAAAAGAGAAGGCTCATATTGGGCCTAAAAACCAATAGCCCTTTAGTATTATAATACTCTCCCGGTATTGATAAAAATTTATAGGGTTTTTCACAAAGTCTCTCTCTCTCGTCACCGTTCTTTCTTCCTCTGTGATCAAATAGGCGAGATGGGTCACTCCAATGTCTGGAACTCTCATCCAAAGAAGTACAGCCCTGGATCCAGACCTGGTAAATTCATCTTCCTCCCTCGCCGATTCGCTTGCTTCTTACATGTATAGAACCAACGCAAGATTTTGTCTTATCTGTTGATGAATCTGATCATATTGGATTAGTTTTGGTTTCTCTATTGATTCATTGTAGTGAATAGTATAGCTCAACTGTTGTTAAGTCTGTTGATGTCCCTTTTGGTCACAATTAGTATGTTTAGTTCGGTCAGAGAGGGTCGAAGTTCTCTTCTATTATATTGATGTCGAGACACAAAAGAAGGGTTACAACGCGACGTAAACGAGTTATAAACGAGCTGATAGCTCGTCGACTCTCCGAGCTATGAGCTTGAAACCGTTGACTTTTTCTTGGACGAGCTGAGCTCTTGTACTTGCTGTACGAATTCTTCTCCTTTTTCTTCGATCCCCATAATGCGGGCCGTACGCCTGTATTTATAGGAAATCGTGTCGGTTCGTCCATATAAAAGACCATAATACCCTCCCTTCCTTTGGAGGTTTATTATGGGCTTTTCTTGGGCCAGGCCTCTTGTTTGGGATATGGATCCACCCCCAACAGTAGTCCCCCCCTCCGCCTTTAGTTCGTAGTCTTTAGGCGAAGAATAATTGCGAGAAGACGAAAGGGACGCTTCTCTGATTGGGTAAATGAAGAGTCGCGCGTGAAAGAGCGGTTTCCGATGCCCAGGGTCGAATCGTTGTGTGCGGTGCTCGACGCGCGTGAAATCCGGAAGTCGTATCGTCTCCGAGCGCGTGCGGTAATGATGATGCTTCCAGATCCTTCCTTCTTCCCCTATAAATATCACTTCTCCACTTATCTCATTATCTTCTTCTCGCGTTTTTTGGTGGTGTCATCGTCCAGGTATTCTCCCTTCCTCCTATCTCGTCGTTATTTTGCTCTTGTGTCGTACTTTCATTATGGATTCTCCTCGATCCTCGTCGTCTAACTCTTCCGCCGCGAGTCACCTTCGACGAGCTACAACTTCTGAATCTGGCAGCTTCGTGAAATCTGCTCGTCGTCGTACTCGTTCTCCGAGTTCTTCTGACTCGTCTTCAACGGATTCGGATGCGGCTCGATTCGAAGAGCTAAAGCGTCGTCTTATTCCTGGATCGGCGGCTCCTAGTTCGTCGGGGCTTCCTTGCAGGATTCCGTCCCTAATAGACGAGCCACTAGTCGACGACCCTGCTTTTCCTCATCTGGACGACGTCCCTTTGCCGACTGCAAATCTTTTCAGTCATATGCCTCCGTCGTCGCTGAAAATTGACGCGGCAATTGACGCAGTTCGTATCAGGAAATTAAACACCAACCCGAAAATTTTGATCCCGGCTACATTTCAGCGTCCCTAGGATGCTCCTTCCGGCTTTATTTGTCTCTCGGAAAAGTACTTTACCGAGTGCGGGCTTACTTTCCCGCTTCCATCCTTCTTGATGACATATTTCGCTCGTCGTCAGCTTTGTTAGTGTTTATGGGGTTAAAATGTGTCTTAGTCCAATACAACTAACTAATTATAAGAGTTTGAGATAGATGTGGATAGTTTAAAAGCTACTTATACCCATTTTGTCCCAAAACAGGCTAAAACCAAGAAAACATTGCTTAGAAGCTGTAAACAGCTATGTTAGTGTTTCTGGGGTTAAAATGTGTCTGAATCCAATGCAACTGACTAGTTATAAGAGTTTGAGATTGATGTGGAGAGTTTAAAAGCCACTTATACCCTTTTTGTCCCAAAACAGGCTAAAACCAAGAAAACATTGCTTAGAAGCTGTAAACAGCTATGTTAGTGTTTCTGGGGTTAAAATGTGTCTTAATCTAATGCAACTGACTAATTATAAGAGTTTGAGATAGATGTGGAGAGTTTAAAAGCCACTTATACCCATTTTGTCCCAAAACAGGCTAAAACCAAGAAAACATTACTTAGAAGCTGTAAACAGCTATATTAGTGTTTCTGGGGTTAAAATGTGTCTTAATCCAATGCAACTGACTAATTATAAGAGTTTGAGATAGATGTGGAGAGTTTAAAAGCCACTTATACCCATTTTGTCCCAAAATAGGCTAAAACCAAGAAAACATTGCTTAGAAGCTGTAAACAGCTATATTAGTGTTTCTGGGGTTAAAATGTGTCTGAATCCAATGCAACTGACTAGTTATAAGAGTTTGAGATTGATGTGGAGAGTTTAAAAGCCACTTATACCCATTTTGTCCCAAAACAGGCTAAAACCAAGAAAACATTGCTTAGAAGCTGTAAACAGCTATGTTAGTGTTTCTGGGGTTAAAATGTGTCTTAATCCAATGCAACTGACTAGTTATAAGAGTTTGAGATTGATGTGGAGAGTTTAAAAGCCACTTATACCCATTTTGTCCCAAAACAGGCTAAAACCAAGAAAACATTGCTTAGAAGCTGTAAACAGCTATGTTAGTGTTTCTAGGGTTAAAATGTGTCTTAATCCAATGCAACTGACTAATTATAAGAGTTTGAGAAGTATGTGGAGAGTTTAAAAGCCACTTATACCCATTTTGTCCCAAAACAGGCTAAAACCAAGAAAACATTGCTTAGAAGCACCAAACAGCTTTGTTAGTGTTTCTGGGGTTAAAATGTGTCTTAATCCAATGCAACTAACTAATTATAAGAGTTTGATATAGATGTGGAGAGTTTAAATGCCACTTATACCCATTTTGTCCCAAAACAGGCTTAAACCAAGAAAACATTGCTTAGAAGCTTTAAACAGCTATGTTAGTGTTTCTGGGGTTAAAACGTAGCTTAATCCAATGCAACTGACTAATTATAAGAGTTAGAGATAGATGTGGAGAGTTTAAAAGCCACTTATACCCATTTTGTCCCAAAACAGGCTAAAACCAAGAAAACATTGCTTAGAAGCTGTAAACAGCTATGTTAGTGTTTCTGGGGTTAAAATGTGTCTTAATCCAATGCAACTGACTAATTATAAGAGTTTGAGATTGATGTGGAGAGTTTAAAAGCCACTTATACCCATTTTGTCCCAAAACAGGCTAAAACCAAGAAAACATTGCTTAGAAGCTATAAACAGCTATGTTAGTGTTTCTGGGGTTAAAATGTAGCTTAATCCAATGCAACTGACTAATTATATGAGTTTGAGATAGATGTGGAGAGTTTAAAAGCCACTTATACCCATTTTGTCCCAAAACAGGCTAAAACCAAGAAAACATTGCTTAGAAGCACCAAACAGCTTTGTTAGTGTTTCTGGGGTTAAAATGTGTCTTAATCCAATGCAACTAACTAATTATAAGAGTTTGAGATAGATGTGGAGAGTTTAAAAGCCACTTATACCCATTTTGTCCCAAAACAGGCTAAAACCAAGAAAACATTGCTTAGAAGCAAACAGCTATGTTAGTGTTTCGGGGTTAAAATGTGCTTAATTCAATGCAACTGACTAATTATAAGAGTTTGAGATGATGTGGAGAGTTTAAAAGCCACTTATACCCATTTTGTCCCAAAACAGGCTAAAACCAAGAAAACATTGCTTAGAAGCACCAAACAGCTATGTTAGTGTTTATGGGGTTAAAATGTGTCTTAATCCAATGCAACTAACTAATTATAAGAGTTTGAGATAGATGTGGAGAGTTTAAAAGCCACTTATACCCATTTTGTCCCAAAACAGGCTAAAACCAAGAAAACATTGCTTAGAAGCTGTAAACAGCTAGTGTTTCTGGGGTTAAAATGTGTCTTAATCCAATGCAACTGACTAATTATAAGAGTTTGAGATTGATGTGGAGAGTTTAAAAGCCACTTATACCCATTTTGTCCCAAAACAGGCTAAAACCAAGAAAACATTGCTTAGAAGCTGTAAACAGCTATGTTAGTGTTTCTGGGGTTAAAATGTGTCTTAATCCAATGCAACTGACTAATTATAAGAGTTTGAGATAGATGTGGAGAGTTTAAAAGCCACTTATACCCATTTTGTCCCAAAACAGGCTAAAACCAAGAAAACATTGCTTAGAAGCTGTAAACAGCTATGTTAGTGTTTCTGGGGTTAAAATGTGTCTTAATCCAATGCAACTGACTAATTATAAGAGTTTGAGATGGATGTGGAGAGTTTAAAAGCCACTTATACCCATTTTGTCCCAAAACAGGCTAAAACCAAGAAAACATTGCTTAGAAGCACCAACAGCTTTGTTAGTGTTTCTGGGGTTAAAATGTGTCTTAATCCAATGCAACTAACTAATTATAAGAGTTTGAGATAGATGTGGAGAGTTTAAAAGCCACTTATACCCATTTTGTCCCAAAACAGGCTAAAACCAAGAAAACATTGCTTAGAAGCTGTAAACAGCTATGTTAGTGTTTCTGGGGTTAAAATGTGTCTTAATCCAATGCAACTGACTAATTATAAGAGTTTGAGATAGATGTGGAGAGTTTAAAAGCCACTTATACCCATTTTGTCCCAAAACAGGCTAAAACCAAGAAAACATTGCTTAGAAGCACTAAACAGCTATGTTAGTGTTTCTGGGGTTAAAATGTGTCTTAATCCATCAACTAACTAATTATAAGAGTTTGAGATAGATGTGGAGAGTTTAAAAGCCACTTATACCCATTTTGTCCCAAAACAGGCTAAAACCAAGAAAACATTGCTTAGAAGCTGTAAACAGCTATGTTAGTGTTTCTGGGGTTAAAATGTGTCTTAATCAATGCAACTGACTAATTATAAGAGTTTGAGATAGATGTGGAGAGTTTAAAAGCCACTTATACCCATTTTGTCCCAAAACAGGCTAAAACCAAGAAAACATTGCTTAGAAGCTGTAAACAGCTATGTTAGTGTTTCTGGGGTTAAAATGTGTCTTAATCCATGCAACTGACTAATTATAAGAGTTTGAGATAGATGTGGAGAGTTTAAAAGCCACTTATACCCATTTTGTCCCAAAACAGGCTAAAACCAAGAAAACATTGCTTAGAAGCTGTAAACAGCTATGTTAGTGTTTCTGGGGTTAAAATGTGTCTTAATCCAATGCAACTGACTAATTATAAGAGTTTGAGATAGATGTGGAGAGTTTAAAAGCCACTTATACCCATTTTGTCCCAAAACAGGCTAAAACCAAGAAAACATTGCTTAGAAGCTGTAAACAGCTATGTTAGTGTTTCTGGGTTAAAATGTGTTTTAATCCAATGCAACTAATTATAAGAGTTTGAGATAGATGTGGAGAGTTTAAAAGCCACTTATACCCATTTTGTCCCAAAACAGGCTAAAACCAAGAAAACATTGCTTAGAAGCTGTAAACAGCTATGTTAGTGTTTCTGGGGTTAAAATGTGTCTTAATCAATGCAACTGACTAATTATAAGAGTTTGAGATAGATGTGGAGAGTTTAAAAGCCACTTATACCCATTTTGTCCCAAAACAGGCTAAAACCAAGAAAACATTGCTTAGAAGCTGTAAACAGCTATGTTAGTGTTTCTGGGGTTAAAATGTGTCTTAATCCATGCAACTGACTAATTATAAGAGTTTGAGATAGATGTGGAGAGTTTAAAAGCCACTTATACCCATTTTGTCCCAAAGGCTAAAACCAAGAAAACATTGCTTAGAAGCACCAAACAGCTTTGTTAGTGTTTCTGGGGTTAAAATGTGTCTTAATCCAATGCAACTAACTAATTATAAGAGTTTGAGATAGATGTGGAGAGTTTAAAAGCCACTTATACCCATTTTGTCCCAAAACAGGCTAAAACCAAGAAAACATTGCTTAGAAGCTGTAAACAGCTATGTTAGTGTTTCTGGGGTTAAAATGTGTCTTAATCCAATGCAACTGACTAATTATAAGAGTTTGAGATTGATGTGGAGAGTTTAAAAGCCACTTATACCCATTTTGTCCCAAAACAGGCTAAAACCAAGAAAACATTGCTTAGAAGCACCAGCTTTGTTAGTGTTTCTGGGGTTAAAATGTGTCTTAATCCAATGCAACTAACTAATTATAAGAGTTTGAGATAGATGTGGAGAGTTTAAAAGCCACTTATACCCATTTTGTCCCAAAACAGGCTAAAACCAAGAAAACATTGCTTAGAAGCTGTAAACAGCTATGTTAGTGTTTCGGGGTTAAAATGTGTCTTAATCCAATGCAACTGACTAATTATAAGAGTTTGAGATAGATGTGGAGAGTTTAAAAGCCACTTATACCCATTTTGTCCCAAAACAGGCTAAAACCAAGAAAACATTGCTTAGAAGCTGTAAACAGCTATGTTAGTGTTTCTGGGGTTAAAGTGTCTTAATCCAATGCAACTGACTAATTATAAGAGTTTGAGATAGATGTGGAGAGTTTAAAAGCCACTTATACCCATTTTGTCCCAAAACAGGCTAAAACCAAGAAAACATTGCTTAGAAGCTGTAAACAGCTATGTTAGTGTTTCTGGGGTTAAAATGTGTCTTAATCCAATGCAACTGACTAATTATAAGAGTTTGAGATAGATGTGGAGAGTTTAAAAGCCACTTATACCCATTTTGTCCCAAAACAGGCTAAAACCAAGAAAACATTGCTTAGAAGCTGTAAACAGCTATGTTAGTGTTTCTGGGTTTAAAATGTGTCTTAATCCAATGCAACTAACTAATTATAAGAGTTTGAGATAGATGTGGAGAGTTTAAAAGCCACTTATACCCATTTTGTCCCAAAACAGGCTAAAACCAAGAAAACATTGCTTAGAAGCTGTAAAACAGCTATGTTAGTGTTTCTGGGGTTAAAATGTGTCTTAATCCAATGCAACTGACTAATTATAAGAGTTTGAGATGATGTGGAGAGTTTAAAAGCCACTTATACCCATTTTGTCCCAAAACAGGCTAAAACCAAGAAAACATTGCTTAGAAGCTGTAAACAGCTATGTTAGTGTTTCTGGGGTTAAAATGTGTCTTAATCCAATGCAACTAACTAATTATAAGAGTTTGAGATAGATGTGGAGAGTTTAAAAGCCACTTATACCCATTTTGTCCCAAAACAGGCTAAAACCAAGAAAACATTGCTTAGAAGCTGTAGCTATGTTAGTGTTTCTGGGGTTAAAATGTGTCTTAATCCAATGCAACTGACTAATTATAAGAGTTTGAGATAGATGTGGAGAGTTTAAAAGCCACTTATACCCATTTTGTCCCAAAACAGGCTAAAACCAAGAAACATTGCTTAGAAGCTGTAAACAGCTATGTTAGTGTTTCTGGGGTTAAAATGTGTCTTAATCCAATGCAACTGACTAATTATAAGAGTTTGAGATAGATGTGGAGAGTTTAAAGCCACTTATACCCATTTTGTCCCAAAACAGGCTAAAACCAAGAAAACATTGCTTAGAAGCTGTAAACAGCTATGTTAGTGTTTCTGGGGTTAAAATGTGTCTTAATCCAATGCAACTGACTAATTATAAGAGTTTGAGATAGATGTGGAGAGTTTAAAAGCCACTTATACCCATTTTGTCCCAAAACAGGCTAAAACCAAGAAAACATTGCTTAGAAGCTGTAAACAGCTATGTTAGTGTTTCTGGGGTTAAAATGTGTCTTAATCCAATGCAACTAACTAATTATAAGAGTTTGAGATGTTAGTTTTGCAAGAGAGAAAGCTCTTGACAAGGAAGAACAAAACCCCAATGGTTAAGTCTCCTTAAACCCACAATAACAAACTCAATCTCAGGGAAGAGAAGAACATCAACTTGTGATGAACTCCCCATAAATAAGCTAGATATAGAACCCAAATACTAGATAGTAAGTGATTCTATGAAGGAGAAGCACTAGTTTGAGACTTATCCTCTTCTAGTATCACAACACTTAGAGTTTGTGTACTTAGGAGAAAGGGGATTAAGAATCAGTAATCTAGGCTATAAGAATGAGTAAATAAGAAGATTTTAGAGTAGATTTGAGAAGAGAATCGGCTGCCTTAAGGGCAGCCTCTAACCTTTGTTTCCCTAAACACTCTACATTGGAAATAAGAACATAAATCAAAGGTATATGAAAAACGGATTCTCTTCAATAGAATATGAATGTGTTATCTTACAAATGAGCTCAAATACATCTTAATATAGAGAAAACAAGGTCAATATGACCGTTAGAGAGGAAGAGAGCTTTGATAGTGACATTCTCGATTTTGTAATGGTGAAAGTGACTTCCTTCCCTTTCACCATCCACTTGATCTCTTCCCATCCTTTCTTGGCCGTTGGA
Organism: Camelina hispida; assembly: GCA_023657505.1. Lineage (NCBI taxonomy): Eukaryota > Viridiplantae > Streptophyta > Magnoliopsida > Brassicales > Brassicaceae > Camelina > Camelina hispida. The sequence continues at coordinate 15,823,447 of CP094632.1, read as the reverse complement.
TCCTTCTTCCTTCCTTTCATTGTGGCCATTAGATCCTTCTTCCTTCCTTCCTTCCTTTGTGAGACTTCTACTTGGGCTTCTTCTTCTTATAAGGCCTTTGTTCTTCTTATAAGGCCTTTGTTCTTCTTATAAGGCCTTTGTTCTTCTTATAAGGCACTTATGGCCTTGCTGGCCTCTTTCCTTGCTCACACAGCCCACATGGCCTTACCAGCCTTTATCAATGTGTTCACGGCCTAACTGGCCGTTCTCATGTCCTCATGGCCTCATTGGCCACTCTCTTGGTGCACACGGCCTTACCGGCCGTTTCTCCTCTTCCTCCAAGGCTCGGCCTTACCGGCCTCTCCTCTCTCTTCCTTCTTCCCTTCTAATACTCCCCCGCACGCTTGATCGGCGGTCACCATGGGGACCAAAGATCAAGAGTGGACTAGTGTTGTCTACCTCATTAAAAACCTCAACAAAGAAAACCTCTTGGGATAAAACTTTGTTAAGGGAAAAAGAGTATAGACTTCACTATCCATGATGTCCCTTGACCTTGGTTTGGAAAGAACTAGCTCCCTTCTCTTCATGATTTGAACCACTACTACTTAGCCCACCTTGTCTTTAGCACATTCCTTATGATCTCCATCTTTGCACATTTAGAATTTCTTTGAGGCTCTCATCATCTTCTTTACCCTTCAAACAAGTGATAAAGAAGAATAAGTGTATGTTATGAGGAATATCAAAAAGACAATTTTTTCAAATTTCTTTGAGGCTCTTTGAGGCTCTCATAGTCTATAATATATGAGGAATATCAAAGTAAATTTCTTTGAGGCTCTCATAATCTATAATATATGAGGAATATCAAAGTAAATTTCTTTGAGGCTCTCATAATTTAATATATGAGGAATATCAAAGACAATCTCTTTGAGGCTCTCATAGGCTACTTTAAACAAGTATAAATTATGAGGAATATCAAAGAAAATTTCTAAAAGTGTGACAATTTAAGAAAAATCATATGAAAGTGTAAAGACTAGCAATGGAACTAAAATAATGAATTTAAGAATTTAAATAGAGTAGGGTTTAGAGCACAGCCTTTTTGGTGTTTTGATGGATAGGAAGGAGAGGATTGATCACTGATGCGGTTTGGAATTCCTTCTTGAGACCGCTCCTCTAGCCATGGTTTTTAACCCGGCCAGTTTTATCGTCAGACTGACATATGCCCACTAAATCGGACATAACTTTCGAACGGCTTCTCGGATTGGTATGATTTCACTTCCACTGGCAAGATGACTCAAAGGTCTAGAACTTTTGTGAAGAACGCGGAAGCTGAATCGCAGTGGAAGGCTTTCGTCCGAGCCGATCTTTGAGACGCTTCGGCTGAGTTTTACAAGCAAAACTTTTGCTTGTGGCCGAGCAGAATCTATGAGGTGCGGTGTGAGGTCACTTGAAAGTCGATCTCCCCCGTACCCTTGACTTGATGATGAGCTGACATCTCATCATTTCACTTGAAACCTTGTGCTTGACCTTCCTTATAGTCTTGTGCACATCCAATCAACAACTTGGCACTAACACACATGCTCTTGGGCTGATTCATCACCTTCCACCAGCTTAACAAAGACTTGGTGGCCCTTGGTTCTAACTCCAGGCATTGTGCTGCGCCCTCTCATGGCTTCTTGTAGCCTTCAATCTCGCCACTTCTTCTTGAGATAGCAACTGAAGCTCAACACAATCTTCAAGATTAAAACTGAAACCAAATTCAATGGGACAGATTCTAAAACAAGAAATTGTGAGAGATTAGAGTATAGAGAGTATAGAGTATATTACTGAAAGTAAATAGAGAATTTAGAGAGTAAGTGACCAAGAGTATAAAGTGTAAGAGAGTATATAAGAGAATATGGGCGATAGTGAGGTGAATGGAGAATAGAGCTCAAGAGTTCCAATGGACAGAGTTAGACTCTGTTTTCTTGAGTTTGTGGAAGCTGTGACAGCCAAGAACAACCAAGAAGACAATCTCTTTTGGTGCTTTAATGGCTGAAATTCAAAGGACCATTGGACAATTTGTTTACCCAATGGTTAAAGACAATGCTCTTGGTAGAATCTCCTAAACCTAGTGTCCTCCAAGAGCTAAGACCTTAAGAATCACGAAACAACACATGAACAAGTGTGTTTCCATGGTTTAAATTGAACAAATCCCGCAAGATATCATATTGAAGATGATTTTGTGGTCAGATTCAAATAAAAGCTAAGCACCTTTGGAACACCCTTGTGTCCATTGGTTAAAAGACTTCCTCTTTGGACCAGCTTTAATCTATTTGACCAAGCTGAGAGGATAAGAATTTCGTGGCTCAAACAAGCACACAAGAACCATGAATCCTCACCATGAACAACACAATTTGCTCAATGGTTCATCACTTCCCACACATCCCAAATTAAGCAAAGCTATTGCCAAATCAGTAAAGCTTAAGGATGGGGCTTTTAAACTCGATTTCTTTTCACACACTTGGTCTACAAAATTCTAACAAGACAAGAGACCAAGCATACTCAACATTGAGCTGCTAAAGAATCGATTTGAACAATTAAGCCAAAATTAAACCTTTAAAGACTCCTAAGCTTAAGCGAATTGCCTAGGACCTAAGACAAATCAAAGGACTGACTTTAGATCGAGTTTGAGTCACCAAGAACATAACTTGCTCTGATACCATGTTGGTTTTGCAAGAGAGAAAGCTCTTGACAAGGAAGAACAAACCCATGGTTAAGTCTCCTTAAACCCACAATAACAAACTCAATCTCAAGGGGAAGAGAAGAACATCAACTTGTGATGAACTCCCCATAAATAAGCTAGATATAGAACCCAAATACTAGATAGTAAGTGATTCTATGAAGGAGAAGCACTAGTTTGAGACTTATCCTCTTCTAGTATCACAACACTTAGAGTTTGTGTACTTAGGAGAAAGGGGATTAAGAATCAGTAATCTAGGCTATAAGAATGAGTAAATAAGAAGATTTTAGAGTAGATTTGAGAAGAGAATCGGCTGCCTTAAGGGCAGCCTCTCACCTTTGTTTCCCTAAACCTCTACAACAAGAACATAAATCAAGGTATATGCTTGGATTCTCTTCAATAGAATATGAATGTGTTATAAATAGGTTAAAATACATCTTAATATAGAGAACAAAGGTCAATATATGTGGCCGTTAGAGAGGAAAGAGAGCTTAGTGACATTCGATTTTGTAATGGTGAAAGTGACTTCCTTTCACCATAAAACAGCTTGTTCCTTTCTTGGGTTAAATCCTTCTTCCTTCCTTTCATTGGTGGCCATTAATCAGAACTTTCCCTTCCCTTCCTTTGTGAGACTTCTTCTTGGGCTTATTCTTGCTTAAAAGGCCTAATTCTTCTTATAGGCCTTTGTTAGTCTTATAAGGCCTTTGTTCTTGCTTGCAGCACTTATGGCCTTGCTGGCCTCTTGCTAACAGTCCCACAGCCTTACCAGCCTTTGTCCAGTGTGTTCACGGCCAACTGGCCCTACCACCGTTTCTCATGGCCTCAGGCCACCCTCTTGTAAACATTGCTTAACAGCTTTCTCCTCTTTCCTCAAGAACGGTCTTAGGCCTCTCCTCTCTCTTCCTTCTTACCTTCTAATATGAGATAGATGTGGAGAGTTTAAAAGCCACTTATACCCATTTTGTCCCAAAACAGGCTAAAACCAAGAAAACATTGCTTAGAAGCTGTAAACAGCTATGTTAGTGTTTCTGGGTTAAAATGTGTCTTAATCCAATGCAACTGACTAATTATAAGAGTTTGAGATAGATGTGGAGAGTTTAAAAAGCCACTTATACCCATTTTGTCCCAAAACAGGCTAAAACCAAGAAAACATTGCTTAGAAGCTGTAAACAGCTATGTTAGTGTTTCTGGGTTAAAATGTGTCTTAATCCAATGCAACTGACTAATTATAAGAGTTTGAGATTGATGTGGAGAGTTTAAAAGCCACTTATACCCATTTTGTCCCAAAACAGGCTAAAACCAAGAAAACATTGCTTAGAAGCTGTAAACAGCTATGTTAGTGTTTCTGGGGTTAAAATGTGTCTTAATCCAATGCAACTAACTAATTATAAGAGTTTGAGATAGATGTGGAGAGTTTAAAAGCCACTTATACCCATTTTGTCCCAAAACAGGCTAAAACCAAGAAAACATTGCTTAGAAGCTGTAAACAGCTATGTTAGTGTTTCTGGGGTTAAAATGTGTCTTAATCAATGCAACTGACTAATTATAAGAGTTTGAGATAGATGTGGAGAGTTTAAAAGCCACTTATACCCATTTTGTCCCAAAACAGGCTAAAACCAAGAAAACATTGCTTAGAAGCTGTAAACAGTATGTTAGTGTTTCTGTTAAAATGTCTTAATCCAATGCAACTGACTAATTATAAGAGTTTGAGATGGATGTGGAGAGTTTAAAAGCCACTTATACCCATTTTGTCCCAAAACAGGCTAAAACCAAGAAAACATTGCTTAGAAGCACCAAACAGCTTTGTTAGTGTTTCTGGGGTTAAAATGTGTCTTAATCCAATGCAACTAACTAATTATAAGAGTTTGAGATAGATGTGGAGAGTTTAAAAGCCACTTATACCCATTTTGTCCAAAACAGGCTAAAACCAAGAAAACATTGCTTAGAAGCTTTAAACAGCTATGTTAGTGTTTCTGGGGTTAAATGTGTCTTAATCCAATGCAACTGACTAATTATAAGAGTTTGAGATAGATGTGGAGAGTTTAAAAGCCACTTATACCCATTTTGTCCCAAAACAGGCTAAACCAAGAAAACATTGCTTAGAAGCTGTAAACAGCTATGTTAGTGTTTCTGGGGTTAAAATGTGTCTTAATCCAATGCAACTGACTAGTTATAAGAGTTTGAGATTGATGTGGAGAGTTTAAAAGCCACTTATACCCATTTTGTCCCAAAACAGGCTAAAACCAAGAAAACATTGCTTAGAAGCTGTAAACAGCTATGTTAGTGTTTCTGGGGTTAAAATGTGTCTTAATCCAATGCAACTGACTAATTATAAGAGTTTGAGATTGATGTGGAGAGTTTAAAAGCCACTTATACCCATTTTGTCCCAAAAAGGCTAAAACCAGAAAACATTGCTTAGAAGCACCAAACAGCTTTGTTAGTGTTTCTGGGGTTAAAATGTGTCTTAATCCAATGCAACTAACTAATTATAAGAGTTTGATATAGATGTGGAGAGTTTAAAAGCCACTTATACCCATTTTGTCCCAAAAACAGGCTAAAACCAAGAAACATTGCTTAGAAGCTTAAACAGCTATGTTAGTGTTTCTGGGGTTAAAATGTGTCTTAATTCAATGCAACTGACTAATTATAAGAGTTTGAGATTGATGTGGAGAGTTTAAAAGCCACTTATACCCATTTTGTCCCAAAACAGGCTAAAACCAAGAAAACATTGCTTAGAAGCTGTAAACAGCTATGTTAGTGTTTCTGGGGTTAAAATGTGTCTTAATCCAATGCAACTGACTAGTTATAAGAGTTTGAGATTGATGTGGAGAGTTTAAAAGCCACTTATA